>JAXQQM020082000.1:0-188390 GCA_034641835.2 Pinus albicaulis
TGATAAAAACTAATAGTATTATTTAAATGTATATTTATTTTAAAATTTTAAAAATAGGATAGAAAAAATTAATTGTGAAAATTTGGATTGAAAATATTAAATTGAATGTTAATTATTAAAATTTTGATTAAAAAAATTAGGTTATAAAAAAAAATATATCTATTAAAACTATATTACTAAATAAATAAAATTATAATTAATATCATTTAAAATTATATAAACCAAGTTTGATGCATTTGGTTTTTTTATGAGTAAAAAACATTATACCCTTAAAAATAATTACACATAACTCACTATTATACCATATATGACTTATCTTTTTTATTTTTATTTTATTTATTTATTCTTTATTTAAATTATTAATATAATATATTTCTTTTTATATATCAAAAATTAAAATAATATGATTATTATTTATAATAAAAATGTTTAGTTTATTTTATTTATTTCATTTAAATTATTAATATAATATTTTTTATATATCAAAAAAGAAGAAGAAGAAGAAGAAAGTTAAGTTGGGTAATAATAACGATGTATAAATATTAAGTTTTTTAATATTTTTTTTTTTGAATAATTAAAATTTTAATTATGATATAAAATAATTATTTAAATGTATATAAAAAATTATTATTTTTTAAAATTTATTAAATTCAAATTATTATATAAAAATAATTATGTAAATATACAAAATTTTAATTAAAAATAAATAAAAATTTACAGAGACTTTTTATATAGATATTTTCATTCTTTTTTCGTTCGCTGTCATCTTCCAGCTCCGCCTAGTTTTATTTTCGGATAAGGGTGATAGATTAAAGGAATCTCCTGATAATTTTGACACTAACCTTACATACGTCACGAGTTCGAAAATATGGGGAGAATACTAAGAAGAGTTTCTCGACAAATGCGGGTCACTCATAATTTGGGCACTAACATTACATATGTCACTAGTTAGAAACTAGGAGGAGAATACGTCACGAGTTCGAAACTAAGAGGAGAATACCAAGAAGGATCTCTCGGCAAATGCTCAAATGTTGGTGACTGATAATTTGGGCACTAACCTTACATACGTCACGAGTTAGAAACTAGTGGGAGAATACGAAGAAGGGTCTCTCGGCAAATGCAGGCAATTTACATTATACTCTCTTGGACTCCGACCATATCAGGGAGGAAGGATCGATTCGCTGCCATCATGCGTATCATACTTTCTTTTTATTTTTATATTTTTTTTGTTTGATTCAGATGGTATTTTTTTTCTGTCTAGTATATTATATGGGGGATTTCTTTGATGAATTTTTTATATTTCCGAGGTAATATCTTGTGGTTATGTTGATATATGTATTTTTTTCACCCTTAGTTTCTGAGTTTATTTTTGATAAAATATTTGGAATTATGGCAGCATTTTTTTTGGAAAATGTACTGGTATATTATATATAAACCAGCGGTCTTCTGAAAAAACCAAAAAAACACAGAAAATCTGAACCCTATGATTTTTACATTAACCCTTTCTGCAATTTCAACTCCTTATTAACAGCGCTAGGGACTTTCGTTGGCGTTAAATCGCATTCGGTTATTGTAAGTTTGGTCTTGTTGCTGTCCTGCATTGTAAAACATTGCATTGAAGTCGTTAGCAAGGACCACGCAAAATGTGTAATATCTCCTTACAGTGGCACCTCTAATTTTCTTCTACAATGGCTTCGGCCTCCGTGCCCTTCGTCATGTAATACTGCAACGTCTTGATCTTATGTCAAATCCATATAGAAATATGATTACTTCTTTTGTGTAGAGTAGAGTTTTATTTAATTTAAAGCATGAGAGCTCAATTTAAAGATTTAAAGAGATAAAGAAATAGCTAGAATACTGAAGCATTTTTTACAATTATAAATTACAATTTCATTAATTGTAGTCCCTAATTTGCATTTTATAGCAAATATTTAAAACACGGATATTGTTTCTGTAAATTATTATCTCATTAAAGGAATTCAATACTGTGTTTTAAAGAAATATTTAGGAAATAGCGATTGTTGAAAACTCGGTCAGAAGGTTTGATGAAAAGCTTCCAATGGCTGCCTCTTCTACGCATCTTGGAAAGCTTCTGGAAGTGAATGACTGGTAATTTCCATGATGAGTTGGTTAGAAGATATTGCGTAGAAAATAAAGAAATAAAGCACTGTAATGTTCAAGTGGTGGCATGGGTAGGTCTCATAGCTGCGTGAAATCCTGAGGTTGAGAGTTTCAAGCGGTTATCCCTTGCTGGTTAGATTCTGCCTGAAATTTGGAAACTGGTAGTTCCAAAGGTTTCAAAGATAGCATAAGGATAGAACATAATACCAACTCCTTACCAACCAGGCTACGCAAAGTCAGTTATTGCAGCGTTTTTGATCTCATTCGTATTCTGATGGAGTATGGCATAGGACAAAACTTCTTTCCGAGATGTGGAGACTTCCCAAGTTCCCAAACTCTAGGTGGCAGAGAAGGGTTCAGGGAGGGTGTTACCAAGGAGGCTGTAGCCCGGCCTGTATTTCGGGAGGGCCAATCATTTCGAGCAACTACACAAAGGAATAAGAGCCATCTATGGGAATGTTGCTATCTGGATCCGAATCACTTTCCTGGTTAATGCCTTTAAGATTCAATCCTAGTTGGATTATGTGCATTGTTACACTTATAACATCTCAACCTTTGGCTAATGCATATGCAGCTTGCCGTTTTGAATCCATCCAAGATCATTCCCATTTGTGCAGTTAAATGACCATTAAATTTCTATCAGGGTTTCTGATCTCATTCGTATTCCGGAGCAGGGATAGGAAAAAACTTCTTTATGAGATGTGGAGACTTCCCAAGCTCAAAGCAGAGGAGAAGGAGGTCAGGGAGGGTATTACGGAGGAGGTTAGAACAACCCACCCTGTATTTTGAGAGGGCCAATCATTTTGAGCTACTACACAGGAATAAGAACCATCCATGGAATGTTGCTCTCTGAATCTGTATCATTTTCCTGGTTAATGCCTTTCAAATTTAATTCTATGCAATGTTACACTTATAACCTTTCAACCTTTGGGTAATGCATCCGCAGGTTGGGGTTTCCAAGATGATTCCCATTTGTGCAGTTTAATGACCATTAAATTTCCATGGGGGTTTCTTTAAATTCTTTGACACATCATTATCTCTTCTTCAGTCTGACACATAGGCAACATCTTGTCTCTCTATATTTAGGCTATAGGGGATATTTGTCCAAGGGGCCAGCGATATAGAGTCTCAACAGTGGAGGTTGTCAAAGAACCACCGGATGAGTAGCTGCTTCTCTTTGGTTTGGTTTTCTTGCTTCGCGGCCCACTTAATTGGGCATGTTTTTGCTTATGTTACTGTGATGGACCTCTGTTTTATTTTTTAATTATGTAAACATTGTAATCGTCAAAGATATCAAACGATGGTTCCCCTGCGTGGGCAATGCAATGACCTGAAAAACATTCAAGACTGGTTTCCCCATATGAGGGCAGTCTTCCTTTTTGATTTTTTGATGACAAATTTGCCATAAGTCTGGGCAATGTTTTTGACTTCGGTCATGCTATAATTTTATTCCCACTGTTAATAGATTAACTTTACTTAGAAAAAAAAATGTTTCCCTGTTTCTATTTTAAACCTGTTTTTTGAAATACAGAGCCATGTTTATATGATTGGTTATAGTCAAAGCGCTACGGGGTAGTTTATTATATTAATATTTCACGGTCGAATTATGTTCATAAAAATTGGAATGCCCACAATTCATAACAGATATTGGAGATTTATTGTCCTGTTTTAAAGTTTCATTTTTTTTTAAATTGAGCCCGCCGTCGGTGTACCGACACTTTGTAAGCGCCGGTATTCCGACGTCTTGAACGATTTCCATTTTTTTCAGTCTTGTGACGTTCGTCGCTATTGCGACAGTTCTTCCTAGGGTTGTTATTGCAACGCTTTTGTAATGCATCGGTATTGTGACACTTTTGGAATGCGTCGGTATTGCGACACTTTTGCAATGCGTCGGTCTTGTGACACTTTTGTAAGGCGTAATAATTACGATAGCTTAAAAACATCGAAAGAGCAACAATATAACAATGTCGGAAGAGCGATGTTCAAAACGTCGGACCACATTTCATCTGAATTGCGACAGTTTACAAACATCGGAAGAGCGACGATATCAAAACATCGGAAGAGTGACGTTCAAAATGCCAGACCACATTTCGTCAGAATTGCGACAGTTTACAAACGTCGGAAGAGCGACGGTTTGGGAAACGTCAGAAGAGCGACGCTTGTTTGGAAGCGACGAAAAAAGTGTCGGTAGTGCGACACTTTGTCAAGGCAACGAAATTGCGATGTAATGGCAAACCACGTTTTTCCTGTCCTCGAACTGTCACTCTTGCGACGACTATGTGTCGGAATAGCGACGAAGTGGCCGTCGGAAATTGGGCCAAATTTTCTAGTGACATTAATCAATTTTTCACAACGAACAATAAATATAACCTACTTGAAAACATGAATTAAATAAACAACCAATGTACTTAATAATCCTCCTGTCATGGAGGGGTCTCTGGAGGGCTCGCTTGATGCCATTATTGCTATAGTATTGAATCAAATTTCTGCCCCTCATAAACAAATTAGAAAATAAATTTTCAATCGACAGTCATGTCATCAACCAATGGATAATAGGTACTATAGCTCCAACATTTTGAAGCCAACAGCAATATTATTTATATGGTATAAAAAGTATGGTAAGCATTTTTCAATGTCCAGAATTTTGTTAGGAATCTCATATAAAAAGTTAATGTTAATACTTTTTATATCTATTTCCTGTATCCTAAAATTTTTGTTATTAACCTCAAAATTTTCAAATTTGATTTACAATCCCAATTAAAAACTCTCCTATTTTCCTTTGCAATAAGTTAAAGTACTTATTTTATTATCAAAATATAACTTACTACTATTGCAAATAAACCTGTCTTATCCTATCTATTCTATTTATCAATACCCACTAGTTTACTATCTTATCATTACATTTACCTTGACTACTTCACTAAACACTGCTTCCATACAACCTATCATTACTCTATTCAACACTGGATATTTCATAGCACTTCCTCAATTGCACTCATGAAATGCATTTATTGAAAGCCCATATGAACTCTACAAAGTCACATCTTACTCTCAAAGTTATAATATGTTTTCAAAGTTAAAAAAGCATTTTTTTTACTTATACTCTACCACCCTCATATTTTGACTTATGTTGCCTTTGCTGTGTATATGCCATTTCCATCCAAACCCATTGAATTCCTCTATGTTTTTCTTGAAACTAGAGCTTGAGCTAGTTACCAGGTTGGTTGTTTCCTATGTGGAAAGGGAAAACATAGATAGCATTTACTAGTAAAAAAAACAAAGCATTGTGAATGAAACAACGCATAGTTCAGGTATGCCACCACTCAAAATTTCCAGGAAGAAAATGTGATTGTTTGTCCTATAAATAAGCTCAAAATTCAATGTCAAATTTAAAATTTTCAATAATGTAAATAGCCTCAAAATTCAATGTCAAATTTAAGATGTTCAGAAGAGAATGACATAAGATAAAAAAACATCCAAAATACTAAAATTCTTTATATCAGCAAGTAGAAAAATTAGCAAAGATATAAGTGAATGTGAAACACAATCATAGATTCATAAAAACCCCTAAACCCCCAATAATCAAAAAATTGATAACTAAATATCAAGTCAATAAAAAAAATCCATAGATAAGGCACTCCATGTCAAGAAGGCAAGTGATAGACAAGGAAGAGCCATCGAATAGGCCAACTGAAAGATACAAAGAACTTGTTCTGGAAAGGATGCTAGCAGAGGTCCTCCAGCTAAGAAAACCTGCTATGAGTGGCATTTTTTAGACACTTTTGTGCCATAAAAATCACCTAGGATTGTCTCTCTCCATCATCCACACCACTTGAGGGGAGGGGAGATGTTTGACCAAGGTCACAAAATTAATACAAGTGTGATTACTATCCAACTTGCTTCTGAACCACACTCCCATGGGCTAAAAGGAACTTATTTAAGAAAGGTATTTCCCTTTAATCTAGATTATGAATGGAGTCTAGGTTGACTTTTCTTCATATTTATCTCAGTTGATGGTTTTCCCTAACCAAAGAGGTAGATAGTTTTTCTAGGTCAAAATTTGTGCTCAAAAGCTACATTACAAATAACATGATGTCAAAAAGTGGCTACTAGGTGAAACACATCATAAACTAAAACCCCATCAAAAGCATCATATTTGGAAAGGGTTTCCCTCATTTGTATAAGTAATGTATTGTGGGAGAAAGTCATCCCATTTTGGGAAAAACCTCCATGTTTCTCAAAGAAATGCCATCATTACTACCCCTGTTTCTCAAAAAATATTTAAGAAAATCAAGCTATCCTAAAATATTATTTAAATCCACAATAAAATAAAAACACAAACAAAGAATGAAACCCTAAACATAAATCCATTATTTTTTAAACTCATTATATTCAATACAACATTTTTATGTTTGGAGATGTGAAGTTTTGATAGCTGCTTCAAAAGGTTTCAGATTTAGTTGTAGAGCTAGAGTTCTATGAGTGCAGATTCACTGCCATGAGATGCAATTTTTACATGACATCAGAGTTGTTCTGTTGAAATTTTCCATCAAAATGAATAGATAATTTAGGAACCTATAAGAAGGCACTGAGAATAAAAGATCTCAGTAGGTATGGTGCCCAAAAATCTTTAGTGGTGTAAGACTCATTTTTGACCATTTGGATGAAATTTTGTATAAATTGCAAACAAAAGTTTAAAATGGCAGGATAATTAGAGGAATGGATAACACCTGGTGAAAACATCCTTGATATGAATTAACCTTCTTGGTTCATATATGAATTTTGAGGGAATACTAAACCTCATTTACTTATACCACATCAGAATCTTGCAACATTTTAAGGGAGAAAAATGTTAAATGTGCCATACTATCTGATTCACCAAAATCACAAAGCTAACTCAGAAGCACCCTAGAAATGAGAAGAGAATGTTATATCACCGTGGCCTCACCAAGTTAACCTGAGAACATGAACAAGAGTAGTATGAAAATACTTGGGATCAGTTTCTCAAAGATAATCAGTTTGTTGAAAATATCTGTGAGTAAAAAAAAAAAAAATGGAGAAGGAAGCTCGAAGGGAGGAAGAGGAAAGAGTTGAGATACCTCCACCTCAATCTCAACCAACACAACCCCCAAGAAAAGAACCCATCATGTATAGTAGAAGGGTCACAAGGGCCATGTAAAGACAAAACCAAGATGAACAGAAAAAGGATCAAGCATTTTCCAATGTGGAAAAAAGAAAAAGAACTAAATTCTCTTCAAAAAATACCTTGGAGATACATGAATACCATCAGATATTGTATGACTATATACAGGACAACATAATCAATATTATTTGGTTGCTAAGTTGGTAGTCCAAGTGGAAGCTCATTCGGGAAGTAAGAGATCTCGCAAACGATGTGCTAAGAACTATTCTGTCTTAAATGAGATTAGATTTTGAACATTAGCCAGTCGTTGGTCTCTGAGTGAAATCACCAGTTGTCACCACTGTTGCCAGGGTTTGTTACTTTAGAATTTGTTATAACAGACAATGGCTTGAACAGACGTAGATATGATTCTCGTGCCCTCTGGCGAGGGTTCCAGCTCTCAAGCCAGAGCAAGCACTTCCACCGAGGAGGCCAAACGTTTTGAAATCAAGAAGTGGAATGTTGTGGACCTTTGGGCATGGGATATTGTGGTTCGAAATAAAGAAGTGGAATGTTGTAGCCCTTTGGGCGTGGGATATTGTGTTTGAAAATTGTGCAATTTTCAAAAATCACATTATGTAACTCTGTATTGAGTGTCAGGCAAATCAAGAAAGTGCAACAAGTGAAGAATGTACCCTTGCATGGGGTGTTTGCAATCATGCCTTTCATTTCTGAAAAAATAAATAAATAAATCATAAGCCTTCCTTCGATATCTTCAAGGAAAAAGGTGGAGAGACTTACCTGGCTAGAAGAATCTACGTGCTCGTGCTCACGATGGCTCGAATGCTCCATCCAAAATGACAGTTGCAGTGTAGAATGAATAAAAACGAAAGTGCAGAAAGTCGGGGGAGACAACTGTTTTAGGGTTTTTTTATAAGAATAAAACTCTCAGACGAGAGTTAAAAAAACCCTAGCCTGAGAGTTTTACAACTCTCGTCCGAGAGTTTATGTCAATACAACTCTTGAACGAGAAAATACTTAACTCTCGTCCGAGAGTATTTTAACTCTGGTCAAGCCCAATCAAACTCTCAGGCAAAACATTAAAAATCTCTTGGATGAGAGTTTTAAAAACTCTCGGTCGAGAAATTTAGTTGACTATATTCTCGGACGAGAAATTAAAAATTTCACCCAAATTCTAGCCATCCACCAAAAAGTGTTTCCCAATTCGGGATTTCACCCATTATAAGACTCAAGGAGAAACAATTTATCGAGTGGATGGATGGTTATAAAAGACTTGCACTCTTCTTTGATGGTGCGTCAAAGGCTAACCCAGGAATTGATGGGGTTGGAGGTCTTATTATGAATGAACATGGTTGCATTTTGGCTTCCTTTGAATGGGGGTTTGGCTCTTTGTCAAACAACAGAGCTGAGGCCTATGCTCTGTTCAAAGGTCTCCAAATCATCAAGAACTTAAATATGCAAATTTTTATTATATTCAGTGATTCCACAATTATGCTTAATATGATGATAAATGCTAAGAAATATCCCAATATTGCTCTCAGCAGACTCATCGACAGATGCCATATTCTGAGCAAAGCTATTAAAAGATCTCTCCTTTTTTCATATTCTCAAAGCAAATAATAAACAAGCTGATATCTTAGCTAACAAAGCTTGCAGTAGACCTGTCAGTAAGCTATTCTACTAAGATGGCACATCATTTTCTCCTTTGCCATGATATCTATCTCTACCTCAATATCCGACTGCATGATTCTCTTCAAGATCCTATTAGCGCAAGCAAGATCTCCCCATACCATCTGTGATGCCTTACTCGTGACCTTATCCCCTCGTGAAGCTCGCCCCATGTCTTCTACCTTCTGGCTAATCCCTCGTGCCTCTCTTATTTATATGCCCCCTCTCCTCGGTATGACTCATCAATCCTGCATAACCTAAGTCACCACCACTGCATTCACTCTCCGTCTTTTGGTCGCAAGCGAGCGTCCTTATTCCAGAAAAACACCTCGAGCGATTGTTTATGATGGATTCCTAGTCTCCCCATCCCCCATTTCTTCTCGCGCTACGATATATCTTGTGATAGTCTAGAGCCTCATACCCAGCACCTCCCCCTGCGTTGCTCGAGTTGGCATATTCTTTGCCTCTTGACCTTGTTTTCCCCTCTGACCCGGCCTCTCCCGGTACCCACTCGACAGAAATTCATCTCTTTGAACGTTAGTTTTGCTCGATCCATTGCCCGGACCTCTGGTGCCAACATGAAGAGAAAATGTCTTCCATTGTGTAGACCTTCAGAAGAGAATTACTTAACACCCCCCAATTTCTGTGTTGAATTTGAAAAGTTAGACATTTTAACTTTAATCCTAAGGGGAGTGGACCCCAAAGGATCAGTATGGTGTGAATGTAATTTACTATTTAAATTTATGAAATAAATAAAATGATTCTGCATATTGACCAAGATGAGACTTAGAGATCACTTGCCAAAATCCATGAGGATGGATAAGGCAATAAATCCCCACCATCTTTCAAAAAATCCTTGGAAGAAATTAATTTAGATTTTGAGGAGGAATCTAAATTTCCCCAATGATGAGGAAAGTAGTTGGGAAGAGGTAAAAAAAAGCTGGAAAAGCTGAGGAAAAGCATAAAACAGCTTTAAAGAGTCCCAAAATGGGAAGCCTAGGCTAAACAGGAAGAAAAGCATCCTGCTATTCTGGACGCAGAATTAGAAACATGCTTTGGGGAAACATGAGCTTAAATAAGCTGCTCCTAAGCAGATCAGAGGTTGATCTGTGATGAAGGTGATCTCAGCTCGGGGGTGAGTTCTGGGAGACAAAGAGAACTCTAAGGTTGGGAGGTTGGTCATTTGCAATAGTGGTATGTTTATGAAATTCTTGTTTATTTTGATTTATTATGGTATGAATTGGCTACATATAAAATTTAATGGAATGGTATGATTGATTTTAGTACTACATTTAACAAAATCCATCTTAAGGCATTCACCCTCCAGATTCTGTTTATTTGTAGACCAGTAATCTATAGAGTAGAAACCCATAGAAACTTTAAACTAAAGACGGTTTAAATCTGAAGGTACTTAGTCTCCATAGATAATTAAATATTAACTTGTTCCACATATATATACAAAGGTGAAACTATATGCTCATATGTATGCTAGAAAAATATTGTAGCAGAATTGAAATTTACATGGTACAATAAAAGAGAAGCAAAGACATTAGAATATGTATTTCGAAATTTTTCTAGCTCAAGAAGTAATTCTACTCTATAGAAGTATTATAGCATTTATAGCATTTATAGTGTATATTGCATTCTTTAATCTACCTCTAACCCTCGAAATAAATATCATAGCAAAAGACTTAACCTATAACTAAGTTACACTACTCACTTTACTATCGAATACATATATATGCATAAAAAAAAAATAAGAGTCGGGAGCTAAAACAATAGCTCATTTTAACAACGATTATAAATGAGTAGTTTGGTAGAAGAAATATACATATGAACCATATAGCTATGTGAATTAATGTATGGTCAAACTATATTAAATCATGGTGGTTATTTAATTTACTATGCATTGGGCCTGTTTCAATCCAATACCTCCGATTGTACAGACAGTAATGTTCCACGGCATTTTAGGTCCTTTTTAAACATGAGATGTAATGAACAGATGTAAAAATAAAACGAGGATATATTTTAAACATGTAGTTTTAAACATGCATGTGAATACATATTATCTACATTCATATCATATTCATATTATCTATCCTATGAATATTATCTATAATATGAATATTCATATTTTAAACGAAGATAGATAACAGACGCAAAAATAAAACTACGCAATGACGCGAGGATAGCAAGGGCCGAGTACCCAACCTTTACGCAGGGTATCGATGCCCATATGTCGCGGGTGGAAATTTTTTATATGCCAGAAGGTATTAGATTGAATTTGCAAAGGTAGTGTAGCCTTGTCTATTTTCGTGAAGAGCGTTACTAGTATTAAAAACGAAAGAAATACAGAGGGCGCAATCGCGTTAAGGAAGGGAGTTACCGACGTGGGAGGTCGGCTTTTCCCCTGGTGTGGTTCGTTAGTCATCTTTGCCATCTGCAACAAAGCCAAATGAAATTGTTTGGATTCAACTGGCCAATACGCTGCTGACCATAGTTACGATTTAGATAGGGTGACGAAAGCATAAAACCTATCCATAATATAGGTCCTGACAGTTAGTACTGGATATCAACAATACTAGAGTTCTAAAACGTAAGAAAATAAATCAGAGGCATGAATCTCTGCAATTGTATGACAGAAACTCGAGATCGACCTATGCGTAGGGTTTGCATTCTACCCTGGGATCGCATTGCTTTAAAAATAAAAACCAGAGGTCAATACACCATCAAACCAAAAAAAACATATTAGCACGTCAGCCATAGGAAGGCTGTCAAACTTGGATGCAAGGAAATCTGAGATTCTGTGTCAGGACGTAGAAAAATATGCTAACGAAGGGTGCGACATGTAGCCAGGAGGAAAGCCTATTAATGGCTCCTATCCATGCAATGCGTACTGAGTGCAACCATAAGAGATCTGCAAAAGAAAACCCTTCTGAGTAAAACAACCCGTATTCACATCAAAGTGGACTACCAAAACCTATAATAAGAAAAACAAGGATATGTATGAATTACGAAGAGCGCGGCCAGAAAACCCCACCGTCTGCACCCTCTGCACAAAACAATCAGTAGATGATTTAGACACGGCATTTACCTGATGAGATCAAAATGAGTTGCAGAACGTAAAGAACTATAAAAACCTTACGCTCGAACTCTCCACGGAGCAGGAGCCGATACCTTCAAGCCGGCTTGGTATTCCTGCACCTAATCCACAGGGAAAGATCCGCGCCTTCGATGAACGAATTGTGAATAAAGACAAACACAACAAGCAAAGTAAGATTCAATTGTAAACTGAGCCAACTATATAGATAATAACCAGCGGAGGGAGAGGTGAGTGGCATCGAGTTGATGCCGCAGAGATAAACCGAAAGGGTAGGAGAAACCCTAATCACACTGCCCCAGAAATTCAGAGAATCCCAAAGTCGATTTGGAAAAAAACCCAACTTCGTCGACATAGTGGTACACGGTGATGTAAATGAGTTGCAGACGAGGTACTAAGACGCAGAAGTTGGCTCACACAGTACTGGGCCAGACTGGATAAACAAAGGGAAGCGTTACACGCAAAATACTTGATGGGTATGAGTCTGCAAACGCCAACATCTGGTACTTCAATCTCCTGAGTGAGACACTGTCCCTGCGTACAAACCATCAAAACATCAGAATGAAACCCACACGTTAAACCAGACCAGTCAGATCACTAAGCTATACTGCTATCTCCATCCATAATCAGTACGCATGGTGCGTACTATGCGTATAAAAACCAAATCGTATATGCACCGGTTCGAACAAAAACAATGATAATTCGACGCAAGAGGCAACGCGCTCCAATACGCATGACTGTTAACATCATTGCAGGCAGTAATAATCATATAAGTATAAACTAATAATAATATACCCTGTCACGACGAATTAGAAAAAAAAAGGTTGAACAGTAAAACAACGCCAACAAGTTTTATGATTAGGGTTAGGTATATAGCGGGGTTAGTAGGTCTCGACCTTTCATAATTAATCGTTGAATCCCTGTTATATATATCAATAGTCCACGCACCTTAAGCTCCGCGACGATAACTGATATGGACATAGACTCGTCAACGCACGAAATTATTAGTATGTACGCACTGTATTATATACACAAGCGTTATTTCAACGTGTTGGCAAGGTATAGGTATATTATGTATAGTAGATGCTTAGTGCGGATTCGATTATATTATCAATTGGTATATATATGTGTTATATATATGCGGATTCCATGATATTATCAAAGGGTATATATATATATATGTGTTATATATATATATATGCGCATTCAAATAATATTATCAAAGGGTATATATATATATGTGTTATATATATAAGTGGTATATGTGTTGTATATATATGGGTTAAATGATGTTATCGAAAGATATGTATGTACATAGGGTCTATACTTATATTATATCTAAGGGGAGTATCCTATGTTGATATAGAGGGTGTATAGAAATTTATATACATGGTTTTAATGTACACATGGGGAATATTCAATGTTAATAGGAAGGGATAGTGGGAAAGAGATCCTAAAATTTAAATGAGATACTAGAGGGGTAGAGGAAAATTTAAAAAGATGGAAATAAAATCCAATTTCTCCACTTAATATTCAGACAACCAGGTCAATAAAAATGAAACCCCAGTATATATGTGGAATGAAAAAAAAAAAAAATTCCTTAAACTGGAGGTGTTACAAATGGTATCAGAGCCCAAGTTACAAAACTGGGCTGTTGTTATTGTTCTCACTGAATTCTGAATGCTAGTTTTATAAACGAATATTGTAGAAATTGTTGTTACTTCTTTTCACTAACCAATATTATGAGTGTGTACAGTGGTGCTAAAATGGCTGAAGGTGGAGAACTCACTTCCCGAAACAGCCAAGAAGGCGAAGGTTCCGGAAAGAGGAAGATGGATGAGTCTAATGAGGATGAGGCTGCTAGACATCAATATAAACAGAAAAGAGAATTGCAGGGGGAATTCCGAAAGATCAAACCTCCCTCCTATGATGGGGAGAAGGAAGAAGATGCTGAAGCTTGGTTGCTGAACATGATCAAGTATTTCCAAGTTTATGAATATGAGAGCAATCTGAAGGCCAGATTAGCTGTGTATCAACTACAAGGAAAAGCTACACTGTGGTGGGAAGAGACAAAAATGGTGCATGCCATTGATGAAAAGACAGTTACTTGGGACGATTTTCGGGCTAAGTTCAAAAATCGTTATTTGAACGAACGTTATTATGATGATAAAGCTAAAGAATTCCATGAACTTAGACTAGGACAGCTCACTATCGATGAGTTTGTCACTAAGTTTACCAATTTACTTAGATATTTCCCTTACATTAGGGAAGAAAAGGCAAATGTCCAAAGGTTTTTGAATTGCTTGCCTACTGTGTACAAGGATAAAATTGAGTTTGACAAACCAAAGACAATGGAAAAAGCGGTTAGGAAAGCAAGATTATGCTATCAGCAGTTTAAAGGTAGAGCTGAACAAGGGAAGAGCTGGCTAAACAAGGGTGAGTTCAAAGGGAAAAGACAAAAACCAGCATATCTAAGGAATTTTGGCAGAGATCATCAACGGAAAAAATTCAATAAACCAAAAGAAAGCCAAACTGCTCAGTCCCAAGTGGCTTCGAAACAAGTAGAAGGGAACAATAAAAAGGAAGGGACAGTCAGAATGAAGGAACCTTTGTAATGTTGGGGCTGTGGAGAACCCCATATGATGAGGGACTTCCGCCATCGAAATATTCATATGATCAGCAGAGAGCGAGAGGCAACAACAATAAATGACATAGCCAGAAATATACCAACTATCAGTGCAGCATTGGAAAATCGGCAAGCAGAACATCAAGAAACCATGGTGGAATGGAGGGTAAGATTTATGACCTACCTGTTACTGTTTTGATTGATCCAGGTGCTTCTTTGAGTTACATTAGTCCTGGAATTGTAGAAAAATGTAAAATTAAACCTGAAAAATTTCAGCAGTCATGGTTGGTACAGCTGGCCACTGGAACTAAGAGAAAAGTCACACATAAATTGCCCAGAACAACAATACAATTAAATGGCTTTCCAACAGAAGTAAATTTGAACATATTTCCATTAGGATCCTATGACTTGCTGATAGGAATGGATTGGCTGGAAAAGAAGAAAGCTCTGATGAACTGCTGGGATAAAACCCTGCATTGTGTGGATGAAGAAGGGAAACCTTTTACACTAAAATGGAAACCAAAATCCATTTCAGTAAGACAAATATCAGCCTTACAATTAAAAAGAACAGCTAGAAAAGGATACCAAGTTTATGCAGTACATGTGGAAGAAGTAGAACAGAGAACTGAAGAAAATCTGCTGAGTGAATTACCAGTGGTAAGGGAATTTAAAGAAGTTTTCCTAGATGAGATTCCTCATCTTCCCCCCAAAAGAGAAATTGACTTTTCCATAGATCTGGTGCTGGGAGCCACGCCTATTTCCCGATCCCCCTATCGAATGAGTCCGCCTGAACTTATGGAGCTGAAGATGCAGCTGCAAGAATTACTGGATAAAGGTTACATTAGACCAAGTGTGTCTTCGTGGGGAGCACCGGTTTTATTTGTGAAAAAGAAAGATGGAACTTTTAGGATGTGCATTGATTAGCGTCAACTGAATAAGTTGACCATTAAGAATAGATATCCACTCCCTAGAATTGATGATCTTTTTGATCAAGTGAGAGGGGCCTCAGTGTTTTCCAAGATTGACTTAAGAACTGGGTATCACCAGCTCAGAATCAAGGAAGAAGACATTAGCAAAACAACTTTTCGAACTCGGTATGGACACTACGAATTTGTAGTCCTACCTTTTGGATTGACAAATGCCCCTGCCACTTTTATGTGCCTGATGAACAGTGTGTTAAATAAGTATTTGGATAAATTTGTTCTGGTGTTCATAGATGATATTTTAGTCTACTCCAAAAACAAAGAGGAACACAAGGAACATTTGCAGATAGTGTTACAAACTCTGAAATAAAATCAGCTATATGCCAAGTTCAGTAAATGTGAATTTTACAAGGATAAGATTCAATATTTGGGTCATATTATTTCTGAAAAAGGGCTTGCAGTTGATCCTGAAAAGATAAAAGCCATTAATGAATGGCCAGTCTTAACTGATGTTTCAGCAGTAAGGTCATTCATGGGGATGGTAGGCCACTATCGTAGATTTGTGGAGATATTTTCTGCCATTGCACATCCCATCACTTCATTACAAAGAAAGGGTGTCAAGTTCGTGTGGACTGAGAAATGTCAAATCAGTTTCGAACAATTAAAACATAAACTTATTTCAGCCCCTATACTAAAAATTACTGATCCTGATAAAGAGTTTTTTGTATGTACAGATGCTTGCAGAGAGGGTCTAGGAGGAGTCCTATTGCAGGAAAATTCAGTTATTGCATATGAATCTAGAAAAAGAAAATACATGAACAGAATTATAGTGCATATGATTTAGAATTTGCAGCTGTTATCCATGCTTTAAAAATGTGGCGGCACTATCTTCTTGGGAAAAAGTTCACATTGATGACTGATCATATTAGCCTCAAATATTTCTTTTCCCAAACTGACCTGAATGCAAGGCAAGCCAGATGACTGTTCTTTTTAATTGAATTTGATATGGACATAAAACATATCAAGGGAAAAGAAAATAAAGTTGCTGATGCATTAAGTAGAAATGTGTCACGTCTCCCATACCCAGCTTCTTATCAACATAACATTAACTCAGATATACTTTACATTATGCACCAGATCACATCCAAAATTTTTCTGTTGAATCAATTTCAAGTTCATAATTTTATCCGGTATTTTAATTTATTTTTAGTAATTATAGGCAGTAGGGCGAAGATAAGAATTCCCATGAGAAATTTCCTCAATTCTAATCAGTCAATCTAGTTGACTTACATATATATGTATATATATTTTGTCCAGTTCTAACTGACCAATGGCCCTTCGTCAAACTTTCTATTTTGCAACCCTTATAGACTTTCCAGCATCTATAATTATAAAGTTTCAGCATCTTTGTATAGAGGTATACATCCACATACACATCTATCTATATCACTTAACCTTCATTGCTTCAACTACTTTTTCAGCAGTTTATATTGAAGGTGGGTAGATGCTCTTTTCCCAGTGTTTCAATATGCTTAAAATCTTCCCTCACACATACTTTTATCACATAAGTAGATTTTCAATAGGACTCTTCCCTTATTTTATTGTTACAAATATTCAACATATTTGAAACTCTGGTGCATATTAAACTCTTCCATTGGAAAACTAGGATATAGATCATCTTGCTTCAATCAAATGGAAGTAATGAATACCGAAGTTGATAGTTTAGACTCCCTAATTTCAGATCCTCGTACTTAGTTATGATTTAGCTTCTGGTTTCATATATTTAAACTTCTATGTAATAGAACAATTTAAATTCTCAATTCTATAATTCTTTCCATTGTAGTACAACTGTTATACTGAAACCCATACTTCTATCATAGACTTAGTTGTTTCCTACTTGCTGATATTGGTTACAGTTTCATTAACAGGTTCTGTTTATACTACACATAAACTAAGTTTTTCGTTCCAAAGACAGCAAGCTACAACTTGAATTTGTCTATTTGATGAAACATTCAGATTGATTTATCATCTCTAACCTTTATTACTGCAATGTACAAATTCCTGGAACTAAACCCTTGATTTTTATTTAACTTTCTCCCTGCTATTTACATACTGAATTTTCAGCTACTAACCTAGCTTGTAATTACATGAGGTACTGAACAACCATTCAATCTCAAATTTAAATAAGAAGTTCTAACAGAACAATGCATAAAACCTTGATATACTTAACACGGATCTAATTAATACAGTCATAATATAAATTCCAAAATTATGCATGCATACCGCTACTATGACCAGTCCTCCCAACCTTAGAGTTCGTTTATCTCTAGAACTCACCCCCGAGCTGAGATCCTCCAAGAGAAGACTAACCTCAATCTGTTCTGGAGCAGCTTATTTAAGCTATGCTCTCCCCAAAGCCTGTTTCCAATTCTGCGTCCAGAATTTCAGGATGCTTTATTCCTGTTTGCCTAGGCCTCCCTTATTTAGGGACTTTAAAGCTGCTTTCTGCTTTTCCAGCTTTTCCAGCTTTTTACCTCTTCCCAACTAGTTTCCTCATCATTGGGGAATTTAGATTTTTCCTCAAAAATCTAAATTAGAAATAATTTCTTTCAAGGCTTTTTGAAAGATTTTGGGGAAAGTCTTTACCTTTTCCATAACCTCATGGATTAGGCATATGATCTCAATTTCTCATTTGGTCATAGTGCATACACAATATTTTATTTATTTTTCATAAATAAATAATTAGCCACATCCACACAATAATTATCCATTGGGGTCCACTCCCCTTTGGATTTATGTTCAAATGTCTAATTTGAAAAGCATAGAACTTGGGGATGTTACATATTCCCCCTCTGAAAACAAACACCGTCCTCGGTGTTGACAACTATCTACTTAGTTCATTTTGAAAATAAAGATGAATGCTTTTCCATCATCTCAGCTTCTCTTTTCCATGTAGCTTTTTCAACAGTAAAGTGCTCCTACTACACCTTTACTCTAGCTACTGTTCGATTTCGCAATTCAATTTCTTCCCGCTCTCAGATTTGAAGCGGCTCTAGAAGGAATTCCTCTTTTGGTTCCACCTGGATCACATTTCAAATCAATAATGTGAGAAGCATCATGTAAAAAAAATTATATATTATTTTTTTCCATCAAGGAGACATGAAACACATCATGAAATTTAATATGCAAGGGTAAGGCTAGTTTATAAGCCATTAGTTCTCCCCTTTCCAACACCTTCCTCGTTGTTACACTTTAACGTTGATTTTTTTTTTCAACTTTGACGAAGATTTCTTCTTCTTCCTTGCTCAGTTACCGGCAGAGTACTCTCCTGCTTCCACTCTATTTACTGATACCTTATGCAGTTGATTTTCTTCCTACTTCTTTGCAAGAAGTCTGTCTGGAAGATCTTTTGTTCTATTTTCTCTATCCACAATTCATACCAATGTAAGTAATATCAGGTACATACAATTGATAATCCACAACAACATTCTGAATTTCAATAAACTTAAGAAATTCAGTTATTAGTCAAACCGTTTAGGTTCATAATAGTTTAGTGCATTTTTAATACACTATTTATCCTTTCTTTTTTTTCAGTGAGATTCTCTCCTCACGCAAACTTGATCCAGTTCGGCTTTTCTTGATTTTCTAGGTGATTTATCTGCACTTATCTTCACCTTTTTTTTTCTCCGTGTTTCCAGAGTGTACAATTTCGTGTTACACACTTAGCTAAACAATTTTTCAACTTTTCATTAGTACTCATAAATGAAAGAAAACAATCCTAACCCTTTCTCAATTCATAGCTGTACTTCCAGTACCTTCTCATTGTTTCATTTTGTTAGCCAATCACTTTAATTTGTAATAACCAGACTTGTTAATAATGTCTATAATTCAATTCTTACTTCACACATGAATTTTTATTTTTTTTCTTTGACAATACCTCTAGAGTGTGCAATAACGTACAACTTTATGTTCATTCTTTTATTTTATTTTTTTATTATTTATTTTTTTTAGTTTCCTCCATTTTATTCACTAGTTCAAAACTTACGTGAATAATTTTTGGATCTGATGGGTTTCCCCCACACCCAAGTCCAAATACAGCTCACCCTCCTTTCTCTCTATTTGTAGCTGTATAATTTTACACTATTTCCCTATCTTTGAATTTAAGACTCAGGAAAATTAAATTTAATAAAATTTACACTAGCATAATCTCATAGTGTGAGTACATGTTTCTTTTATAGTAATATATATATATATATATAATCTATTACTATAATTAGTTACATTCCCAAGAATACATTAAAATGAATTTAGCACAATTTCCCCTTCTTTTTTTTTTTAAAGAATCATCAGAAATTGTATATTTACTTTTAATTATAAATTCATTCTTTACTAATTTCCATGATGATGCACCAATTATATCTATATATGAATTTCACTAATCATTAGGAATCAATCCATTGTTTATATAAAAAACATATAGTTTCTCACATAGACCACTTACAACCTAAAACCATGGTTCACTTGATAAATGGAGTATAGGGAATTAATTGTGCTTCATTGGATTCTTATCCATGCATGATAATTTTCATAATCATTTGATTTATCCCTTCATTCATTCATAACTCAATGTAATGGGTCCACATTACACTATTTTATATGAAATGATACACCATTACGAACCATATCACTTATTTAACCAACTATTTAGACCTCCTTTATAACTCGTACTTAAGCTTACTACTTCATTAATTTCCAAGTATATGAACCAAAATATGCTCAGTACCAAGTACTTTAGTCATGATTTAAATATACCTAACTTGGAAATCACCCTGGTAACTTTTACCAATTACCCGCATCGAATTTTTTCTTGTCATACTATATTTTTAACATTTAATCTACCACAATAGTGTTTATTACTCCTTTAACCATAATTAGAGTAATAATATTCCAGTCTTATAGTAAATTATGTCATTCCCTTTACTTGTAAACCTTTAAGGTGAATTCACTTTTAATATTCATACATCTCCATAACATTTACTTCATAACTTTTTTTTTTTTTTTCATTTACTAACATCATATTTTCCACTTCAATCTTATGGTCGTATTTTTTTATGTTTATTTTTTCTCAATGCCCAAACATATAATTATGTTTTTGGCCTCTTGATATGCTACACATATCATGTTTCCACTTTCTAATATTAACTCTTATAAATTTTCATACTTCCTTTAGATACAACTTCAACTCTGTTCAATTAACTACTTCAAAGGTATTCAGAACTACCTTTTCAATTTTATATTTAATATACTTTAATTAAATATAAAATAAAATCTATATGGTTAATCTATTTCCCATTGTATATATATATTCCAATAGAGTAAAACCTATAAAATTTTCTTTATAAATCTCTTTGTTATATTAACCATTATAATTCATATTATTAAATCCTCAACTCTATTTGATATATAACAACCATATATATATAATCACCATATATATATTCCACAATATATATATAATATCCACCATACATATATATATATCCACCATATATATAATCCAAAGGATTTAATTAATCCTCCAATGTATATTTTTATATTATTTAATGTATATGGTAGCCTTATGCTCTCGTACCTATTTCCAAGGTATCCAACCATTTACCTTAATCGTTGCACTAACCAATCATATGGAAGTTTATTTTTTTTTGTTTATATCAGAGACCTACACATATAAAATTTCACATTTACACGTATAATTTTATAACCCTTCTATAATAAGAATATTCCAAGGTTTCCCAATTTCTAATTTTTACCTTACACATACTATAACTAAAGTCGAAATTATAAATGGGTTTCTCCTCCACATAAATAAGTTTTGTTTCATACCATTTGACTTTTCTTACTAATGAATATTAACTGTCTTAGTTTTATTCGTTGGAGTTTAATGCTGGAAATCCCAACATATTACGTGGGGTCAGTTAATGTTTTATTCAGATTTAATTATTATATCTTTGGTGGTGAGATCTTATCCCATCGACCTTGAGCCATGAGCTACCACATCATGTCAGAGATTTTACGACTTCTCAGTTTGCTATTACCGAGGCCAGCAACTACAGCATGTAATCTTATACCATGAGATATCTTTACGATATGAGTGTACTTCCTACGTCTATTTTATTTAATTTAAGAGCACCCTTCATAAATTTCCTGGAGTACTCATCGCTGAGACCTCGATTTGTTCCCAGTTAACTCACGATCCACGTGATGTCTTTTAATCTACTGCCACATGTAGGGTGGTGATACTTTAGGGTTTCTTATCTGTTATGGTTTTAAAGTTCGATTCTCCATTTGGGGATTTTAATTTTTTCACTGTCTGCTCTTGAACTTCCTTTTCGGCTTCCTCACAACCTTTCCCAGATTTGGAGAGCGATCATATTTCTGCATCTGGTTTCTTCCTCAACGTATTCAGGTAAAGATTCAAATCAGTCACAATGGATTTGTTTTGTTATCCTTGAAATTTTTTCTACCGGTGTATATCTGGTTTAATTAACCATTTAGTTAGTTTCAATGTCGTAGCACAGTAGTGCCCCACGGTTGCAATTTTTTTTTCTTATTTTTTTTCTTGAGAATCGATTTTTCTGAATTACAAAACCCTTGTATTTATCTTGGAAATCTTTCCATTTTACTTACTCTTGACCCCTGTGGTAAAGTTTTATTTATTTTCATATGATAATTTAAGGAGACGTAGTCCATGTTTTGGTTTTATAAACCTGGACGGCTCTGAAGAAGTTTAAGTTGACGGCTTTGAAGAAGTTTGCTATGTGTTTTGTGAAACTTCATATTTCCATTTAATACAAAATCCTTATTTGCGTTTTTTTTTTGAAGTAGATTGTCTCGGTTTGCCAGGTGAGGTAATGCCCAAAGTTTATTTTTGTTTGTATTGGTAATTTCTTTCCTAATTTAATGTGCTTTATTTATCTCTTACAGCTTAATTGTTTTATTTGGTCACTTACAGGTAACAGGGAATACAACCGCCGCATTTCCTCCCTTACTACCTTCTTCTCATGATTTAAATATGGCTTTCTTGTATCTCAATTTTGTCGCTTGTTGAAGATTCTCTACATCTACAGTCCAATGTCAATTATTTGATTGGGACAATTTATTTCTCTCGCAGAGTTTTCATTGTCTATGTCGGTCAACTATTATGGAATTTATTAGATTTAAATGCAGACGATATGACAGTCTCGTCTTCTTAGACAGACTCATAAAATTATTTTCTTCTGAACTGTGTATGACTTTGTTATTCTTACCATGAATATTCTGGTATAATTTTGCGTTCACATCACATAAAATATTATGTTTAATTAATTTCATTTCTTAGTTAGATTTCTCATTTAGAAACACCAGAGAATGTCCAGATGTATATCTATATTATGAACCTATAGTTCCCTATTCTTTCCATAATATATTTTACCTATTTATTGGTATTCATATATATTACTCAAATACTTATACTACTAACACCACCAAATTTCTGTGTTGCCTTAGATGGCATCACCTGGTTCCTCTTGTAATGTTTGCAAAATTTTACTCGGTTAGGCAGATTCACATTCTCTGCTCGGGGGATATATATATTATGATAAAACTCAGCTAATGCTTTAATAAAATCTAGTAATGACTCTCATTATTTTCATACAAATTCCTTCATTCCGCAATTATGTACTGATACTCTATTTCTCATACCGTTATGCAACTGCAGTGTCTAATATTTATACCGGATATTCATATAGTATAAGTGTATGAATTAGTATAAAATTCCACAATTAGGATCTTTGTATGTTGTAAATGCAAATATTTATCTAGCTTTTGCTTATGATTTTTAGCTTATGAGTTTCACTACTTCCAAATATCGTTTGAGTATCTGCAGTTTTATTATTACTTACAATATTGTATCGTAAGATTTAAACTTCAATTACTGGTAATAATTTCATCTTCTAGGCCTATATTTTTCATGCTAGATACATGTATACATTAATATGTATGTAACAAGAATTTGCCCTGAAGATTTCAGGCAGCGTTTAAATCTATTCAGTTGTAGTAATTTGCTCTCAGATAAATGTTAGTTTATTTCAGAGTTTCTAAATGTATTTCTTTTTTCCAAACGGAAGCTGAGTTAATTTTTCTTTACTCATAGGATTCTGTCTAACTTGCATTTCAAAGATAATTTATATTAACTATACTAGGAGAATAAGATTCCAGCACCTACAATTTATTAAAATCTTCCATGGTGTCCACAGAGAAGCTTTATGTATCTGATAAAAAAAATCGATCTCCAGATTTAAACCAATGACAGGTTTAAATATTCTGGCAGATGATCTTATTAGATTTCCTATTCCCCAGATCCCACATTTGAGCTCGTTCGACCATGCTACCAAACTTATTAGACTTAATCTATTAAATCTGGTAAGTTAATTGCATGATTTATTACACCAAAATTCTTTTAACTTTCTGTTAAAACATAACATAGCATTTCTTTTTTAATCTACACGCTAGAGGTTTTGAACTCGATACCTCTCGATGATGCCCTGGTTACCTTATTCTTGCCTTTCTCGGCATGGGCTTATCATTTCTTGGCGTCGAATTATAGGTATATGATTTTTTTTTCTTTTCCATATACCTTCTTTTATATGTTACTTGTACTTATCTCATTTTCCAATTATTTTTAATAAAAATACAATGGCCGAGGTGAGTCATTCAGATTCACAGTATAGTTTCTAGGCCATAACTATAAATTGTGGGGTTACAATTCTAAAGGGAAGCTTCAGATGCTATTAGACATTATATCCTAGCCTTGACTCAAAGAACCATTTGTATCAATCCAGAACAATTTTCGGCAACATAAGCAAGGAATTTACAACAATTATATAAGATCTATAATTGTCCGCTGTCATTCAATTCCTCCTTTTTTTTTAAGGTTCTAACTGCATATCATTCATTTGTTTTATTTTACTGTGAAGAAACATAAAAATTGTCATGAGAATATTGATCTTAAATAACTCCAAAATGCAAGAAGACAATTTCCAATTTTTTTTTTTTTAAACCCTCGTTCATAGCCAAGCTTTCTTCTATGATCTCCAATCCCACTAAACAAGACCAAACAACTAAACAGAAAGCAAAAACACCCAGGCACGGAAGGTTTCATTTTCAGAACCCAAAATCAGGTCAGGTGACTCGAAGGAATCATTATCAAGTGATTCCAACGCTATCTTTTCATTATAGTCTAATATTTATAAAATTTATAACAGCTTATTGTTTCTTTGTGAGCACATAACTTGCCCAGTTTTCTCAACTTGGGCTCTGATACCATTTGTCACGTCTCCCATACCCAGATTCTTATCCACATAACATTAACTCAGATATACTTTACATTATGCACCAGATCACATCCAAAATTTTTCTGTTGAATCAATTTCAAGTTCATAATTTTATCCAGTATTTTAATTTCTTTTTAGTAATTATAGGTAGTAGGGTGAAGATAAGAATTCCCATGAGAAATTTCCTCAATTCTAATCAGTCAATCTAGTTGACTTACATATATATGTATATATATTTTGTCCAGTTCTAACTGACCAATGGCCCTTCGTCAAACTTTCTATTTTGCAACCCTTATAGACTTTCCAGCATCTATAATTATAAAGTTTCAGCATCTTTGTATAGAGGTATACATCCACATATACATCTATCTATATCACTTGACCTTCGTTGCTTCAACTACTTTTTCAGCAGTTTATATTGAAGGTGGGTAGATGCTCTTTTCCGAGTGTTTCAATATGCTTAAAATCTTCCCTCACACATACTTTTATCACATAAGTAGATTTTCAATAGGACTCTTCCCTTATTTTATTGTTACAAATATTCAACATATTTGAAACTCTGGTGCATATTAAACTCTTCCATTGGAAAACTAGGATATAGATCATCTTGCTTCAATCAAATGGAAGTAATGAATACCGAAATTGATAGTTTAGACTCCCTAATTTCAGATCCTCGTACTTAGTTATGATTTAGCTTCTAGTTTCATATATTTAAACTTCTATGTAATAGAACAATTTAAATTCTCAATTCTACAATTCTTTCCATTGTAGTACAACTGTTATATTGAAACCCATACTTCTATCACAGACTTAGTTGTTTCCTACTTGCTGATATTGGTTACAGTTTCATTAACAGGTTCTGTTTATACTACACATCAACTAAGTTTTTCATTCCAAAGACAGCAAGCTACAACTTGAATTTGTCTATTTGATGAAAAATTCAGATTGATTTATCATCTCTAACCTTTATTACTACAATGTACAAATTCTTGGAACTAAACCCTTGATTTTTATTTAACTTTCTCCGTGCTATTTACATACTGAATTTTCAGCTACTAACCTAGCTTGTAATTACATGAGGTACTGAACAACCATTCAATCTCAAATTTAAATAAGAAGTTCTAACAGAACAATGCATAAAACCTTGATATACTTAACACAGATCTAATTAATACAGTCATAAAATAAACTCCAAAATTATGCATGCATACCACTACTATGACCAGTCCTCCCAACCTTAGAGTTCATTTATCTCCAGAACTCACCCCCGAGCTGAGATCCTCCAAGAACAGACTAACCTCAATCATTAAGACGATATAAATCTCTTTCTCCCCAAAGCACATTTCCAATTACGCGTCCATAATTTAGGTGCTTTGTTCCTATTTTTCAGGCCTCCCTTATTAGGACTCTTAACGCGGCACACTACCTTTTCTAGATTTTGACTTTACCTCTTCCCAACTACTTTCCTCATCATTTAGGGGAATTTGATTTCCCTCAAAAATCTAAATTAGAAATAATTTCTTTCAAGGCTTTTGAAAGATTTTTTGAGAAGATCTTTACCTTATCCATAACCTCATGGATTCTAAACTTATGATCTCAATTTCTCATTTGGTCATAGTGCATACACAATATTTTATTTATTTTTCATAAATAAATAATTAGCCACATCCACACAATAATTATCCATTGGGGTCCACTCCCCTTTGGATTTATGTTCAAATGTCTAATTTGAAAAGAATAGAACTTGGGGGTGTTACAAAATGCTTGTCGAAATTTAAATAGCATTGGGAGTAGTGCCCAGATGGAGGTAGAGGAATTGGTGAGAAAATCAGCAAATCAAGATCCCAACTATGAAACACTCTTGGTGAAACTACAGAAAAGGGATAAAACTGATTTCACTCAAAACCAAAAAGGGCTACTCTATTACAAAAACAGGTTGTATATTCCAAATGTAGAGTCATTAAAAAGAGAAATTTTAGATGAATATCACAAACAGCCCTATGCGGGACATCCAGGATACCAAAAGATGTTAACAGCCTTGAAGAAGAAGTTGTTCTGGCTAGGAATGAAGAGAGATGTGGCAGAGTATTTAAGTAGATGTATGGAATCTCAATTAGTCAAAGTTGAGCATCAACATCTAACAGGTCTTTTAAACCCTTTGCCAATTGCAGAATGGAAATGGGACACAGTCTCCATGGATTTTATAACAGGGTTACCCAAAACTAAATATCAACATGATTCTGTAATTGTGGTAGTAGACACTCTCACAAAAGCTGCCCACTTTATACCAGTAAAGTCTACCTTTGGGACAGCTCAAGTAGCGAATGTGTTCTTGAAAGAGATAGTAAGGCTTCATGGGGTGCCAAAGGTAATTGTTTCAGACAGAGATGCTAAGTTTACTGCAGCCTTTTGGAAGGGATTATTTGGAGGGATGGGTACTAAGTTGAATTTTAGTACTGCCTATCACCCTCAAACCGATGGGAAAATAGAGAGGATTAATCAAGTATTGGAAGATATGCTGAGAATGTATGTGATGGATAGACCATCAAAATGGGAAGAGTATTTGCATTTAGCTGAATTTTCCTATAATAACAGCTACCAATCTTCTATCAAGATGAGCTCATTTGAAGCACTGTATGGTAGGAAGTGTCGTACTCCTTTCAGTTGGAGCCAACCAGAGGATAAATTAATGCTGGGACCTGATGCCTTACAAGAGATGGAGAGAATTGTGAAACAGATACAAAGAAATATCAAGACAGCACAAGATCGCCAGAAAAGCTATGCTGATAAGAAAAGAGTGCACCGAGAATTCAAAGAAGGGGATCATGTGTATTTGTGCATCAAACCCAAAAAGAGCATACTTTATGCTGGAAGTTGTGCAAAACTTGCTCCTAGATATTGTGGGCCTTTTGAAGTTTTAGAAAGGGTGGGACCAGTGGCTTACAAACTGGCCTTACCCCTCCATGTTAGAGTTCATGATGTGTTTCATGTTTCGTTATTAAAAAAATATGTACATGATGCTTCTCACATAGCTGATTGGAACGTTGTACAGGTGGAACCAGAAGGGGAGTTTCTGCCAGAACCGCTTCAAATATTGGAGCGGGAAGAAATTGAATTGAGAAACAGAACAGTGGCCAGAGTAAAAGTGCAGTGGAAGCACTTTAATGCTAAAGAAACTACCTAGGAAAGGGAAGCAGAAATGATGGAAAAATATCCATTTTTGTTTAAGTGAACTCTAGTAGTTGAATAACAACACCGAAGACGGTGTTTATTTTCAGAGGGGGAATATGTAACACCCCCAATTTCTGTGTTGAATTTGAAAAAGTTATACATTTGAACTTTAATCCTAAGGGGAGTGGACCCCAAAGGATAAGTATGGTGTGAATGTAATTTAATATTTAAATTGATGAAATAAATAAAATGATTGTGCACATTGACCAAGATGAGAATTTAAGATCACTTGCCAAAATCCATGAGGATGGATAAGGCAATAAATCCCCACCATCCTTCAAAAAATCCTTGAAAGAAATTAATTTAGATTTTGAGGAGGAATCTAAATTTCCCCAATGATGAGGAAAGTAGTTCGGAAGAGGTAAAAAAAGTTGGAAAAGCTGAGGAAAAGCGTAAAACAACTTTAAAGAGTCCCAAAATGGGAAGCCTAGGCTAAACAGGAAGAAAAGCATCCTGCTATTCTGGACGCAGAATTAGAAACATGCTTTGGGGAAACATGAGCTTAAATAAGCTGCTCCTAAGCAGATCAGAGGTTGATCTATGATGGAGGTGATCTCAGCTCGGGGGTGAGTTCTGGGAGACAAAGAGGACTCTAAGGTTGGGAGGTTGGTCATTTGCAATAGTGGTATGTTTCTGAAATTCTTGTTTATTTTGATGTATTATGGTATGAATTGGCTACATATAAAATTAAATGGAATGGTATGATTGATGTTAGTACTAAATTTAACAGAATCCATATTAAGGCATTCACCTTCGAGTTTCTGTTTAGTTGTAGACCAGTAATCTATAGAGTAGAAACCCACAGAAACGTTAAACCAAAGACGGTTTAAATCTGAAGGTACTTAGTCTCCACAGATAATTAAATATTAACTTGTTTCACATATATATACAAAGGTGAAATTATATTCTCATATGTATGTGAGAAAAATATTGTAACAGAATTGAAATTTACATGGTACAATACAAGAGAAGCAAAGACATTAGAATATGTATTTCGAAATTTTTCTAGCTCAAGAAGTAATTCTACTCTATAGAAGTGTTATAGTATTTATAGCATTCATAGTGTATATTGCATTCTTTAATCTACCTCTTACCCTTGAAATAAATATCATAGCAAAAGACTTAACCCATAATTAAGGTACACTACTCAATTAACTATCGAATACATATATATGCATCAAAAAAAAAAAAAAAAACATGAGAGCCGACAGCTAAAACAATAGCTCATTTTAACAACGATTATAAATGAGTAGTTTGGTGGAAGAAATATATATATGAACCATATATCTATGCGAATTAATGAACGACTATATTAAATCATGGTGATTATTTAATTTACTATGCATTGGGCCTATTTCAATTCAATACCTTTGAATTGTACAGACATTAACGTCCATGGTATTTTAGGTCCTTTTTAAACATGATATGAAATTAACAGAGGTAAAAATAAAACGATGATATATTTTAAACATTTAGTTTTAAACATGCATGTGAATACATATTATCTATATTCATATCATATTCATGTTATCCATCATATGAACATTATCTATCGCATGAATACTCATATTTTAAACGATGGTAGATAACAGACGCAACTATAAAACTACGAATTGACGCAAAGATAGCAAGGGCCGAGTACCCAACCTTTACGCAGGGTATCGATGCCCATATGTCGCGGGTGGAAAGTTTTTATATGCCAGAAGGTATTAGATTGAATTTGCAAAGGCAGTGTAGCCTTGTCTATTTTCGTGAAGAGCGTTACTAGTATTAAAAACGAAAGAAATACAGAGGGCGCAATCGCGTTAAGGAAGGGAGTTACGGACGTGGGACCTCGACTTTTCCCTTGGCGTGGTCCGTTAGTCATCTTTGCCATCTGCAACAAATCCAAATGAAATTGTTTGGATTCGACTGGCCAATACGCCGCTGACCATAGTTATGATTTAGATAGGGCGACGAAAGCATAAAACCTATCCATAATATAGGTCCTGACAGTTAGTACTGGATATCAACAATACTAGAGTTCTGAAACGCAATAAAATAAATCAGAGGCATGAATCTCTGCAATTGTATGACAGAAACTCGAGATCGACCTATGCGTAGGGTTTGCATTCTACCCTGGGATCGCATTGCTTTAAAAATAAAAACCAGAGGTCAATACGCCATCAAACCAAAAAAAACATATTAGCACGTCAGCCATAAGAAGGCTATCAAACCTGGACGCAAGGAAATCTGAGATTATGCTTCAGGACGTAGAAAAATATTCTAACGAAGGGTGCGGCATGTAGCCAGGAGGAAAACCTATTAATGGATCCTATCCATGCAATGCGTACTGAGCGCAACCGTAAGAGATCTGCAAAAGAGAACCCTTCTGAGTAAAACAACCCGTATTCACATCAAAGCGGACTACCAAAACCTATAATAAGAAAAACAAGGATATGTATGAATTACGAAGAGCGCGGCCAGAAAACCCCACCGTCTGCACCCTGTACACAAAACAATCAGTAGATGATTTAGAGACGACATTTACCTGATGAGATCAAAATGAGTTGCAGAACGTAAAGAAATATAAAAACCTTACGGTCGAACTCTCCACGGAGCAGGAGCCGATACCTTCAAGCCGACTTGGTATTCCTGCACCTAATCCACAGGGAAAGATCCGCACCTTCGGTGAACGAATTGTGAATAAAGAAAAATAAAACAACCAGAGTAAGATTCAACTGTAAACTGAGCCATCTATATAGATAATAACCGGCGGAGGGAGAGGTGAGTGGCATCGAGTTGATGCTGCAGAGATAAATCGAAAGGGTAGGAGAAACCCTAATCACACTGCCCCAAAAAATCAGAGAATCCCAAAGTCGATTTGGAAAAAAACCCAACTTCGTCGACATAGTGGTACGCAGTGATGTAAATGAGTTGCAGACGAGGTACTGAGACGCAGAAGTTGGCTCACACAGTACTGGGCCAGACTGGATAAACAAAGGGAAGCGTTACACGCAAAATACTTGCTGGGTATGAGTCTGCAAATGCCGGCATCTGGTACTTCAATCTCCTGAGCGAGACTCCATCCCTGCGTACAAACCATCAAAACATCGGAATGAAACCCACACGTTAAACCAGACCAGTCAGATCACTAAGCTATACTGCTATCTCCATCCATAATCAGTATGCATGGTGCATACTATGCGTATAAAAACCAAATCGTATATGCACCGGTTCGAACAAAAACAATGATAATTCGACGCAAGAGGCAAGGCGCTCGGATTTGTATTATGCATAGACGCCAATACGCATGACTGTTAACATCATTGCAGGCGATCATAATCATATAAGTATAAACTAATAATAATATACCCTCTCACGACGAATTAGAAAAAAAAAGGTTGAACAGTAAAACAACGCCAACAAGTTTTATGATTAGGGTTAGGTATATAGTGGGGTTGGTAGGTCTCGACCTTTCATAATTAATCATTGAATCCCTGTTATATATATCAATAGTCGGGACACCTTAAGCTCCGCGACGATAACTGATATGGACATAGACTCGTCAACGCACGAAATTATTAGTATGTACGCGTTGTATTATATACACAAGAATTATTTCAACGTGTTGGCAAGGTATAGGTATATTATTTATAGTAGATGCTTGGTGCAGATTCGATTATATTATCAATTGGTATATATATGTGTTATATATATGTGGATTCCATGATATTATCAAAGGGTATATATATATATATGTGTTATCTATATATATATATATATATATATATATATGCGCATTCAAATAATATTATCAAAGGGTATATATATATGTGTTATATATATAAGTGGTATATGTGTTATATATATATGGGTTAAATGATGTTATCGAAAGATATGTATGTACATAGGGTCTATACTTATATTATATCTAAGTGGAGTATCCTATGTTGATATAGAGGGTGTATAGAAATTTATATACATGGTTTTAATGTACACATGGGGAATATTCAATGTTAATAGGAAGGGATAGTGGGAAAGAGATCCTAAAATTTAAATGAGATACTAGAGGGGTAGAGGAAAATTTAAAAAGATGGAAATAAAATCCAATTTCTGCACTTAATATTCAGACAACCAGGTCAATAAAAATGAAACCCCAGTATATATGTGGAAAGAAAAAAAAAAATATTTTATTAAAATGCAGGTGTTACAGAAATGGCACTGATTCGTGGTTAGTTGAAGATCATGGAAGAAAAACATCATGTGGATATTGCCTTCCTCCAACAACAGGCACAATCCTGTCAGCAGCAGCTATTGAACACCTCAAATCACTGTGCTCACATGGAAGAATCCCTCCAAATCCTGAAATACATGCTAGACAAATGTTCTGCTCCAAGTTCCAGCTCAAACAATGTAGAAACTACCAATACAGATGATAATCAAGAGAACACCAATGCTTCAATTGACCGACCAATCAACATTGATTAATCCTTATTCCTCCTCTTTCTCTTTTGTTCATGTCTTTTAAATTTGCACTCATGCTTTCGCAGTTTGTTAGAATATATCATGAATCTATAATGCAATATAGTACTAATAGTTGCCACAATGGAGGCTCGTTATTTTGTCATTTTACCCCTCCATGAGTGTCCTCTCCATCATTAAAATGTAACAGGGACTTCTCCCTATCTTTTTTTTTCAAATATAATATAGCAACAGACTCAATGAAAAAAAAAAAAACAACTTAGCTAAATAAATTAACCTTTCATTCTAAAATAAATGATTCTCGTGAAAGAAAACCATTTATTTGTATTACAATTTTCATATATAAATTTGAAATTTATTTTAATTTTTCAGATAATATCGTCATTTATGATATATATCTATCATTATTTTTTATAATATATTTCTTCACATTTTGAATCGATAAAGTTGTTGGGTTATGAAGTAACATGCTAATATAGCAACTACCTCATGCATAAATTCTGGCAAAATATATATGGGAGCTCAAGGCAATGCCGAGTAGGGAAATTGGCAGTGTACGTTGAATAATTGATTTTGGATACATTTTCTATAGATAATCAATAGCTACACCATGCAGGAAACAAGCTGCAGAGGGAAGGCAAGGCCTTGCCTTTATGCTTTCTTGTGAGTGCCCGAACCTCCTTTACAGCATGGCTTTTATGAAAAAATGTATTTTTACCTAAATAAAAATCTTTTTATAGTTTCATGATTGAACTTCCTGTGATGCAACTAATGCAGCTATCTTACCCCTGTTGTCTTTGCGGAGTAAACCAGCTACAACTTGATTGTCCGTTAAGTAGATTTTGTTTAACACATTTCATTATCTCACTGCCCCTTTCAATAAATCTTTAATATTTTTGTCAGCTCCATAATGAAATAAAAGTTAAATAAATCTTTAGTATTTAGCTCTTTTATAAATAATTGTATTATTCTATGCAAAGTGAAATCAATCGTTACATTTATTTAGATGCAATGGGAGAATAAACTTATCATTTTTAATTATAAATTAAAATTGCATTATTATTTTTTTCAATAAATAAATTTTAATTTATATTAATAAATAAATGATTATTTTGTCTTTGCATTTAATTTGGATTTAGAATCAAATTAATTTAATTGAAATATATAAAAGATTTCAATCATATTTTATTTGATTTTTCATTTTTAATTTATCAAAAAATTTATATTTAATTTTCATATGCATTTTTATATGGAATACTATTAAAATTGTTGTTTTTAATTTCTTTCTTTTAGAATAAAATGTCTAACTATAGAGTATAAGAGCTTTTAATTTCATGTCTAATTCCAAAAAAATTCAAGTGTAGAATGTCTACAAACTTTGTCTTCCAACTATAGAATATTCATGGGCTTGATTAGCCATGGTTTTGAGAGAAGGATTTCCAATCTCTTGTTACCAATTATAAGATGTCTAACCATGTTTAAGTAGAGAATGTTCACAATCTCTTAAGTTGTTTCCAATTATAAAATGTCTAACCATGTTTAAGTAGAGGATGTTCACAATCTCTTACCTCTTATTATAAAAGATGCCTATGGCAACAGTCTTGGGAATCAAAAGATGTGGAGAATCAAGAATCCTTGCATTTTATGATATTAAAAAAAAAAAAACCAAAATAATGAAGTGTAATAATCATATTTTTGAAAAAACAAAATAATAAAGTGCAGTGATCATATTTTTCTATTAATAAGCTTTCTACCATCCACATCAAACATTAAATTATAGCCTATGTAACATTCTTCATTATTTTCATTAATATTATTTTTCATTATTTTAGTTATATTAGTTAATATTATAATAACAATTTTCTAACTTGAATAGATCATTTTTTTCACTAGGAGATCACACCTAGCCTAGCCACACCAAGTATTAACATAATTGGAGTTTATTTTGAAAACATAAATTTCACAACACATGGTGCTTTAACAATAAACTATATCACCATCTATTCTAAAATCTACACCAATTAAACTATCATAATATTTAAATAAATTTTACATAAAATAAATAATTTAAATTTAAATTTAAATTAAATATTTATAATTTAAATTTTATAATAATAAAAAAATAAAATTTATTTATATTTTTGAAAATATAAATATAATCATTATAACTAATAAAATTGTTATACATTACTATTCCTTATTTTTCAAAATTCTACAAAAATGCCGAGTTAAAAGGTGCACTATTTAAATTCAAATGTAAATGTTACACGTAAAAACTAGATTTTTAAAAATGAAAAATGTAAGTTAAATTTAAGCTATTAATTAAATATCTAAGTTAAATTAAATTTAACCTAAAAATATATATTTATTTGCAGTTAGTTTATAACGGCTATCCTGAATCGGAGGATTGATTTTGAATTCACCGACAGCACCAGAGACCCTCGAATTTTAACAATAATTCTCATACACGGTGAATTGGGGTTGAATTGTGGTCGTCACCTTTCGATCATTTCGAAAATTTGAGTTTAAATTTGCTTTTTGCTTTTAATCCAATGGCTAGAGATCGTGGAGGAAAAGAGATTCTATATATAGAACACTAAAGTTAATCCGATCAGATTCGTTTGACACAGTTCCTCTGTTATTTATTCTGTCCTTTCTGGTTGATCTCTGCCAATTTGTTTATTGGGGAGTTCAGTGGAGCGGAGCACTCAATGTTGGTGGTTTTGTTGTGTGTGTTTTTTTAGTTTTTTGTTATGGGGTTTGTGTTTGGATTGTAGTTTTGTGTTTGTGTTTCTTTGTTGGTGGTTTTGTTGTGTGTTTTTTAGGTTTTTGTTGTGGGGTTTGTGTTTGGATTGTAGTTCTGTGTTTGTATTTCTATACATGCATGCTTTCTTGCTTGTGAGTATTGTTCTATGATTGATGGATTCATGAGTCCATGTTTTGTGTCATCTTTATGTATGTGAACAACAACACGAGGAGAACCCCGGTGATGGCGTTAGGCTTGATTGCATGATCTTTGATGAAGTCTTGCAATTTGAGTAATGTTTATATTTGTTCCCACGGTGGCTACGATAATTAGGTCAGATTAATTCTTTTCTTAATTCTCATGTTAAATTCATTACAGGAAGGAAAGAATGAACGCAAGAGCTTCTTATTGTGTTGTTCGTTGGACAATGAAGTATCTGTGGAGAAGGTGCAGAGAATCAAGTATGATCCAAGGAATTGTAATGGATAGACAATAAGAGCCACCCTCTCATCTTACAGGTATGTACACATTTTCCTTCTCAGTACTGCTTAGTTCAAATGATAAGTATCTGTAGAAATTTGAATAAGCGATATATTATCCTTAGAGATTCTCTGATCACACACTATTTTAGCTTCATGCATAATAGATCTCTTTACAGTGATCATCACATGCGGAAATAAAATCAATTGCATGCACACATTAAAGCCATAAAAATTCACACATACTAGGTCTGATATTTCATGGGAAAAGCTTAAAGGCGAAAACCCCCAACTATCGCCTCTTGCTGTGACATGGAGATCATGTAACAATCATAGTACAAAAACTCTTCACAAGCTCTCATGCACTACCTCCCATGCTACACACTATCAAGCTAGATCTAGCAAATCACTTGCTCCAATCCTTAGCCACTTGATAGCCAACCTTGATTGTGTATTTTAATGCTAGGTGATGGCCTCCTTATATAGATAAACCACCAGCCTAAACTTTGCAATACTCATAGCTTACTCCACCTATCTATGTGTTGCAAATAGCAACAGTATAGTCACAACTGATAGCTAACTCTACCCTTTCATCTATCTCTTTCACTGGTCTTCACTGAACTGATCATGCACTGTAGTGAACTGAAGTGTTCTTGAGTTGACTAATGAGTTAATATTTAGTAAATTAAATAATATTTAATTCACTCCACTCATATCTAGTTGATTAGCTAGTTAACTAATCTCAACTAGTTCAACTAAAACAAACAGAACACAACTCCACTATCTGTCCCGTTAACTCCTCCAAAACTTCTGCCACTGAAGTCTAACTGAAGCCAACCATGCAAGATGCCATCAAACCCTAGGAACCACGTGATTCCTTGTGTCAGTTTCATGAGCCACCTCCATGACTCAAACTGAAGTGCTCCAAGAGAGTAAACTGCTGTTTATAGTCAAAATATTATTAAGGGTAAATAATATTTGACTTCCATATTTTTAGGAGATACAGTCTAAAAATAGCCTGGGTCCTAAAAATAAGGGTCTCATCTATTTTTACCAACATGTCGCATACTTCAAGAATCTCCAACTGGAATTCCCAAATTATGCTTCGTATGTCTAAAAATAGACATAGTCTAAAAATAGACTTTGCGCCAGAATTTGCCTGCGGGCCCACTTAGTGAAGGCGACTTCATTTCACTAAGCTCCATCATCTTGCTGCATTCTCAACACTCCCTCTCAGCAAGATATGGGTTATCTGCAATCCCTATCCTGCCTCTGTGGAATTCGAACTTGCTCCTGGTGAGCGCCTTCGTCAGGATGTCGGCATCCTGATCCTCCGTGGGAACATATGAAAACATCATGATCCTCCGCTGAACACAATCTCTGATGTGATGATACCGATGCTTGAAACACTGCTGCCTCAACTCATCCTCCTGTCTGTACCATGAACCATATCCCGATGTGCTTCTGATATAGCGCAATACATGCTTGCCCGCCTTCCAAAAGAGCTTGGTAGGCTTAACCATAGCTTGCGAAAGCTGGTTAACTGCATAGCATATATCGGGTCGAGTATTGACCAGATACATCAACGACCCCACCAACTGTCGATAGACAGTGGCATCCACTACCTCCTCCGAAGTAGCATCTCCCTTCCTCCATCCACCAGGAAGAGGGGTATCAACAGGCTTGCAGCCTTGCATGTTGAACCTCTCTAGAATCTCCCGGGCATACTTGCCCTGAGAAACAAACAGTCCTCCACTGCGCTGCCAAATCTCCAATCCCAGGAAATAATGAAGGATGCCCAGGTCCTTCATCTCAAACTCTCGCGCAAGATCCTCCTTGCATGAAAGTATCAACTGCTCGTCGCCAGTCAAAATCAGATCATCTACATACAGTACGATGATCAACAGCTTCCCCTCCACCACAACCGCACTGTGTTTGATCCGCCTCACTCGAGAACTGGCTCCGTGAAGAGTCTCCCATCTCGAGTGTACCAAGCACGAGGTGCTTGCTTCAGCCCATACAGTGCTCTCTTGAGTCGGCACACATGCGACTCACTGCTGAAGATCTCAAAACCCTCAGGCTGCTCTATGTACACCTCTTCCTCAATAACTCCATTGAGGAACGCAGTCTTCACATCCATCTGATGAATGTGCCACCCCATCTGCGCTGAGAGAGCAAGGATCGTCCGTATGGAAGAGTACTCGCGATTGTGTAAGTCTCTCATAGGCTTAATCCTCGATTCAGTGAGAAAGCCGCGGCACAAATTTCTGCCTTCTTTTGTACTTCTCCTAACACTCCGCGCCACCCGCTGTCACTCTTTGCAGATCCGACGCTAACTCAATTTGACTCCATTTTTTTCCTGCACGGCCTTGGTCGAATTCTCCTCATGTGACTCGGTTTCCCGGTTAAGGATCGAATCATATTCTTCTATCATGGCATCAACCTATGCAGGTTCCTCCACAGCTTCCTCAAAAGAGGATGGCTCCGTCACAACACATTGACTCATAAGAGCCATGTATCCAGTGTACCAATCCGGTGACTGTCTCTGTCTGCGCTGTGCTGTAGGTGGTCCTACAACCTTCTTTGCATCCCGAGCCAGTCGCTCAGCTTCTGTAGTGCGCATGCGCCCTCTGATGGTTGGCGCTGCATGGGTGGTTTCTTCCACCTCCTGAACCTCCTCTTGTGGCTGATCCACATCCGGAAGCTCCTCCTTAGGAACTAACAGCTCCTCATCCGCATGCAAGTGTAGCTCCCTCTCAAGCGAACACTGCATGGCTTTCTCCTCCTGAAATTTTATATCCCGTCGCACAACAGTCTTGCGACTGTCTGACAAATACACCCGATAGTTGTGAGGTGTATCATTGTACCCCACAAATATTCCAACCTCAGCAGTTGGATCCAGCTTCCTTCTCGCATCCTTCGTCACATGCATGTAGACAGGAGAACCAAAAATCCGCAAATGGAAAATATCAGGCCTCTTGCCAGAATAAGCCTCCTCTGGTGTACTCATGCCAAGAACCTTGTGAGGACAACGGTTCTGCACATACACTGCTGTATTGCATGCCTCAGCCCACAAGTGAAGGGGTAGGCCCCGATCATGCAACATCGCCCGTGCAGCACCCACGATCGTTCTGTTCTTCCGCTCAGCCACCCCGTTCTGCTGTGGGTTATGGGGTGCGATGAGCTCTCCCCGAATCCCTTCTGCGCTGCAGAACTCCTTGAATTCAGCCGAGATGAATTCACCACCGTTATCACTCCTTAGAGCAATCACCTTCTTCTCCAACTCCTTCTCGACCAGTGCTTTAAACTCACAGAACTTCGCGAATGTATCGCTCTTCTTCTGCATGAAGAAGATCCAGCACTTTCGAGAGAAATCATCAACAAAGATCACATAATACCCGTGCTTTTCTGTCGAAGCAACTGAGAAAGGACCACACACGTCTGTGTGAACTCTCTCAAGGATCGTCGTGGCGCGACTATCCTTCTCGTGAAAGGTGGCTTTCACATACTTCCCTAAAGTACACCCCTTGCACTGATCTGACTGCGTAAGAGTGCCCTTAGGAAGTCCAGTAGAAATCTGCTGCAGAATCTTCAAAGCTCCATGGTGAAGATGGCCCAATCTCCTGTGCCATAGTTCGCCCTCATCATCCCGCCTCACCACATCTCCAGCCTTGCATGCCATAGCTGCGCAGTCATCTACCTGCAACTGATAAAGGTTCTGAGTTCGAACCCCTATCTTCCGGGTCTCTCCAGTAGTCTTACTGCGCAGGAAAGCTTTTCCTTCGCTGAAGACCACATAATAACCCTTATCCTCCAACATCGCTAACAAAATCCAATTCTTCTTCAATCCAGTACATGCATGACATCCTTAAGACAAAGGGTTTACCAGACTCCTCTCGAAAGGATACGGCATCGATACCAATGACCGTATCTACCGCATTCATCTCGATGTGCACACCCAAATCTTTGTTCCCTCCAGAAAATAGGAACAACTCCCCGATCTCCCGTCATATGAAATGACGCACACCGTCACCCAAGAACCACACCGATCCCAAAGATACTTGAAACTAAGCAGTGCAATCGCTGAAACTTGACACCCACCCCCACACTTCCCACCATCTCCTCAAGATTGAGTGAACTTAGTGAGGTATTTGGCGATACTGTCGCCCTTCTCCATCTTGATGTTCCCGAGCTTATCTTTGAGCGCCAGCTTCCTTTGGTCGCTCTTACTCTGGAATAGATCCGTCAAAGCTTTCCACATTAAATATGGAGTAGCCTTTCCATGCAGGCTGGATACAATATGATCCTTGACGCCCTCCAACAGGATCCTTCGACATTTCGCGATCTTTTTTTGCCATGCATCGACCAAAGCTGCATCAGTGGGCTTTGGGACATCCGCATCCACGAACTCCTTCAGACCATTATCTTCTAACACTGCTTCCATTCGATCCTTCCATGCAACATAGTTCGAACTGCCTTCAAGAGCATATTCGAGCCGCAACCCATTGAAAGAAGACATCTTTCAACACCGGCACCAAGAAAATCAACCTTCTGCAAAATTCGAATTCCAAACTCCAAGCTCTATCGCTTCCGATCTATACTTGAAAACAAATTATTTCCAAATCAGAGATTTGATCGTAGTAGGCATTGCCCAATGCCAGATCTTCACCTTACAAGGAAGGATAACATTATCCTGAGGCTACCCGGCCCGCATGCGACTGGCCTGTAGTAGGAAATAGTTTTTGGCAATCACCCCCGTAATAGACCCTCTCTGATCAATCTCGCTCGATACCATGTGAAAATTTGAATAACTATATGTTATCCAACTGTGAGATTCTCCTGATCACACACTATTTTAGCTTCATGCATAAAACAGAATCTCTTCTACCATTGATCATCACATGCGGAAATAAAATCAATTGCATGCATACATTAAAACCACAAACAATCACACATATGAACACAGTATTTAATGGGAAAGCTTAAAGTTGAAAACCCCAACTATCTGTATATTATATGTCATGGAGATCATGTAACAATCATAGTACAAAACTCTTTGCAAGCTCTCAGCACTACCTCACTTGCTACACACTATCAAGCTAGATCTAGCAAATCACTTGCTCCAATCCTTAGCCACTTGATAGCCAACCTTGATTGTGTATTTTAATGCTAGGTGATGGCCTCCTTATATAGATAAACCACCAGCCTTGACTTTGCAATACTCATAGCTTACTCCACCTATCTATGTGTTGCAAATAGCAACAGTATAGTTACAATTGATAGCTAACTCTACCCTTTCATCTATCTCTTTCACTGGTCTTCACTGAACTGATCATGCACTGTAGTGAACTGAAGTGTTCTTGAGTTGACTAATGAGTTAATATTTAGTAAATTAAATAATATTTAATTCACTCCACTCATATCTAGTTGATTAGTTAGTTTAACTAATCCCAACTAGTTCAACTGAAATAAATAGAACACAACTCCACTATTTGTCCCGTTAACTCCTCCAAAACTTCTGCCACTGAAGTCTAACTGAAGTAAACCATGCAAGATGCCATCAAACCCTAGGAACCACGTGATTCCTGGTGTCAGTTGCATGAGCCACCTCCATGACTCAAACTGAAGTGCGCCAAGAGAGTAAACTGCTGTTTATAGTCAAAATATTATTAAGGGTAAATAATATTTGACTTCCATATTTTTAGGAGATCAGTCTAAAAATAGCCTGGGTCCTAAAAAATAGGGTCTCATCTATTTTTTACCGACATGTCGCATACTCCAAGAATCTCCAAGTAGAATTCCCAAATTATGCTCCGTATGTCTAAAAATAGACATAGTCTAAAAATAGACTTTGCGCCAGAATTTGCCTGCGGGCCCACTTAGTGAAGGCGACTTCATTTCACTAAGCTCCATCATCTTGCTGCATTCTCAACATATCCCATATAAAACAAAAAAAATAGGGAATAAACTAATGGAATGTGTATAAATTCTGCATGATATAACTAGCCTGTAGCGAAAAAAAAGGGGAATGAAAGAATGATTGTGTATAAATTAATTTTGCATGCTAAGTTATATTGGATATAAATTTAGTTTAATGTATTATTAGTAAATTTATTATTATAAATAGAAAAACGAATCTCAAAAGACACCCAGATGCATCTAAGTAAATTTATTACTATAAGTAGAAAAATAAACGACACGCAGATGAATCTCAAACGAAACCCAGATCAAATAGCAAGAAAGCGCAACAAATTCTGTATAAATGAAAATAGATTTCTGATAGATTTCTAGCGTTTCTTGATTTCTGATAGATTTCTAGAGTGTTTTGAGCATTCCAAGCGCTCATTTATTTCTGGTTCGATGATGTGCGAACCCTTTTTGGTTAGTTTTTTTTCGAACCTTTTGATAGCGCGGGCAGGTTGGGGTTTCGAAACCCTCGAAGATCATTCCCATTTGTGCAATTTAATGACCATTAATTTTCCATCAAGGTTTCTTTAAATTCTTTGACACAACACCTTAGGCAGCATCTTGTCACTATGCATCTCGCAGATATTTGTTGAAGGCGCGAGCGATTTGGGGTCTCAGCAAATGTTAGAAGAATACTGTTTAGGTTCCTGGTCTTTTTCTAAACGTTCTCCTAAAATTTTTGCTGGTTTAATTATTTTGTATTAAATTTCTGTTGGAATATTTAAAATTCCAGAAGAACAATGAAGAATAAAATTCTCCCTCTTCAACACTGAGAAAATATAAAAAAATTCTTCACTGGAGATAGAGTTTTCACTCTAAAAACTATTTCATTAAAGTTCCAAAAACTTGGTTACAAAATCACCTCTGACTGAGGGAATACAAAGGCTTTAACTGCTTCAAAACACAATTCAAAACACAACTGATACTCTCTAAAATTTCACTCTGGAAAATACTTTGTCTCTTCAAAAAAAAATGAATGCACTGTTGTTGCATTCAAAATTCTGTTACACTGCTGTGCACTTCAAATTTTTACACTGCTCTGTGTAAAAATAAAACTTACAACTCTCTTAACTACGCACTCAGGCCTTTTCTTCTTTTTATATGCCATGACATTTTTTTACAATATAAAAAAAAACTATTTGAAAATAAAAATATTTTAAAACTTTAAAACAAAATTAAAAAAAAAAACTAAAATCACAAATTCACTATGGCCCACGGCCTCCCTTTTGAAACGTGCAAATGATATATATGTTTGATATATGTATGTAAAACATATATATTCATATGTTGACTATACGCACGATTTTCTTAAAACCAAATATTAAAACAGAACTTTGACTTTGTGTTTGAACCGGACGTCAACCCAAAATTTAACCAAACTGCATAAAAATTCCGGGTGCCAAAAGTTGTTGCTCATGTCACCAAAATTGTGACGCGGAATTTTTATTAAATCTGCCTTATAAGTTTTCTCGGGTCCGATTTTTGGCAATGGTATCGCAGAAAATTGTGATGCGGAATTTTTCACAAATCCGCTTCAATAAAATTCAAGTCCGGATTGCTGTTCAATTTCTCCGTATCCAATACAGCGTTGAAATTGATTTATCAATGTTTTTGGCAAGCGGCTCTCTGCAACAATTTTTTTGTACTGCGATCTTGACTGATCGCTGGAAATGGAAAGCGGCTCAGTACTTGACAGAGCTAAAAGTAATTTTCAACACTCCCCCTTACTTTCAGCTGCTGGGTTATCAGTCATACCCAGACATTTCCTCAAAAGCTCAAAACTCTTCTGCCCCAATGGCTTGGTCAGAATGTCTGCAAACTGCTCTTGAGTTCTGCAGTGTTCCAAAACAATTTCACCATTGTTTACCAATTCTCTGATGTAATGAAACTTTGTGTCAATGTGTTTCGTTCTCTTGTGAAACACAAAATTCTTGGATAATGCAATAGCTGAGCTATTGTCACAAGAAATCACTGTTCCTTTTACCTGCTCTTGGCACAAACTTCTTAACATCCTCCTCATCCAAATTGCTTCACAAGTTGCTGATGTGGCTGGCACATATTCTGCCTCTGCTGTAGACAATGCTACAATGGGCTGTTTTTTAGAAGCCCATGAAATGGCTCCTGAACCCATGTGAAAAACATAACCGGAAGTGCTCTTCCGATCATCTACACTTCCAGCCCAATCACTGTCATTGTATCCAACTAAATCTGAATTTTCTGAAGCAGTATATAAAATACCAAACCTTTTTGTACCTTTAACATACCTCAAAATTCTCTTCGTTGCCTGCCAATGTGCATCCTTTGGCTTCTCCATGAATCTGGAAATTAAGCTAACAACATGCATTATGTCGGGCCTAGTTGCAGTCAAATACATGAGGCTGCAAACTATGCTCTTATACAAGCTAGGATCAAAATCCTTGCTGCTGTCCTCTCTGCTGAGTTTTAATCCCATCACTGTGGGAGTGATCGCTGCTTTGCTCTCCTGCATATTAAATCTTTCAAGCACTTCATTAACATATTTTTCCTGTGAGATAAAAATCCCATTTTCATCTTATTCTACTTCTATTCCTAAGAAGTATTTCAACAAACCCATGTCAGTCATTTCAAATTCTTCTTTCATGACTGTTTTAAAATTTTCAATAAGGTAATTATCATTACCTGTGAAAATAACATCATCAACATATAAAACTACAATCAACATTTTACCATCTTTTTATTTGATGTAGAGGGTGGGTTCTCCCTCACACTTTTCAAATCCATTTTCCAGTAGATAGGAATCTATCCTACTGTACCATGCTCTTGGTGCTTGCTTCAGCCCATAAAGAGATTTCTTCAACTTGCACACTTTGTGCTCTTGGCCTTTCTTTTCATAGCCGAGAGGTTGTTCACTGTAAACCTCTTCCATTAACACTCCATTTAGGAATGTTGACTTCACGTCCATTTGGTAAATTTTCCACTTGTTTTGTGCTGCTATGGACAGCACTGCTCTCACGGTTTCCATTCTAGCAACCGGTGCGAAAGTTTCCTCATAATCTATCCCATGCTTCTGCGTATACCCTTTGACGACAAGTCTTGCCTTGTGTCTCTCTATTTTGCCTTCAGTGTTACTATTGGTCTTGTAGACCCATTTAACTCCAATGACATCTTTACCTTTTGGGAGTTCAACCAAATCCCATGTCTTGTTTCTTTCTATGGCATTAATCTCCTCATACATAGCTTCTATCCATTTCTTATCCTTAATAGCTTCTTCGAAATGAACAGGATCATCAACATGACAATATAAAGCAAACAAAGAATTGATGCCTTCATTTGCTGCCTCTTGTGCATAAATGTCATTCAAATTTATGAACTTCTTACCTCTTTCATTTGGTGTACAAATGCCTGAGGAAGCACTTGAATTTCCTCCTTGTGGTGTGCTTGGAGAAGCACTTTCATTTATCCTCAAGGGTGTGCTTTGCTGCTCTTGTGTTGGTGCTGCTGTTTGGGGATGTATTTCAGCCAATTCATCATCATCTTCATCATGAGATAAACAGTGTTTAACATTCACTGTTTTCTCTATGCTTCCATCCCAAGCTTCCTCCTCAATGAACTGAACATCTCTGCTCACAATAAAATTCTTGGTGGATGGGTTGTATAACCTGTAGGCCTTGGATTCCTCACTGTATCCAATGAAAATACATTTCTCCCCCTTGTTTTCCAACTTCTTCCTTAACTGATCCGGAATGTGTGCATAAGCCACACATCCAAAAATCTTCATATGTGGGACACTTTGCTTTGTGCCACTCCATGCCTCTTCCAGCACTTTTTTCATCACTGCTTTTGTAGGGCACCTATTCAAAATGTATGCTGCACAATGTACAGCTTCAGCCCAATAATCATTAGGTAATTTTTTTTCCTTTAACATACTCCTCACCATGTCCATTATGGTTCTATTCTTCCTTTCGGCTACTCCATTTTGCTGCGGAGTATATCTAGTTGTAAACTTCTTTTGAATACAATTTTCTCTACAAAAACGTAGAAAATATTTAGATATATACTCACCTCCTCTATCAGTCCTTAGAAATTTGATGTGCAGCCCACTCTGGTTTTCCACAAGTGCTTCGAAATTGCAGAATTTTTCAAACACTCCACTTTTATTTTTCAAAAAATAAACCCAAGTTTTTCTTGTAAAATCATCTATGAATGTTAACATGTAGTGGCTGCTAGCAAGCAATGGAGTTTGCATCGGTCCACACAAATCTGAGTGGACAATCTCTAAGGGTGCCTTTGCCCTTATGCTTTTCCCAGAAGGAAAACTTTCTCTATGTTGTTTCCCCAAGATACAACCTTCACAAAGGCTGTCTGGTTTCTCTATCAATGGTAAACCTCTTACCATTCCTTTTCTGTTCAACAAATTAATACCTCCAAAGTTGAGATGTCCAAATCTCAAGTGCCACAACCAATTTTCATCTTTTGGTTCGCTTTGGATAGCCTCTTTTGCCACTGCTGCTATCTTTTCTTCATTCTTCAAATCTGCTCTCATTCTAAGAGGGAACATCCTGTTCCTTGTCATTTTTACTTCAGCAATACATTGTTTGCTGGGTGGTTTGTCCATGATGGTACAAACATCATCCTCAAAAAATACATTGTACCCCTTTTGAACAAGGTGTCCAATACTTAAGAGGTTACACTTCATTCCTAGAACATAATAGACATTTGATATGGATTTCTTTGCACCTTTTCTTGTTAGAACATTTACATTCCCTTTTCCCATAACAGAAACTTTACTATCAGTCCCTAATGTGACTTTTGACTTCACACTCTCATCTCGTATAGAAAACATTGCTAAGTTTCCTGTCATATGGTTACTGCAACCGGAGTCTAGAAACCATAAATCCTCATTCTTTTCTTCAGCCATATTACAAGCCAAAAACAAATTATCTTGGCTGATATTTTCTCTAGTGAAATTTGCACTAGTTCTATTTCCCATATCATGCTGCTTCTTTCTACACTCATTAGCATAATGACCATATTTTTTACAATAGTGACACTGGACATTGGACTTATCATACCTCTGTCCTTGAGCATTCTGCTAACCACTCTGCTGACTGCTGCCTTGGCCTTGATGCTGATTTGGATTGCTGCCCCTTCCTTGAGCATTTGCTGGACTGTTCCTTCCACCTCTGTTTTGGCTTCTTCCTCTTCCTCTTTTTTTTCCTCTGCCTTGCCCTCTTCCTCTTCCGAAAGACATCTGGGTCTTAAAGGCATGTTCTAGAGATGAGTTTTCACTCCTACCTAATCTCTGCTCATGAGTCATCAGTGATGCATGTAGCTCATCCACTGTGAACTTTGTGAGATCCTTAGTCTCCTCTATGGTGGTGACAATCACATCGAATCTTGAGGGTAGACTCCTCAAGTGTTTTTCCACAATCCTCTTCTCTTCAAGAGTCTCTCCATGAGATCTTATTTTTGTGACCATTCCAATCACATGAGTGAAGAATGAGTCAATAGTATATGACTCTTTCATATAGAGAGTCTCAAAGTCTCTCCTCAGCAAATGAAGTTTTGTTGTCTTCACTTTGTCCATGCCTTGATAAGCTTTCTTGAGAGTTTCCCATGCTACTCTGGATCTCTTGGCTGCTGCTGTCCTTGGAAACACACTCTCATGCACTGCCTGATACAATAAGAAGAGAGCCTTGGAGTCTTTCTTCCTATTTCTCTTCAGCAACTCTCTTTCTGCCTGAGTTAAATCTTCAAACTCTTCTTCATTTGCTGGCTCTTCAAAGCCATCCTCAACAAATTCCCATAAGTCTTGGGAGACAAATAATGCTCTCATAGTTATTGACCAGTAGTCATAATTTTTCCCATTAAACACTGGGAGATGTATATTTCCCATACCCATACCAGTGCTAGCTCCAGCCATTCTTCACTCTTAACTATGATTTAAAAACACTTGACTGTGTATGTAAATAACTTGACTGTTCTGCAACAGTAACAGAACAACTGTGTAGAGAAATACCTTGAAGTCTTTTTGGCTGAGTCTTCACTCTGCTGGAGAAGCTGCTTCAACAAAGAACTCCTTTCCTTCAGCTTCTTTGATCTTCAAAGAGATTGGACTAGCTCCGATACCATGTTGGAATATTTAAAATTCCAGAAAAACAATGAAGAATAAAATTCCCCCTATTCAACACAGAGAAAATATAAAAAAATTCTTCACTGGAGATAGAGTTTTCACTCTAAAAACTATTTCATTAAACTTCCAAAAACTTGGTTAAAAAATCACCTCTGACTGAGGGAATACAAAGGCTTTGACTGCTTCAAAACACAGTTCAAAACACAACTCATACTCTCTAAAATTTCACTCTGAAAAATACTTTGTCTCTTCAAAAAAAATGAATGCACTGCAGTGCCATTCAAAATTCTGTTACACTGTTGTGCACTTCAAATTTTTACACTGCTGTGTGTAAAAATAAAACTTACAACTCTCTTAACTATGCACTCAGGCCTTTTCTTCTTTTTATGTGCCATGACATTCTTTTACAATATAAAAAAAAAACTATTTTAAAATAAAACTATTTTAAAACTTTAAAACAAAATAAATAAAAAACTACAATCACAAATTCACTATGGCCCACGGCCTCCCTTTTGAAACGTGCAAATGATATATATGTTTGATATATGTATGAAAAACATATATATTCATATGTTGACTATATGCACAATTTTCTTAAAACCAAATATTAAAACAGAACTTTGACTTTGTGTTTGAACCAGACGTCAACCCAAAATTTAACCAAACTGCATAAAAATTCCGGGTGCCAAAAGTTGCTGCTGATGTCACCAAAATTGTGAAGTGGAATTTTTACTAAATCTGCCTTATAAGTTTTCCCGGGTCCGATTTTTGGCAATGGTACGGCAGAAAATTGTGATGCGGAATTTTTCACAAATCCGCTTCAATAAAATTCAAGTCCGGATTGCTGTTCAATTTCTCCGTATCCAATACAGCGCTGAAATTGATTTATCAACGTTTTTGGAAAGCGGCTCTCTGCAACAATTTTTTTTGTACTGCGATCTTGACTGATCGCTGGAAATGGAAAGCAGCTCAGTACTTGACAGAGCTGAAAGTAATTTTCAAAAATTTCTGTGGGATGGAACACTATTTAGGTTAAGTTTTTTTTTTAAACGCTATGGTCTAATAATTTTATATTTACTTTCCCTGTCATGGAGTTTACATTCTCAAACTTTCAAACTCTCTGTTGGTTTAATAATTTTGCATTTTATTTGCAAGGGCGAATGATAATGGATTGGATTAGGTTATTGTCTTTGTTCAAACACAAATAAAATTTCTGCTGGTTTAATAACTTTCTGGATGCCTGAAATGAACCTTGTTGAATTTGTACCTGTGCACATTACTATAGTTAGGTTAGACATCACATGCTAAATGATAGAATAGTCCAGTGTTACACTTCGTTTATGGCATTTAATTTTTTAAAGTGGTCAAAAGTGGTAGGTGTATGCGACAGGGAAAGCTAGGATCCAAATTTGTTTTAGCATTCTTGGAAGGGGCTGAAAGTGGCTGGTGGGTGCTTCAGGCACTAACTCTCTTTTCAATTTTAAAACCCTCATAGCGATTCTGGAACTAACCCTGGTCTTCGTTCCTGAATAGTAAGTGCGTAGGGGATTTTCAATGACATTAAATTTAGTTTCAGGGCTCTAACTATTGCCATCTCATCCCCATGATGTAGAGGGGATTGGCAGAGATGGCCATCTGGCTTTAATAATTCCTGTGGTTCGTTGGCTGTGAAAAGTAATTGAGAGTACAATATTTGATAAGTGGATTCAATTTGCAATCATTCAACCATGCATGCTCGGGATTACCATGGTTGCTGGGCATGAGCCTCGAAGATCATGATCACCATGGTTGTTGGGCGTGAGACTATTTATGTGCAGTTGTAGCACCCAATCTCCCGTCTAGGGTTCGACTATTCATGTATAGTTGTAGCACCCAATCTCCCGTGTAGCACCCAATAGATGTTAGGTTATTGACACCTATATTTTAATGAAAATTAATCGTCTAAAACTGTCTAAATTTTACTACCTATAGTTTTCTTGAATGTCTGTCCTTCCAACCTGGAAGCGGCTCTATGACATACATTTTTAGGATTTTCCTAAATATTAAAAGATTTTTGTAGTGGAAATGGGAATTTGAGACTTTTCATTTAAAAAATGAAATAAAAACTAATTGTATTATTTAAATGTATATTTATTTTAAAATTTTAAAAATAGGATAGAAAAAATTAATTGTGAAAATTTGAATTGAAAATATTAAATTGAATGTTAATTATTAAATTTTTGATTAAAAAAATTAGGTTATAAAAAAAAATATATCTATTAAAACTATATTACTAAATAAATAAAATTATAATTAATATCATTTAAAATTATATAAACCAAGTTTGATGCATTTGGTTTTTTTATGAGTAAAAAACATTATACCCTTAAAAATAATTACACATAACTCACTATTATACCATATATGACTTATCTTTTTTATTTTTATTTTATTTGTTTATTGTTTATTTAAATTATTAATATAATATACTTCTTTTCATATATCAAAAATTAAAATAATATGATTATTATTTATAATAAAAATGTTTAGCTTATTTTATTTATTTCATTTAAATTATTAATATAATATTTTTTATATATTAAAAAAAAAAAAAAGAAGAAGAAGAAGAAGGAAGAAGTTATTGTTTTACTTAGTTTGGATTTTGAAAGTGTTTATATTGGGTAATAATAACGATGTATAAATTTTAATTTTTTTTAATAATTTTTTTTTAAATAATTAAAATTTTAATTATTATATAAAATAATTATTTAAATATATATAAAAAATTATTATTTTTTAAAATTTATTAAATTCAAATTATTATATAAAAATAATTATGTAAATATACAAAATTTTAATTAAAAATAAATAAAAATTTATAGAGACCATTTATACAGATATTTTCATTCTTTTTTCGTTGGTTGTCATCTTCCAGCTCCGCCTAGTTTTATTTTCAGATAAGGGTCATAGATTAAAGGAATCTCCTGATAATTTTGACACTAACCTTACATACGTCACGAGTTCGAAACTATGGGGAGAATACTAAGAATGGTTTCTCGACAAATGCGGGTCACTCATAATTTGGGCACTAACATTACATATGTCACTAGTTAGAAACTAGGAGGACAATACGTCACGAGTTCCAAATTAAGAGGAGAATACCAAGAAGGATCTCTCGGAAAATGCTCAAATGCTGGTGACTGATAATTTGGGCACTAACCTTACATACGTCACGAGTTAGAAACTAGGGGGAGAATACGAAGAAGGGTCTCTCGGCAAATGCAGGCAATTTACGTTACACTCTCTTGGACTCCAACCATATCACGGAGGAAGGATCGATTCGCTGCCATAATGCATATCATACTTTCCTTTTATTTTTATTTTTTTTTGGTTTGATTCAGATGGTATTTTGTTTCTGTCTAGTATATTATATGGGGGATTTCTTTGATGCATTTTGTATATTTCCGGGGTAATATCTTGTGGTTATGTTGATATATGTATTTTTTTCACCCTTAGTTTATGAGTTTATTTTTGACAAAATATTTGGAATTATGGCAGCATTTTTTTTGCAAAATGTACTGGTATACTATATATAAACCAGCGGTCTTCTGAAAAAACCAAAAAAACACAGAAAATCTGAACCCTATGATTTTTACATTAACCCTTTATGCAATTTCAACTCCTTATTAACAGCGCTAGGGATTTTCGTTGGCGTTAAATCACATTCGGTTATTGTAAGTTTGGTCTTGTTGCTGTCCTGCATTGCAAAAAAGTGCATTGAAGTGGTTAGCAGGGACCACGCAAAATGTGTAAAAGCTCCTTACAGTGGCGCCTCTAATTTTCTTCTACAATGGCTTCGGCCTCAGTGCCCTTCGTCATGTAATACAACAACGTCTTGATCTTATGTCAAATCCATATAGAAATATGATTACTTCCTTTTTGTAGAGTAGAGTTTTATTTAATTTAAAGCATGAGAGCTCAATTTAAAGATTTAAAGAGATAAAGAAATAGCTAGAATACTGAACCATTTTTTACAATTATAAATTACAATTTCACTAATTGTAGTCCCTAATTTGCATTTTATAGCAAATATTTAAAACACTGATATCGTCTCTGTAAATTATTCTCTCATTAAAGGAATGAAATACTGTGTTTTAAATAAATATTTAGAAAATAGCAATTGTTGAAAACTCGGTGAGAAGGTTTGATGAAAAGCTTCCAATGGTTGCCTCTTCTACGCATCTTGGAAAGCTTCTGGAAGTGAATGACTGGTAATTTCCGTGATGAGTTGGTTAGAAGATATTGCGTAGAAAATAAAGAAATAAAGCGCTGTAATGTTCCAGTGGTGGCATGGGTAGGTCTCATAGCTGCGTGAAATCCTGAGGTTGAGAGTTTCGAGCGGTTATCCCTTGCTGGTTAGATTCTGCCTGAAATTTGGAAACTGGTAGTTCCAAAGGTTTCAAAGATAGCATAAGGATAGAACATAATACCAATTCCTTATCAACCAGGCTACGCGAAGTCAGCTATTGCAGCGTTTTTGATCTCTTTCGTATTCTGATGGAGTATGGCATAGGACAAAACTTCTTTCCGAGATGTGGAGACTTCCCAAGTTCCCAACCTCTAGGTGGTGGAGAAGGGTTCACGGAGGGTGTTACCAAGGAGGCTGCAGCCCGCCCTGTATTTTGGGAGGGCCAATCATTTCGAGCAACTACACAAAGGAATAAGAGCCATCTATGGGAATGTTGCTATCTGGATCCGAATCATTTTCCTGGTTAATGCCTTTAAGATTCAATCTTGGTTGGATTCTGTGCATTGTTACACTTATAACGTCTCAGCCTTTGGCTAATGCATATGCATGTTGTCGTTTCGAATCCATCCAAGGATACCCCATTTGGTGCTTAAATGACCATTAAATTTCTATCAGGTTTAATCTCATTCGTATTCCTGGAGAAAGGGATAGACAAAATTTTCCCTAGAGGAGACAAGCTCAAAGCGAGAGAAGGAGGTCGGTGGAGGGAGATGATTAGAGGAGGTTAGGTTCAATTTGAAACTTTAGAGATTTTTTGAGAGGGCCAATCATTTTGAGCTACTACACAGGAATAAGAACCATCCATGGAATACAGCTCTCTTCTCTAACTAGTCATTTTCCCTGGCATCTCTTTCAAATTTAATTCTTTGCAATGTTACACTTATAACCTTCAACCTTGGGTAATGTATCCAGGGTTGGGGTTTCTATGATAGATTCCCCATTTGTGCACACGACCATTAAATTTCCATGTGTTTCTTCAAATTTTCGACACATCATATTCTTCTTCGGGCTCACACGGGCAACATCTTGTCTCTATATTTAGCCATAGGGATATTTTTTCCATGTCATTGTCTAAGTATAGGAGTCTCAGGAGGCTATCGAAGAACCCCGGATGATAGCTCTTCTTCTTGGGTTTGGTTTTCTGTTTGCGACCCACTTAATTGGGCATGTTTTTGCTTATTTTACCATGCTCGACCTATGTTTTATTTTAATTCTCAGAAATATCAGAATCGTCAAAGATATCAAACAATGGCTCCCCGCGTGGGCAATGCAATGACCTAAAAACGTTCACACTATTTTTCCCCGCATGAGGGCGCCTCATCTTTTGATTTTTGATGACAAATTTGCCATAAGTCCGGGCAATTTTTTGACTTGGCCATGTCAGACTTTATTCCCACTGCTACGTATTAACTTTACTTAGAAAAAAATGTTGCCTGTTTTGATTTTAAACTCTATTTTTGAAATATATGTTTATATGATTGGTTATAGTCAAAGCACTCGCGAGGTGGCTGTCATATTAATATTTCACTGCACTGACTATGTTCATAAAATGAATGTCAATAATTCATAATGACATTGGGATTTATTTGGTCTTGTTTTAAAGTTTCATAAATTGAGCTCCATTGGCTTCAGATAATCGATGCTTGTAAGCTGCTTCCTTCCACACGTCTTGAACTTATCACTCTTTTTCTGCTTTTGTTAATGCTCTGTCATTTTATAAGGCATTTTCCTTAGGGTTTGCTATTTAAGACATCGCTCTTAATGCACAATATTTGTGATGTTTTGAAGGTGCTCTGCATTTTCACACTTTTGCAATGCGTCGGTCTTGGCGACACTTTGTATATTGGAATTGCAAATGTTTTAAAATAATCAAAGAGTGAGCATAACAATGTCTTAAGAGCGACTCAAAACGCTGCACCATTTCGTCGTAATTGCGACAAGCATAAACTTGAAGAGCGATGATATCAAACGTTGGAAGAGGCTATATTCAAATGCTAGACCACATTTCGTCGAATTGCTACGCTTACAAACGCGAAGAGTGACGGTTTGGGAAACACTCAAGAGCGTACGCTGGTTTGTGCGACGAGAAAAGTGTCAGAGTGACACTTTATTTATACATCAAATTGCGACGTAATGGCAAGCCACGTTTTTCCTGTTTCAATCACTGCTTTCATGACGACCATGTGTCTTAATAGCGAATAAGTGGTTACCTAAAATTGGGCCAAATTTTCTAGTGACATTAATCATTTTTTCACAACGAACAATAAATATATAACCACTTGAAAAACATGATAAATAAACAACCAATGTATTTAATAATCCTCCTCTCATGGAGGGGGTCTCCTGAGGTCATCGATGCCATTATTGCTATAGTATTGAATCAAATTTCTGCCCCTCATAAAGAAATTAGAAAAAACAATTGTCAACCGACAAATATGTCATCAACCAAATGGATAATAGGTACTATAGCTCCAAGCAACATTTTAAAGCCAACAACAATATTATTTATATGGTATAAGAAGTATGGTAAGCATTTTTCAATGTCCGGGATTTTTTATGAAGAATTTGTTATATGTAAAGCGTGATCTTACACTTTTTATATCTATTTCTTTGTATCCTAAAATTTTAGTTATTAAAACCTCAAAATTTTCAAATTTGATTTACAACTCAATTAAAAATCCTCCTATTTTTCCTTTAGACAAGTGAATATTATTTTGTTACTTATTTTATTATCAAAATATAACTTACTACTATTGCAAATAAACATGTCTTATCCTGATCTATCGTATTTATCAATACCACTATTATACTATATCTGATTGTTTACATTTACCTTGACTACTTTCACAACACCGTCTACAACCTATCATTACTCTATTCAACACTTTGGATATTTCATGAGCACCTCCTCAATTGCACTCGTGAAATGCCTTTATTGAAAGCCCACATGAACTCTACAAGTTTACCTTATTCTTTAAAGATAAGAAAGCAAAAGTTAAAAAGCATTTTTGACTTTATAATTTACCACCTCATATTTCACTTATGTTGTCTCTTTTAAGGTGGTATACGTAATTAGTCCAAACTACTTTCTAAATTTTCCTATTTTTTTCTTGAAACATTACTGTTATCAGGTTGGTTGTTTCCTATGTGGAAAGGGAAAAACATATAGAGATAGTTACTAGTAAAAAACAAAGCATGTGAATGAAACATCGTACGCTCAGCATGTTACCATCTTTATTCTCTAGAAGGAAAATGTGATTGTTTGTCCATAAATAAGCTCAAAATTCAATGTCAAATTTAAAATTTTCAATCACAGTGTAAATAGCCTCAAATTAATGCTGAAACTTAAGATGGTCGAAGAGAACACATAAGATAAAAACCATCCAACATACTAAAATTTTTATATTTATAGAAAATTTAGCAAAGATATAAGTGAATGAAACACAATCATAGATTCATAAAAACCCCTAAACGCCCAATAATCTTCAAGAAATTGATAACTAAATATCAAGTCAATAGACAAAAACTCCATAGATAATGAACTCCATGTTAAGAAGGCAAGTGATGGACAAGGAAGAGCCACCAATAGGGGCCAACCGAAAGATAGAAAGAACTTGTTCGGGAGTTGATGCTAGCAGCAGGTCCTCCACTTAAGAAATCCTTTATGGAGGAGTAGGTATTTTTAGACACTTTGTGCCATAAAATCACCTAGGATCAAGCTCCGCCATCATCCACACCACTTGAGGGAGGGGGAGAGACGTCAATTAAGGGTCACAAAATTCATCACAAGTGGATGATATCCATCTGTTTCTCAACCACATCCCCATGGGGCGAAAGAAAATCCTTTATTGGAGAAAGGTGTATTTCCCTTTTAATCTAGATTATGAATTGAGTCTAGGTTCACTTTCTTCGTACTTATCTCATTGATATTTTCTCAACCAAAGATATAGATAGTTTTTTCAGGTCAAAATTTGTGCTCAAAAGTTTTTGGTATTTATGTGCTGCATTATGATGTCAAAAAGTGGCTACTAGGTGAACATATCATGAAATCTAAAATCCCTATCAAAGGGTTACATTAAAAGGGCTTCCTTCATTTGTATAGGTAATGTATTGTGGGCGGTAATTCATCCCATTTTGGGGGAAAAACCTCCGTGTTTCTGCTAAAGAAATGCCATCATTACTACCCCCGTTTTCAAAAATATTTAAAAAAATCGTTTTCATTCAAATATTCTTTAAAATCTAATACAAAGAAAAACACAAACAAATACAAATCCTAAACATAAATCCATTATTTTTAAACTCATTATATTCAATACAACATTTTTAGTGGAAAGTTTATATGTAGTTTTGATAGCTTGTCAAAGTGTTTCTGTATCTAGCTGTAGCGATGGAGTTCTTGTGAGTGCATCCACTGCCATGAGATGTACTTTACATGGAAATTGTGAGGTTGTTCTTGAATTTTCCATCAAATGAATGAGAGAATTTAGAACCTATAAGAAGGCACTTAGCTGCAATATCTCAAAGAGGAGCAGCTCAAAAAATCTTTAGTGGTAATGACTCTTGGGCTTTTTTGTTCATTTGAGAAATTTTTTATAAATTGCAAATAAAAGTTAAAATGACAGATACTCAGAGGAATGGATAACACTCGGTGAAAACATCCTTGATATGAATTAACCTCTTGGTTCATATATGACTTTTTGAGGGAATATCAACCTCATTTACTTATACCACATCGAATCTTGCAACATTTAAGGGAGAAAATATGAATAAAAGTATACTATCTGATTCACCAAAATCACAAAGCTGACCCTAAAGCACCCAGAAAATAGAGCAGAGAATGTTATATCATAGGTAATGTGCAGGTTAATTCTGAGAATGGGAAGAAGAGAAGTTTGAAAAGACTGGGATTTAGTTTCTAAGATAATCATTGTTGAAAATATTCAGAGTGATGGAGAAGGAAGCCTCAAGGGAGAAGAGGAGGAGGCTGAGATACTTCCACCTCAATCTCAACCAATACAGAAGTTCCCAAGAAAATAACCCATCATGTATAGTATACTTACATGGCTGTAGCATAAGATTCAGATATGAATCAGAAAAAGGATCACATTTTCCAATGTGGAAAAAAGAAAGAACTAAATTCTCTTCAACAAATACCTTGGAGATACATGAAGACCATCGTATATTGTATGACTAGAAAGTAAGACCACAATCGTGATTCTTTATTGTTGTTTTTTAGAAGTCTGCTGAGCTCATTCTGGGAAGTAAGCAGGATTCAGAAACAATTAAGAACTTTTTGATTCGTTTCAAATGAGCTAGATTTTGGAAATATTGGGCCTAGTCGTTGGTCTCTGAAAGAAATCACCAGCTTATCACATCACAAGTTGTTATTTAGCAATACTTAGAATTTTTTATAATAGAAAATGGCTTCACTGCATAGATATGATTCTGCCCTCTCGGCAAGGGTTCCAACTCAAGCCGAGCAAGCACTTCCACCGAGAAGGCGAAACGTTTCAAATCAAGAAGTGGATCAGCAGGCCTCTGCTGATTGTGGTTCAAATGAAGATGGGAATGTTATCCTCTGGGGCAGATGAACAAAGCTGATAACTCAAATTTGTGAGAAAATCCACATTATGGAACTCGTACTGAAAACAAAATCAAGAAAAAGGAAAGCACGCACTAAGCAAGAAGTGTTTGCAATCATGCCTTTCATTTCCAAAAAATAAATCAAAAAATCAGCACCATAAACCTCCTTCGAGCATTCTTCAAGGCAAAGTGTGGATAGACTGTTCCGGCTAGAATAATCTCACGTGCTCATGCTCACGATACTAATGTTCCATCCAAAACCATTAAGCCACTGTAGAATGACTAAACGAAAAAGTAATGTCTGGGAGACAACCTGCTTGACTGCTTTTTATAATAAAATCCTGATGAGACTCTAAAAAACTTTAGGCTGAGAGTTTTGTTAACTCTCATCCGAAGCTACAAGGTCAATACACTCTCAAATGAGAAACATTTCTAGTCTCTCATCTGAGAGTATTTTAATCTCCAATGTTCCAACAAATCTCCTAAACATTAAAAATTTCTTGACTGAGAGTTTTAAAAATTCTTGTCGAGAATTTTGAGTTTGACTATGACGAGAAATTAAAAATTCACCCAAATTATAGTCATTCACCGAAAAATTGTTTCTGACTCGGATTTCACCCATTATAAGACCATGAGAAAATGAATTTGACTGAAAGATGGATAGTTATAAAATACTTGCACTCTTCTTTGATGGTTCCTCAAAGGCTAAACTCTGTGCATTGATGTGGTTTGAGGTCTACTATGAAATCGAACATTGTTAATTTTGGCTTCCTTGGAATGGGGTTGTCTCTTTTGTCAAACAATGAGTCAAATATGCTCTGTCTAAGGTCTCCAAATCATCAAGAAATTAAATATAAAATTTTATGATATTCATGATTCCACAATTATGGTTAATATGATGACAATTAAGAAAACTCCCAATATTGCTCTCAAGAGACTCATCGACGTATCTCCATATTCCTCGAGCAGTTATTAAAAGATCTCTCCTTTTTTCATATTCTCAGCAAATAATAAACAAGCAGCCTCGAATCATGATCACCCATAGTTTGTTGGGTGTGAGACTATTTATGTGTGCGGTGCTTTTAATCTCCCGTCTGAGGTTCATTCTTCATGTATAGTTGTAGCACCCAATCTCCCGTGTAGCACCCAATAGATGTTGGGTTAATGACACCTATTTTTTAATGAAAATTAATCGTCTAAATTTGTCTAAATTTTACTACCTATAGTTTTCTTGAATGTACATCCTTCCAACTTGGAAGCGGCTCTATGACATACATTTTTAGGATTTTCCTAAATATTAAAATATTTATGTAGTGGAAATGGGAATTTGAGACTTTTCATTTAAAAAATGTAAACTAATTGTATTATTTAAATGTATATTGATAGAAAAAATTAATTGTGAAAATTTGAATTGAGTATATTAAATTGAATGTTAATTATTAAAATTTTGATTAAAAATATTAGGTTATAAAAAAAAATATCTATTAAAACTATATTACTAAATAAATAAAATTATAATTAATATCATTTAAAATTATATAAACCGAGTTTGATGCATTTGGTTTTTTTTACGAGTAAAAAACATTATACTCTTAAAAATAATTACACATAACTCACTATTATACCATATATGACTTATCTTTTTTATTTTTATTTTATTTATTTATTCTTTATTTAAATTATTAATATATAATATATTTCTTTTTATATATCAAAAATTAAATAATATGATTATTATTTATAATAAAAATGTTTAGTTTATTTTATTTATTTCATTTAAATTATTAATATAATATTTTCTACATATTAAAAAAAAAAAAAAAAAAGAACAAAAAGAAAAAGAAGAAGAAAAAGTTATTGTTTTTACTTAATTTGGATTTGAGGAGTGTGCATGTTAGGTAATAATAACGATGTATAAATATTAAGTTTTTTTAATAATTTTTTAATAATTAAAATTTTAATTATTATATAAAATAATTATTTAAATATGTAAAAAAAATTATTATTTTAAAAATTTATTAAATTCAAATTATTATATAAAAATAATTATGTAAATATACAAAATTTTAATTAAAAATAAATAAATTTTGAGAGACTTTTTATACGAATATTTTCATTCTTTTTTTCGTTGGGTTTGTCATCTTCCCGACTCTGCCTAGTTTTATTTTTGAATAAGGGTCATAGATTAAAGGAATCTCTGATAATTTTGACACTAACCTTACATACGTCACGAGTTCGAAACTATGGGGAGAATACTAAGAAGGGTTTCTCGTAGTCTGGGTCACTCATAATTTGGGCACTAACGGCCATACGTCCTGAATTGGAAACTAGGAGGAGAATACGTCACGGGTTCGAAACTAAGAGGAGAATACCAGAAGAATCTCTCGGAAAATGCTCAAATGTTGGTGACCGATAATTTGGGCACTAACCTATACGTCACGAGGTTAGAAACTAGGGGTAGAATACGAAGAAGGGTCAGTCAAAGCGCTTCGGGGTGGTTACAGTTGCACCTCTAATTTTCTTCTACAATGGCTTCGGCCTCCCGCGCATCGTCTTAATGCGCAACGTCTTGATCTTATGTCAAATCATATAGAAATATGATTACTTCTTTTCTGTAGAGTAGAGTTTTATTTAATTGAAAGCATGAGAGCTCAATTTAAAGATTTAAGAGATAAAGAAATGGCTAGAATACGGCATTTTTTACAATTATAAGTACAATTTCATTAATTGTAGTCCCTAATTTGCATTTTATAGCAAATATTTAAAACATGGATATAGATCTCTTGTAAATTATTCTCTCATTAAAGGAATTCAATACTGTGTTTTAAAGAAATATTTAGAAAATAGCGATTGTTGAAAACTCGGTCGAGAGTTTGATGAAAAGCTTCAATGGGCACCGCCTCTTCTACGCATCTTGGAAAGCTTAGAGTGAATAGTTGGTAATTTCCCGTGATGAGTTGGTTGAAAGATATTGCGTAGAAAATAAAGAAATAAAAGCTATTTGTAATGTTCAAGTGGTGGCATGGGTAGGTCTCATATATGTGAAATCACGAGTTGAGAGTTTCAAGCGGTTATCCTTGGTTAGATTCTTGCTGAAATTTGGGCTTGGTAGTTCCAAAGGTTTCAAAGATAGCATAAGGATAGAACATAATACCAATTCCTTATCAACCAGGCTACGCGAGAGTCGGCTATTGCGGCGTTTTGATCTCATAAATATTCGATGAGTATGGCATAGGGACAAAACTTCTTTCCGAGATGTGGAGACTTCCCAAGTTCCCAACCTCTGGGTGGCGAAGAAGGGTTCATGGAGGGTGTTACCAAGGAGGCTGCGGCCTTGTGTTCGGGAGGGCCAATCATTTCGACAAAATACACAAAGGAATAAGAGCCATCTATGGGAATGTTGCTATCTGGATCCGAATCATTTTCTGGTTAATGCCTTTAAGATTCAATCCTGGTTAAGGTCTGTGCATTATTACACTTATAACGTCTCAACCTTTGGCTAATGCATATGCGAGTTGCGGGTCAGAGATCATCAAGATCGGTCCCATTTTGACAGTTAAATGACCATTAAATTTCTATCGGGGTTTAAGTCTCATTCGTATTCCGGAGCGAGGGATAGGACAAAACTTCTTTCAGGAATGTGGAGACTTCCCAAGCTCAAAGCGAGAGGAGGAGGCCGGGGAGGGGGGTATTACGGAGGAGGAGGTTGAAATAACCCACCACATTTGAGAGGGCCAATCATTTTGAGCTACTGCACACGAATAATAACCATCCATGGAATGTTGCTCTGCGAATCCGTATCATTTTTTCTGGTTAATGCCTTTCAAATTTAATTACGTGCAATGTTACACTTATAACCTTTCAACCTTTGGGTAATGCATCCGTGGGTTGGGGTTTCCAAAGATGATTCCCATTTGTGCGGTTTAATGACCATTAACCTTCCATGGGGGTTTATTTAAATTCTTTGACACATCATTATCTCTTCTTCGGTCGACCATGCTTAACCATCTTGTCTCTCTATATTTAGCCTATAGGGGATATTTGTCCAAGGGGCTAGCGATATAGAGTCTCGGCGATGGAGGTTAATGAACCACTAGGATGAGTAGGCTAACTTCTCTTTGGTTTGGTTTTCTTGCTTCGGCCACTTAATTGGGCATGTTTTACTTGTATATTCATGTTGGACCTCTGTTTATTTTGAATTCTGTAAACATTGTAATGCGTCAAAGATATCAAATGATGGTTCCCACAAGTGGGCAATGCAATGACTTTGAAAATCGTTAGTGGTTTCCCGATGTGAGGCGGTCTTCTTTTTGATTTTTGATGACAAATTTGCCATAAATGCGGAAAATTTTTTTGACTTAGGTCATCTTTAATTTTATTCCCCTTTGTTAATAGATTAACTTTACTTTGAAAAAAATGTTGCCTGTTCTATTTTAAGCTTTGTTTTTTCAATCTGAGTATGTTTATATGATTGGTTATAGTGGTAATGACTGTGGTGGTTTATTATATTAATATTTCACGGTCAAGATTATGTTCATAAAAATTGGAATGCCCAAATTCTACTTGGATGTTGGAATTTATTGTCCTGTTTTAAAGTTTCATTTTTTTTTAAATTGAGCTTGTTGTCGGTGCTCAGAAGCGCTTTGCGTAAGCGCCCGGTGTTCCGTCTTGAGCGATTTCCATTTTTTTAGTCTTGCCTTGATGTCGTCGAATGTTGACGAGTTCTTCCTAGGAATTAGGTATTCCGGCCCCTTTTTGTAATGCGTTGTTATTGTATGGCCTTTATGTCTTGTCGATGTGCAGCAACTTTTGTAATCGTGGGAATTGCGACAACCAAAAACATCGGAAGAGCAACATTATAACAATGTCGGAAGAAGCGATGTTAGCGATGGGACCACATTTCGCCGAGTGCGACAGTTTGGCAATCAGAAAAATGAGCAATATCAAAAGCGATAAGACGGCGTTCAAAATGCCGGAACCATTTAGTCGAGTGCGACGATTCTAAGCGTCAGTATTGATTCGGAAAGCGTCCGGCGGCGGCTTGTTTGGAAGCGGCGAAAAAAGTGTCGGTAGTCACGACCTTTAGTAAAGGTTTCTCCAATTACCGCGTAATGGCAAACCCGTTTTCACCGTCTCGGCCCCATCGTTCTTACGACGACTATGTCGAATAGCGAAGTAGCCTTGAAGTGGGCCAAATTTTCTAGTGGCAGTAATCATTTCACAGACAATAAATATAACCTACTTGAAAACATGACATAAATAAACCTTCAATGTATATAATCCTCCTATGGAGGGGTCTCCGGAGGAATGAAGTCGGTGATGCCATTATTGCTATAGTATTGAATCAAATTTCCGCCCCTCATAAACAAATTAGAAAACAAATTGTCAGTAAACGGACATGTCTCATCAACCAATGGATAATAGGTACTATGGCTCAACATTTTAAAGCCAACAACAATATTATTTATATGGTATAAAAAGTATGGTAAGCATTTTTCAATGTCGAGAATTTTGTTAGCAATCTCATATAAAAAGTTAATGTTAATACTTTTTATATCTATTTCACAATATCCTAAAATTTTAATTATTAACCTCAAAATTTTCAAATTTGATTTACAATCCCAATTAAAAACTCTCCTATTTTCACTTTGCAATAAGTTAAAGTTATTAATTTATTACTTATTTTTATTATCTAAATATAACTTACTACTATTGCAAATAAACTGTCTTATCCTATCTGTTATTGCTTATCAATACCCACTAGTTTACCATCTTATCATTACATTTACCTTGACTACTTCACTAAACACCACTTCCATACAACCTATCATTACTCTATTAGACACTTTGGATATTTCATAACACTTCCTCAATTTCACTCATGAAATTCCTTTATTGAAAGCCCATATGAACTCTACAAAGTCACATCTTACTCTCAAAGTTATAATATGTTTTCAAAGTTAAGCATTTTTGACATATCTACCACCCTCATATTTCGACTTATGTTGCCTTTCTGTGTATACGTAATTTCCATCAAAACCCATTGAATTCCTCTATGTTTTTCTTGAAACTAGAGCTAGAGCTAGTTACCGGGTTGGTTGTTTCCTATGTGGAAAGGAAAAGCATAGATAGCGTTTACTATTAAAAAAAAAACAAAAAGCATTGTGAATGAACACCTATGAGTGGCATTTTTTCCACACCACTTGAGGAGGGAGACGTTTGTCAAGGTCACAAAATTAATACAAGTGTGATTACTATCCAACTTGCTTCTGAACCACTCCCATGGGCTAAAAGGAACTTATTTAAGAAAGTGTTCCTTTAATCTAGATTATGAATGGGTCATTCACTTTTCTTGATTTATCTCGATTGATAGTTTCCTAACCAAAGAGGTAGATAGTTTTTCTAGCTCAAAATTTGTACTCAGCTACATTACAAATAACATGATGTCGAAAAAGTGGCTAATAGGTGAAACACATCATAAATAGAAACCCCATCAAAAGCATCATATTTGGAAAGGGTTTCCTTCATTTGTATAGGTAATGTATTGTGGAAAGTCATCCCATTTTAGGAAAAACCTCCATGTTTCTCAAAAGAAAATGCCATCATACCCACAATTTTTACTCAAAAATTGTTAAAATCAAGCTATCCTAAATATTCTTTAAATCCACAATAAAAGAAAACACAAACAAAATGAAACCCTAAACATAAATCCATTATTTTTTAAACTCATTATATTCAATACAACATTTTTATGATTGTAGATGTGAAGTTTGATAGATGCTTCAAAAGCTTTCGGATTAGGTTGTAGAAATTTGAGTTCTATGAGTGCGGATCCACTGCCATGAGATGCAATTTTTTACATGGCATCGAGTTGTTCGTAATTTTTTCCATCAAAATGAATAGATAATTTAGGAACCTATAAGAAGACGAAAAGGAATAAAATATCTCGGCGGGTATAGTCTTGAAAAATCTTTACTCGTGTAAGACTCGAGTTTTGACCATTTGGATGGTACATTGTAAATTGCAAACAAAAGTTTAAAGTAGCAGGATAATTAGAGGGAATGGATAACACGGTGAAAACATCCTTGATATGAATTAACCTTCTTGGTTCATATATGACTTTTTGAGGGAATGCTAAACCTCATTTGCTTATGCCACATTTGAGGAGAAAAATGTTAAATGTGCCATACTATCTGATTCACCAAAATCACAAAGCTAATTCGAAGCACCCTATAAATGAGCGAGAGAATGTTATATCACCATGGCCTCACCAAGTTAATGCGAGAATGGGAACGAGATGTATGAAAAGACTTGGGATCGGTTTTCTCAAAGATAATCGGTCTTGTTGAAAATATCGTGAGTAAAAAAAAAAAAAAAAAAAAAAAAAAAAAAAAAATGGAGAAGGAAACCCAAAGGAGGGGAAGAGGAAAGGGTGGAGATACCTCTCAATCTCAACCAACACAAGCCCAAAGAAAAGAACCCATCATATATAGTAGAATGGTCACAAGGGCCATGTAAAGAAAAAACCAAGATGAACGAAGAAAAAGGATCAAGCATTTTCCAATGTGGAAAAAAGAAAAAAGAACTAAATTCTCTTCACTTAAATACCTTGGAGATACATGAAGACCATCGGATATTGTATGACTATATAAAGGACAACATAATCCAATATTCTTTGGTTGCTAAGTTGGTAGTCAAGTGGAAGCTCATTCGAAGTAAGAATCTCGCAATCAATGTGTTAAGAACTATTAAATGTTAAATGAGATTAGATTTTGAACATTAATAGGTACGTTGGTCTACGAGTGCAATCACAGGTTATAGCCACCGTTGCCAGGTTTGTTACTTTAGAGATTTGTTATAACGAGACAATGGCTTCAACAAAAGCGTAGATATGATTCGTGCCCTGCGGTGAGGTTCCGGCTCTCAAGCCGAGCAAACGCCCCTCCATCGAGAAGGGCCAAACGTTTCCCGTCAAGAAGTGGAATGTTGTGGCCCTTTGGGCCATGAGATATTGTGGTTCGAAATAAATAAGTGGAATGTTGTAGCCCTTTGAAGTGGGATATTGTGGTTGACAATTGTGCAATTTGCGAAATCACATTATGGAACTTTGTATTGGTGTCGGGGGGATCGAAAGTGCAACGAAGTAGAAGAATGTCTGTAGTTGCATGGGGTGTTTGCAATCATGCCTTTCATTTTCTGAAAAAAATAAATAAATAAATAAATAAATCATAAACCCTTCCCATATCTTCAAGGAAAAATTGGAGAACTTACTGGCTAGAATCTCGTGCTAGGTACTCCGCCTTGATGGCTCGATGTCCATCCACAACGAGAGTTGCGGTGTAGAATGAATAAAAGCGAAAGTACGAGAATGTCGGGGAGACAGCTGTTTTAGGGTTTTTTTATAAATAAAAACTCTCGGACGAGTTAAAACTCTAAATTTAGAGTTTTACAACTCGTACGAGTTTATGTCAATACAACTCTCGAATGAGAAAATAATTAACTCTGCGTCGAGGTATTTTAACTACGGTTAAGCTAATCAAAGTCATAAAGCAGCTGTTAAAAATCTCTTGGAAAGAGTTTAAAAACTCTCGGTCGAGAAATTGAGTTGACTAGTTTCTCGGACGGTCGTACCAAATTCTAGCCATCCACCAAAAGTGTTTCCAAATTCGGGATTTCACCCATTATAAGACTCGAGAGGAAACAATTTATCGAGTGGATGGATGGTTATAAAGACTTTATGCACTCTTCCTTGATGGTACCTCAAAGGCTAACTTGAGCATTGATGGTGTTTAGGTCTTATTATGAATGAACATATGGTTGCATTTTTAGCTTCCTTTGAATGGGGGTTTGGCTCTTTGTCAAACAACGGAGAAATTTGAGGCCTATGCTACGTTCAAGGTCTCCAAATCATCGAAACTTAAATATGAAAATTTATATGATATTCGGTGATTCCACAGTATGGTTAATATGATGATAAATGCTAAGAAAACTCCCAATATTGCTCTCGGCGGACTCATCGGCAGATGTCATATTACGAGCAAAGCTATTAAAAAGATCTCTCCTTTTCCATATTCTCAAAGCAAATAATAAACAAGGGCGATATCTTAGCTAACAAAGCTTGCGGTAGACATCGGTCGGCTATTCTACCAAGATGGCACATCATTTCCTCCTTTCCATGATATCTATCTCTACCTCAATATCCATTTTGCCATGATTCCTCTTCACAAGATCCTATCGAGCGCAAGCAAAATATCATACCATACATGATGCCTTACCGTCGACCTTGTCCTCGTGGAAAGCGCGCCCCATGTCTTCTACCTTCCGGCTAATCCCTCGTGCCTTTCTTACTTATATGCCTATCTCCTCGGTATGCTTCATCAATCTTGTATGTGATTACCTTTGCACCACAAGACCCTCCTCTTGTCTTTGGTATGACGGCGTCCTTGTTCTTCTGAGAACAAACCTACGAGCGATTGTTTGTAGTGGTTTCCTAGTCTCCCACTGTCCCCGTTTCTTCCCCGCTTCCTGATATATCTTGTGATAGTCCTCGACCTCCCTTCTGTGCCTTCTCCTCACATTTGCTCGGAGAATTTAACATTCTGCGCTGCTCTTCGACATTGTTTCCTCTGACCCGGCCTCTGCGTTACCCCACTCGGCTTATTAATTCATCTGCGAACGTTTAACAAGTCCATTTCCCGGACCTACAGGGTGCCAACATGAGAAAGAAAGTAATATTTCCATTGTGTAGACCTTCAAGCAGAAATGGCAGTTAAGTGATTGTAGTTGAAGATCATGGAAGAAAAACATCAGTGGATATTGCGCTATCGACAACAAGCACAATCTGTCGACAGCATTGTTAACGAACGCCTCAAATCACTTTGTGCTCACATGAAAGAATCCCTCCAAATCCTGAAATACATGCTAGACAAATGTTATCCAAGTTTCGACTCGAACAATCTACAGAAACTACCAATCCGGATGATAATCGAAAGAACCTTAGATGATTTAATTGACCGACCAATCGGCTTGTTGATTAATCCTTATTCCTCCTCTTTCTCTTTTTTTTCATGTCTTTTAAATTTGCACTCATGCTTTCACGGTTTGTTAGAATATATCATGAATCTATAATACGGTATAGTACTAATAGTTGCCACAATGGTGGCTCGTTATTTTGTCATTTTACCCCTCCATGAGTGTCCTCTCCACCATTAAAAAATGTAACAGGGACTTCTCCCTATCTTTTTTTTTTCAATTATAATATGTGTGAGACTCAATGAAAAAAAAAAAAAACAACTAGCTAAATAAATTAACCTTTCATTCTAAAATAAATGATTCTCGTGAAAGAAAACCATTTATTTGTATTACAATTTTCATATATAAATTTGAAATTTATTTTAATTTTCAAATATTATCATTATTTATGATATATATCTATCATTATTTTTTATAATATATTTCTTCACATTTTGAATTGATAAAGTTGTTGGGTTCGAAGTAACATTACCAATATAGTAACTACATCGTGCATAAATTACGCGGCAAAATAACGGGGATATATGGGAGGGCGGGGGTAATGCGAGGTAGAGAAATTGGCCGGTGTACGTTGAATAATTGATTTTGGATACATTTTTCTATTGATAGACGATAGCTACACCATGCGGGAAACAAGGCTTGCAAAGGGAAGGCGGAAGGCCTTGCCTTAGAAAGGGTTATGCTTGCTTGTGGAGTGCCCAGACCTCCTTTCACAGTGACAGATTTTATGAAAATATATTTTTACTAATGCAGCTCGCATTGATTATTCTGTGATGCAACTAATGCAACTATGTTACCCCTATTGTCTGTGGGTAAACCAGCTAAACAATAGTTAAGTAGATTTTGTTTAACGCATTTCATTATCTTACGCCCTTAAATAAATTTTTAATATTTTTTATACAAACTCCATAAAGAAATAAAAGTTTAATAAATTTTTAGTATTTATTTTCTTTTATAAATAATTGCACATTATTTATTCTATGCGAGAGTGAAATCAATGTAGTTTACATTTATTTAGATGCAACGGGAGGATAAACTATTATAGATAATTATAAATTAAAATTGGTTATTATTATTTTTAATAAATTAATTTTAATTTATATTAATAAATATATAATTTGTACATGGGTGCAATTAATTTAGTTGCAGAACCAAATTAATCAATGATTTACATTGTTTAGATGCAATGGGAGAAGAAACTTATCATGAGTAATTATAAATTAAAATTGGATGATTATTATTTTTAATAAATAAATTTTAATTTATATTAATAAATATATGATTATTTTGTATTTAGAATTAAATTAATTCAATTGAAATATATTAATAATTTTAATCATATTTTATTTGATTTTTCATTTTTAATTTATAAAAAAATTTATATTTAATTTTCATGTCATTTTATATGGAATCTTATTAAAATTGTTGTTTTTAATTGGAATAATAATTTTTAATCTCTTTCTTTTAGAATAAATTGTCTAACTATAGAGTATAAGAGCTTTTAATTTCATGTATAATTCCAAAAAAATTCAAGTGTAGAATGTCTACAAACTATCTTCCAACTATAGAATATTCATGGGCTTGATTAGCCATGGTTTTGAGAGAAGGATTTCCAATCTCTTGTTTCCAATTATAAAATGTCTAACCATGTTTAAGTGAGGTCTCCACAATCTCTTACTTGTTTCCAATTATAAAATGTCTAACCATGTTTAAATGAGAATGTTCACAATCTCTTACACCTTGTTTCCAATTATAAAATGTCTAACCATGTTTAAGTGAGGAATGTTCACAATCTCTTGCCCTCTTATTATAAAATGCCTATGGAATTAGTCTTGGGAATCAAAAGATATGGAGAATCAGAATCCTGCATTTTATGATATTAAAAAAAAAAAAAACCCAAAATAATGAAGTGTAATAATCATATTTTTTTGAAAAAACAAAATAATAAGTGTAGTGATCATATTTTTTTTTATTAACAAGCTTTCTACCATCACAACAAACATTAAATTATAACCTATGTAACATTTTTCATTATTTTCATTAATATTATTTTTCATTATTTTAGTTACCATTAGTTAATATTATAATAGCAATTTTTAACTTGAATAAGTCATTTTTTTTTTTTTTTTTTTTTTTTTCACTCGGGGGATCACACACAGCTGCTTGCCTAGTATTAACATAATTGGAGTTTATTTTGAAAACATAACTGTAACACATGGTGCTTTATGATAAACTATGTCTACATTTTATTCTAAAATCTACACCAAGTAAACTATCATAATAATATCTCAACTTTGAATTCATAAATGATGCAAGATCTCTCTTGGAATTGTGAGAGACTAGGGCATCCTCTAAAAACACCGCTCTGGAAATGCCTTCTTAATCGAAAAGCGACATAATTCACCTTCAAGAAACTAAACGAGAGAAAGAACATAGGGAACATTACTCTACCTAAATAAAATGAAAATTGAATGGGCAACTGTGGTGGAATCCAAGGTGCCTTTGGAGAAATTCCTACAATTTTGGAATCGGAAATGCTTGAAATAGCTAGATGTCACAAGACCAAGGTAGGATCAAAGTCAATCTTGAGAATACGCAAGAGAACATTGCAGTGGCCCCATTTTACAATATATATGGACCAAATCATTACAAAGATGAAGAAGTATGTTGGAGCACCATGAAAGCATTCTGAGACGGTAGGGTAATATAAACATCATCATTGGATGGGACCTTAACTTGATCATGCATGCGATGAAAAAAGAGGTGGTAGTTTCATCTTTGATCCTCAAAAGGCCAACTAGAAACAATTATACAAAAATCATGATCTGGTAGATATCATCCCCAAAAAGCGAATATTCACCTGGAGCAATCGAATAATTGTTTAAGGAACATAATGGAAATGCGGACCCTTTTATTGTGGTTATTCTCTCTTTTCTCTCATTGCTTTCTGTTGCATCCTCTAGTATCCTCTCTTTTATGCCTCGATCATTACCCTACACCCTCACCTTAGGAGATCAGTCCTCCCTTCCCTTTTAGATTCAATCCGTTGTGGAGTGATATCCATGAAGCCATAAAGATCATGCTTACCCCCTTGGTTGCAGCACATTGTGAGCCCAAATGCACATTTAGGAAACAAATTTGAAGAAGGTGTCTTTGGCATAAGGGTGCAGGCAAAACTTATTTATAGGGAATCGGAAAAAGTAGGAAATAAAATCAAAGGGAAAGGTGGAAGTAGTCCAAACTGACATCGACATTCATAGAATTATGAGCCAAGAAGCATATGAGCGGGAAAAAATAAATATCTGCGGAACTTGTATAAAGCATACGGAAAGAGAGGAAAAATGAAGGCTCAAATCAATAAATCTTTGGTTGCGGAGTTGGTGATAAAAAACCTCTTTCTTCTATAAAACAAGCTACGTTAAGAAATTCAAGAAACAATAGCTCATCCATTATTGATGACGAAGGTGCATATTGTTGAGGAAGCTATCAAAGCATTTATTAACATCCATTATAAAAATATTATCACTTTGAAACAATTGTGTCGTAGGATTATAGTGATTTCTTGACCTACATGCCCAAAGCTGATCACGAATGAGATCAACACATCCTTCACCAAGGAAATGGAGGAGGATGAAATCCACTCAACACTGTTGGACACTCCCATCACGAGTCTCGGCCGGATGGATTTTTCCTCAGTTTTACGGACCTTTTGAGGAAGTTATTAAAAGGACCTTATTAAAATGATCCTTTGGATTCAAATAAAGAGAAAGAAAGAGATTGGTGGCTATACCGTCAACCTTTCTGGCCCTTATACCCAAAAGAGTTGTCCCTCCTCATTCTCCGGATTTAGACCTATTTCCTTGGCAAGTCTTCACTTTAAAATCATTACTAAACTCCTTACACCCACCTCAAACCCCATCTCCCAAACCTCATTTGAAAATAAAGGCTTCATATCCCAAAAAAAGAAAAATCTCAAGAATCTATCCTTTTGGTCCAGAAATCAGGTCTTTCGAGTATGATGGATTAGAGAAAGAAAGTTCATCCTAAAAATTGACCTTGCCAATTCATTTTATAGATGACATTCCCTTCCTCCTCTCAGATCCTTGAAGAGTGGGATTTGGAGTAGATTTTATATCTCATCAACGTACATCTCCGTCATGGATCACCCCCTTCGTCAATGGAGAATTTCAGGAAATTATTCCAATATTCTAATGGCCTGGAAAGGCTTCCTCTCCCTTCCTCTTTATCCTCCTGGCGAGTCCTTGAAGAGGGCCTTGGATCACAAGCACGAATTGGTCTCATCAACCACAGTATCAGTTTTTGCAACATAGCCAAAAATATGAATCACTCCAGGTACAAATGACACCCTCTTGATGGTGGAACCCACCTCATTATTGCTTGAGATTCAAGTCATACACATAAATCTATGCTATTTTAGGATGGAAGATTAACTATCATAAAAAGCTATATCATAAATATGCATCATATGCAAATCTTTGGAGTCTCCTACAAGTGGAATTAGACCCACTTTAATTATCTTGGGATGCCTATCAGTGTTGGACATTTGAAGACAGAAGTTTGGAACATCACCATTGATAAAGTGAAAAAGAGAGTAAATGTTACATGTAAAAACTAGATTTTTAAAAATGAAAAATGTAAGTTAAATTTAAGCTATTAATTAAATATCTAAGTGTAGTGATCATATTTTTTTATTAAGAAGCTTTCTACCATCCACCACAAACATTAAATTATAGCCTATGTAACATTTTTCATTATTTTCATTAATATTATTTTTCATTATTTTAGTTATATTAGTTAATATTATAATAACAATTTTCTAACTTGAATAGATCATTTTTTTTTTTTTTTTTTTTCACTTAAGGATCACACCTAGCCTGGCCACCAAGTATTAACATAATTGGAGTTTATTTTGAAAACATAACTTTCAAAACACATGGTGCTATGGCTTATATCACCATTTATTCTAAAAAAATCTACACCAAGTAAACTATCACAACATCTCAACACAATTCACAACAAAATGATGAAAGCCCTCTTGGAATTGTAGGGCTAAGGACATCCTACGAAAATACCGCTCTAAGATACCTTCTTAATCAAGAAAAGGCGACATAATTCACCTTCAAGAAACTAAACAAGAGAAAGACATGGGGAACATTATAAATAAAATCAGAAGAATTAGATGGGCACGGTGGTGGAATCAAAAGGTGCCTTTGGAGGAATTCCTACAATTTGAATCGGAATGCTTCGAGGAAACAAGCTGGATGTCACCAAGACCAAGTGGGATCCAAAGTCAATCTTCGAATATGCAAAGAAGAACATTCGATAGCTGTTTACAATATATGAACCAAATCATTACCAGATAAAAGTATGTTGGAGCACCATGAAAGCATTTATAGAAAATAAGGGTAATATAAACATCATCATTGGAGGGGACCTTAACTTGATCCCATGCATGCCAATGAAAAAAGAGGTGGTAGTTTATCTTGATCACTCGAGGCCAACTAGAAACAATTATACAAAAATCATGATCTGGTAGATATCATCACAAAAAATTGAATATTCACAGGTAATTGAATAATTGGGGCCAGGGAACATAATGGAAAAGGTGGACCCTTTTATTGTGGTTGTTCCTCTTGTCTCATTGCTCTGTTGCATCCTCTAGTATCTCTCTTATACACTTATCTATACGATCATTACCCTACCACTAGAAGCTTGGGAGATCGAGTCCTCCCTTCCCTTTTAGATTCAATCCGTTGTGGAGTGATATCCACCCAGGCAGAAAAGATCATGTATACCCCATGGTTGCGGCCACGTTGTGGGCTCCCCAATGCATTTAGGGGGAAACAAAGTTGAAGAAATTGCACTGGCACTTAAAAGATTAGGCAAAAACTTAACTTAGGGGGAATCGGAAAAAGTCGAGGAAATGAAATCAAAGGGAAGGTGGAAGGCAGGTCAAATTGACACTCTAAACCCACATTCATGGAGTGAGCCAAAACATGATCGGGGAAAAATAACTATCTTTTGGAACATGTAAGCATACATGAAGAAAGAGGAAAATGAAGGCTCAAAATCAGCAGGCTCTTTGGTTGCGGGTTGGTGATAAAAAACATATAGCCCATAAACAAGGTACGATAAGAAATTCAAGAAACAATAGCTCATCATTATTGATGATGAAGGAATGGTGCATATTGATCGGGAAGCTATCAAGGCAAAACATTAGCAGCCATTATAAAAATGTTATCAACGAAACAATTGTGTCGTAGGATTATAGTGATTTCTTAACTGCATGCCCCAGGCGATCACGAATGGCAACACATCCTCACCAAGGAAATAGAGGAGGATTAAATCCTCGATGCTATTTGGAAACTCCATCCGAGCAAGTCTCTGGGCTCGGATGGATTTCCATAAGTTTTACGGACCTTTGAAGTTATTAAAAGGACCTTATTAAAATGATCCTTTGGGTTCAAATAAAGAAGATTGGTGGCTATAAAAACTCAACCTTTCTTGCCCACTTATACCCAAAGAGAGCCGTCCCTCCTCATTCTCGGTTGGCTTCGTATTTCCCTTGGCAAGTCTTCACTTACAAAATCATTATAAACTCCTTTCCACCACCTCCGACCCATCTCCCAAACCTCATTTAAAGAAATAAAGGGGCTTCTATCCCAAAAGAAATCTCAAAATCTATCCTTTTTGGTCCAAAGCCATTCATAAAGGTATGATGAAAGTTAAGAAAGGATTCATCACGAAATTGACCTTGCCAATTCATTTTTATAGAGTGAGACATTCCTTCCTCTCTCACGTCCTTGAAGAAAGTGGGATTTGGAAGTAGATTTCATATCTCTCATCAACGCTTGCATCTCCAATCCTTGGATCACCCCTTAGTTAATGGAAGGCACGGAAATTCTTTCAATATTCTCATGGCCTCGGAAAGGCATTACCCTCTATCTCCTTCCTCTTTATCCTCACGGCGAGAGTCCTTCAAGGGCCTTGGATCGCAAGCACGGGGTTGGTCTCATCACTTTGGTATCGAGTTTTGCCTGGCAAAATGAATCACTCTCTCAATTGCAGATGACACCTCTTGATGGGTGGAGGCCACCATTATTGCTCGAATTCAATCCCTTCTTTATAAATCTATGCTATTTTCGGGATGGAAGATTAACTATCATAAAGGCTGTATCTATGGGTGGAATGCTACAATCAACACCATCACATTATTGCTCGGATATTTGGAGTATCTACTTGAAGTGGAATTAGACCAATTTAATTATCTTTGGATGCCTATCGGTGTTGGACATTTGAAGACGAATTTTGGAACATCACCATTGATAAAGTGAAAAAGAGAGTTCAACGATAGAGGATCTTCCACAGCTCAATTTGGTCGGGCGCACAATCCTCTTAAAATATGTCCTCTCTTGCCTTGCCTCTTATTATCTTTCTTGCTTTATACTCCTTCAACGTTTAGCAAAAAATAGAAGTTGTTTTAAGAAAATTCTTATGTGGAAAAGTGGGAAAAATGAAGAAGGAAATTCAATTTGGTCAAATGGAGGCAAGTTATACAGAATCATGAAAATGGTGGACTTGATATTCACATTCCCAAGCTTTGAATAATGCCTTTGGGGGAAATAGTGTGGCGCCTTAACTTGGGACAACACCTCTTGGTGGAAGCAAATGATCGACTCAAATATCTCACCATTGTTAGACAAAATATCCTTGATCGAAGCAATCCTAACGGGCCTTGCTCTGAAATGCAGGCTCTGTGCAAAAATCCATACCTTTCATCAATAGATACATCTCCAAAGTCCACATACTGCAAAAAGCGAGAAGTAGCATTTATAAACATTTAGGAGGATAAAATTATGGGGCAGTCTCCCTCACTGTAACGAGCATTCATCGTATTCAAAATTATCTCCACCTCGGGTATAAACACCATGGTTGATTTCCATTTGGGATGAATATTCCAATGCAGAATGGATGGGAATTTCTATCATCCCCTACCTTGAGGATGATCTAGAAAACACAGAAAGGAATGCTCCATGGCGTAGCTCCACTATGCGAAATTAACCGAGCAGTTTTTGTGGGGTCCCTCGGATCATCGTACACAATCAAAGTTGCTTATGGGTCCTTCTTAAAGTCGGTTCCCCACTCCTCGGTGGCCCATGCAAGGCTGGCCTTGATATGAAGCCTAGCAAGGTAAAAATGTTCATGCGGATACGCTCGAGGTAAAGATATTTATACGATAATTTAAAGAGCATTCTTGGTCATCTAGATGCCTTTGTCAAAAACGAAGAAGAAGCAACTTTCCATATTTTGTGGTATTTCCTTTGCAACTATAGTTCGAATGACCTCACGAGAATTCTACGTTGACTTAGAAGCATTAGTTCGATCTAAAGTTGATAACCAATTGGAAAAAGAGCTATCCTTGGGGAAAAAAAGGAGCAAGAAAATTGCAAAAAGAAGGTTTGGACTTTCCTTCCCTATGTGCTTCTTTGGAGTATGCGATTTGGCTAGGAATAAGGTGATTTTCCGAGGATAAAAAACTTTTGCACAATAGAAAACAAAAATAAGACTTGGGAGTCACTTTGTCGAGATGATCTTGTCAAGTAACAACCATTTCAATCTCGGTGATGCTGCCAATTTTGAACAAAAAGATCTTTACGGGAGAGCTCTCGACGATCGAGTTTCAACAAACCTCTTTGTCATTCAAATCCCCAAAAGGTACGGTGGAAGATAAGACTCAAGGGAGAAAGATTTCATCTAAGTGGATGGATGGTTGTAAAAAACCTACGCTCTTCTTTGATGGTGCATCAAAGCTAACCTAGGTATTGTTGGGGTTGGAGGTCTTATTACGAATGAACATGGTTACATTTTGCTTCTTTTGAATGGGTCTTTGGGCCTCTTTGTCAAGCAACGGTAGTGTAAGGTCTCAAATATAAAAGACTTAAATCTGCAAAATGTTATGATATTCATGATTCCACAATTATGGTTAATATGATGACAATTAAGAAAAACTCCCAATATTGCTCTCAAGAGACTCATCGACGTATCTCCATATTCCTCGAGCAGTTATTAAAAGATCTCTCCTTTTTTCATATTCTCAGCAAATAATAAACAAGCTCATATCTTAACTAACAAAGCTTGCGTAGACCCATCAGGTCAGCTATTCTACCAAGATGGCACATCATTTTCTCCTTTTCCCATGATATCTATCTCTACCTCAATATCCGACTACATGATCTCTCTTCAATATCCTATCAAGACAAGCAATATCTCCCATACCATCCGGGTGTGATGCTCACCCTAAGTGACCTTATCCCCTCGTGAAGCTTCGCCCATGTCTTCTACCTTCCGGCTAATCTGTGGTTCTCTCTCTCATTTATATGCCCTCTCTCCTGTGATGCCTCATCAATCCTACATATGATTGCAATCGCACCGCATTCTCCTCTCTGCCTTTGGTATGACAACGTCCTTGTTCTTCCAGACAAACCTCGCGAGCGATCGTTTCTAGTGGTTTCCCTAGTCTCGTCCCCATTTCTTCTCCGCTACTCCGATATCTTGTGATAGTCTCGACTCTCCTTTCGCTTCCCTCTCGTTGCTCTGAGAATTTAACTTATTTATCGCCTCTTCTCGCATCGTTTCCTACAACCTCGGTCCGTGCACCCACTCGCCTATTAATTCATCTACCGAACGTTGTTCGATCCATTGCCCAAACCTCGGTGCCAACATGAGAAGAGAAATGTCTTCCATTGGGGTAGAACTTCAAGCAAAAATGGTAATCGATTCGTAAGTTAGTTGAAGATCATGGAAGAAAAAACATCAAGTGGATATTGCCTCTCCAACAACAGCACAATCCCACACAGCATCTATCAACGCTAAATCACTATGCTCACATGGAAGAATCCCTCCAAACCCCGAAATACACAGTAGACAAATGAACTTCACTCCAAGTTCTAGCTCAAATAATGTAGAAACTAACAACTAAGATGATAATCAAGACAACACCGATGTTTCAATCAATCGACCAATCAACATTGATTAACTTTTATTCCTCCTCTTCTCTTTTTGTTCATGTCTTTTAAATTTTCTACCATGCTTTCAGCATTTGTTAGAATATATCATGAATCTATAATGATAGTACTAATAGTTGCCACAATGGAGGCTCGTTATTTTGTCATTTTACCCTCCATGAGTGTCCTCTCCATCATTAAAATGTGGATTGTGGACTTCTCCCCTATCTATTTTTTCAAATATAATATAGCAATTGACTCAATTAAAACCCAAAAAACTAAACAACTTAAATAGATAAGTTAACCTTTCATTCTAAAATAAATGATTCTCATGAAAAAAAACCATTTACTTATTTTACAATTTTCACATATATATAAATTTAAAATTAATTTAATTTTTCAAATATTATCATTATTTATGATATATATATCTATCATTATTTATAATATATTTCTTCACATTTTGAATCAATAAAGTTGTTTGGTTCTGAAGTAACATGCCAATATAGCAACTACCTCGTGCATAAATTACGGCAAGTAACGGGGATATATGGGGCTAGGCAATGCCGAGTAGGGCAATTAGCGATTAATACGTTGAATAATTGATTTTGGATACATTTTCTATAGATAAACAATAGCTACACCATGCAGAAACAAGCTGCACGAGGGAAGGCAAGGCCTTGCCTTTATGCTAACTTGTGAGTGCCCGAACCTCCTTTTACAACGTGGCTTTTATGAAGAAATGTATTTTTACCTAAATAAAAATCTTTTCTGAGTTCCGTGATTGAACTGTGATGCAACTAATGCAACTATCTTACACTGTTGTCTGCGGAAAAAACTACCTACAACTTGACTGTCCTTTAAGTAGATTTTGTTTAACACATTTCATTATGTGAGCGCACTTTTCAATGAATCTTTAATATTTTTCCGGCTCCATTATGGAAATAAGTTTAATCAATCTTTAGTATTTATGCACTTTTATAATATTTTAGGATGCTGTAAAGTAAAATCAATCGTTACATTTATTTCGTCACAGTAGGAGGAAAAACTTATCATTTTTAATTATAAATTAAAATTGCATTACTATTTTTTTTCAATAAATAAATTTTAATTTATATTAATAAATAAATGATTATTTTGTCTTTGCAATTAATTTGGGTTAGAATCAAGTAATTTAATTGAAATATAAAAGATTTCAATCATATTTTATTTGATTTTTCATTTTTAATTTATCCAAAAAAATTTATATTTAATTTTCATATGCATTTTTATATGGAATACTATTAAAATTGTTGTTTTAATTGGAATAATAATTTTTAATTTCTTTCTTTTAGAATAAAATGTCTAACTATAGAGTATAAGAGCTTTTAATTTCATGTCTAATTCCAAAAAAATTCAAGTGTAGAATGTCTACAAACTTTGTCTTCCAACTATAGGATATTCATGGGCTTGATTAGCCATGGTTTTGAGTGAAGGATTTCCAATCTCTTGTTTCCAATTATAAGATGTCTAACCATGTTTTAAGTAGAGAATGTTCACAATCTCTTACGTTGTTCCAATTATAAAATGTCTAACCATGTTTCGTAAGAGGATGTTCCATGATCTCTTACCTCTCTTATTATAAAATGCCTATGGAATCAGTGTTGGAAATCAAAAGATGTGGAGAATCAAGAATCCCTGCATTTTAGATATTAAAAAAAAAAAAAAATAAAATAATGAAGTGTAATAATCATATTTTTGAAAAAACAAAATAATAAAGTGTACTGATCATATTTTTTTATTAATAAGCTTTCTACCATCCACAACAAACATTAAATTATAACCTATGTAACATTCTTCATTATTTTCATTAATATTATTTTTCATTATTTTAGTTATATTAGTTAATATTATAATAATAACATTTCTAACTTGAATAGATCATTTGTTTCACTAGGAGATCACACCTCGCCTGGCCACACCAAGTATTAACATAATTGGAGTTTATTTTGAAAACATAACTTTCACAACACATGGTGCTTTAACAATAAACTATATCACCATCTATTCTAAAATCTACACCAAGTAAAGCTATCATAATATTTAAATAAATTTTACATAAAATAAATAATTTAAATTTAAATTTAAATTAAATATTTATAATTTAAATTTTATAATAATAAAAAAATAAAATTTATTTATATTTTGAAAATAAATATAATCATTATAACTAATAAAATTGCTATACATTACTATTCCTTATTTTTCAAAATTCTTCAAAAATGCCGAGTTAAAAGGTGCACTATTTAAATTCAAATGTAAATGTTACATGTAAAAACTAGATTTTTAAAAATGAAAAACGTAAGTTCAATTTAAGCTATTAATTAAATATCTAGGATTAAATTAAATTTAACCTAAAAATATATGTTATTTGCGGTTAGATTATCGCGGCTATCTTTGAATCGGAGGATAGTTTTGAATTCACCGACAACACCGGAGACCTCGAATCTTAACAATAATTCTCATACACGGTAGTTGGGGTTGGATTGTGGTGCGTCACCTTTCGATCATTTCGAAAAGTTGAGTTTAAATTTGCTTTGGCACTGCTCCAACGGCTAGAGGTCGTGGAGGAAAAGAGATTCTATATATAGAACACTAAGTTAATCGATCATATTCGTTTGAGACGAGTTCCTCATTATTTATTAAATCGCTACGGTTGATCTCCCGGTTTGTTTATTGGGAGTTCGGTGGAGCGGAGCACTCAATGTTGGTGGTTTTGTTGTGTGTGTTTTTTAGGTTTTTGTTATGGGGTTTGTGTTTGGATTGTAGTTTGTGTTTGTGTTTCTTTGTTGGTGGTTTTGTGTGTGTTTTTTAGGTTTTTGTTGTGGATTTTGTGTTTGGATTTTAGTTCTGCGTTTGTGTTTCTATGCATGCATGCTTTTTTTCTTGTGAGTATTGTTCTGTGATTGATACCCCGATAACCTCGAAGGAAAAATGCATGGAGTTAGGACTTTTTTTTCAACATTTACGAATGTGTAACCTTATAAATTTCTTTATATATTTCTGCATTAACCATTTAAATACCCATTATCATCACTTAGAGAAATATTTAGCAAAAATCATAGTGAGTTACATAACCATTAATTGTTCTTGTTGTAGCATATTAACTTAATTTCACCTTTATAACTATGCATCGATCCCATGATCATTTTAATTCAATTATTAGCCTCACCCTAATTGATAATATCAATCATATCATGAAAGAAATTAACATCATCAAAATGGCACAATGAGCAATCACATAAATAGACATGATATACCTGGAAACCCGTAGAATGACTTGACAAAATTTTAATTTTATTATTAAACACTGTGAGTTGTCACCCCTCCTCCAATGTGGTTATGAGGAGTCCATCCCTTGACCATTGTAATAAAATTACATATAAAAATAATCTTAAATAAAACATAACTAAGTTTATAAGTTAATACAATCATCATGATACATTTATCCACGAATCATCAATCTCTGTCTTTGTGTGTTAATTTTGTTTCCTTCGGGGGATCATTGTGCAATTGGAACTACTAAACTTTGCATGGACTAACAACTCTTTATATTCCACAATTTAAACTTGAAATTTCCTTTTCTCAATTCATCCTTCTTTCACCTTGTTTTACGTAAATCTCAGCACACTTGATATCATGATTAGATAAAATATTAATAAACCAATAATCAATCTATATTTGTAGCCACTTCAACAAATATTTGTATGCATTTATAAACATAACCACATTGACATTAGTTTCCTTATTTAACATCATTTCACATGCATTAGTAACAAATAAATCAGTATCCGGCATCCTCTTTCCACGAAACATAATAAAATCTTGCATGCACTTTCTTATTATTTCCAAAAGAAAGCTAACATACTATATAATAATGTTTGTGCATGCAAATGCATAACAATATTTTCAAGATAACTATCCCAACAAGCAATTTCTCTTTTTGCCTACTCGTATGTTTTCTTTTCAATATGGATTAATGCAATAGATGTTATACTTACACATGTGAATACATGTTCTTTTCCAAAAACATATTTTCCACCCAAGATCTATTCATAATGGTTACTATGTATAACAATGCCAACTCTATTTCAAACAAAGTTAACATACAAGTTATAGTTTTGTGCATGCAATAATATCTTGTTCTTCTTATATAAAACATATATTTCTTTCCAAAAGAAACCAAATAAATATTTCATGGAAAAATAAACACATTTCTTTTCCAAAGATTGACATACCACTTATCATTTCATGCATGCAAAGTGACATTCCCTCTCATCCAAAAGATATAACTAATAACTATGCATAATATTCTCCCAAGATAAAGCTAATACCATAGCTAATCCCTTTAGGTTGGAAAAATACTATTATTTTCCCAAAAGAAGGCTAACACAATAAATATTATGTGATTGCGTCTTCCTTTTCTCTAGAAATCTATTACTCAAAAATATATTTTTCCCATGCATGCAAACATATATGTTTCTCTAAATAATATTACATAATAAAGCATGTGATTACTCTTTTCCTCTCTAAGAATCTAATCCAATAATGCATACAAGGATATATTTTTATCTTCTATTCATTTTGAAGAGTTTTTAACACAATAATTATTTCCTTGCATACAATTATGCAATGTTCCAAATGGGAAAATATAGGCTCAGTAGGGAATATATTAAGATATTCCACTATGGAATCACAGAAATATGGAATTACACCAATAGATCTAAACCGGAGATAGGCGGCGGGAGCATTTACTAGATGCATCACAGCCACGGAAGGTGAAATCCGAAACTACGGCCGTTCCGAGACTCTGTCTATGAAGAATGGTGAGAGACCACATTGTAAGTGTGGGAATGACACAATCCTCTTAGATTTTTTTTTTTTTTATCTTAGGAACCTTAGATCTATAGATCTAACCAATGGATCCAAAAGAAAGTAAAAAACCAACTTCGAGAAGAAAGCGCTAAATTCCACTCTTAGGAAAATGCGCAATAGGCTCAAGAGGGACATTGTATAAGCAAGCCGATTAATGAGAAATAATGCGGGGCAAGGATGGGTTCCCTTATTTTAGGCTGTGTCGGACCTCCAAGCAAAGTTTCAGCAAAAATAAATGAGTTTTAGAGGTGTTAACGGATCTCCACAATCGGCTTACTAGCTGAAAATGACTAAAGGAGAGGATTGGTAAGCCAGAAAGCTAGTCCTTTAGGAATTGCATGGTTTAAAATTTTGGACTATTGGAAATCATCCATTAGACTCATGTTATAGTCATGTCAAGAATCAGATCTATAATCAAGTTCCTTTGTAGAAGCATTGGATTTACTTGAAGCGAGCAAAATCGTAAAATAATAGCGAAACAATTGGAAAAGGCGTAGAAAGACTTGGCCATTTGTATGAGGAGCTTCAGCTACGTAGGTTAATACTTTGAATCTAAAACTGATATATGGCTGGTACATCATATCCATACCGGATACGGAACTACTCGGCCTTCTAAACAAGATCCCCACTAGCGGTTTTATCAAATAATGCATAAATAAGTGTAAGATCAACTTTAATACCACAAAACTTTTATTGCAAATAAATTCAATCATTATATAATCATGGTATATATGAAAAAAAAGATATTTTCAAAGGATATGGTTACTCATCTCTTGATGCATGCTTGAAATACTCTCTTCCTCTTCCTTGGCTCCATTCTCCATGTATTCTCCCATTTCCTTCTTCTATTTCTCTCATGGGATTATAATAAAATAGAATTAATTAAAATGGAATATCTTTTATAAATCCTAAAAGTATTCCAAATTTTTTCTAAATCATAAAATAATTCCATCTTTTCTAAATCACAGAAGCAATCCATAAAGCCTCCATAAATCTGATTTTTCCTAAATCAGAAAAGCATTCGATAAATCCCTCATGCTTTTATTTTTAAAGGTAGATTTTCTTTTTCCTTATGAGAAAAATATTACTTATCCATACTTTTTCCAAATCTATTACTCATTATTTCTAAAACTCATAAAATATACCAAGTTGGAAATATAATTTATTTCCATAGAAGAATTTAAATTATTCTAAATAAAATAATTAAATAATTCTTCCAATATTCTTATAATTAAAATTACAAGAATATTCGTCATGTAATATTAATATAATAATTAATAATATTTAATTATTTGATAACCCTCATTTTATGAGAGTTTTACGGTGGATTACAGGGATATTACAAACTCCCCCCTTAAAGAGAACATGCGTACCGATGTTCTTCTCTTATTGGAACTTTAACCTTTAATTTTCATTTCCAATTATTTAGGAAATGTAAAATAATACCTAAATCATAATACTTTCACAGCTTCCGGGGAGCACTTAGCCCTTTAATCATCAAAATGATAAGAAAAACTCTATCAAGTGCACATTGCATTTTATTTAGGAGTTACACTAGTCTTTCTCTCCCACTAGTGTTTTTGAAAGGTGTGTCTTTCTCTCCCACAATAATTTCAATCTAATTCAAACTCATGGTATTTATCTCCAACCACATTTCCTTTGCAAATTAATCACCTACATTCATTTCATTCAAATTCAAACTCATGTCATTAATCTTTGGCCATGTTCCTGCAATATGTCATGAATTTAAAGTTCAATAAATCATTATTTTATCTAACATGAGTTATTTCGATCAACCCTATATATTTCAATTAATTTCCTCTATGCATACATATAGATAAGCCATTTATGACATGTTCATTTCCTCATAAAAACACAACCTATTTCATCTAAATTGTTGCTAAAAATAATTTAATATATCATGCATACAAAAATATAGCACATGCAACAACTTTGAGACATGAAATTTACGATCTGTTGTAACATCCAACATCTTTAGATAATTTAACATATGTATAACATAGGCAAAATTTCATCCAACATGGTTAATTTTGGGAATTATTGAGAAACTCGACATATTCCACCCACCGTGAACTATCTCCAATAGTTACTTACCAAACTAAAGATTTACTTGCCACTAGAATCAATAACCTCATTGATTCCTTGGTGATTTCTTCCCGAAGCAGATTTTTAGCGACGTCTGCTTTAAGGTACGCCAACCTTTTTGCCTAGGCCTTTTTGTTTTATATTTTTCAAAAAAGATACTCTTCTTTTCCTTTAAGCATGCCTTTCTCTCCTTCTTTATTTTACTAACAATGTTATCTCCAACTAAGTCATTAACATAATCTTTCTCTCCCATTATGTTAATATTTCCTCTTTATTATTTTCTCCTAGGGATTTTTAAGAACTTTTAGGGAAGGTCCATGTTGAAATTAACCACCAATAGCTTTCCATAAGGTAGCTTCAGAAGTCTTCTAAAACTCTAGGTTAATTTCTGAATACCCCCAACCAAAGTATTCATTAACTCTACAATAAAATAAATATTACCTCATTACATCAATCCCATCATAGCTTCCATAGCATTGAATCCAATAAAATTCAATGTCTAAAAATAGTCAATGTCTACAAATCCCCTTGTAATTTACATAATTTTCCATTTGCATATTATCATTAAGGCAAAGGAACATTTATGTACCCACCATGCATCTATATTTGACCCACAACATGGGGTCCACAATTTATTAATACGTTGACAACAATTCATCGCATGTAATATAGGTGGTATACCATTCAAAGAATTTCCACATAATAATAATAATCATGTAGCTTAGAAAAAAAACATTAACATATGTTGCATACCATAGCATGATACTTTGACCCAAGGTCTCACCTTAGCAACCATCAATATTGTAGAAGATTAACGAGTTCCATTGAACACTAGGACACAAAATGTGATTCTTTTTTTTTTTCACTTACCATTAGCTTGCAGCCATATAAGCGACGACCATTGAGAATTTTGTGAAAATAATTTGCAATCATGAAATCTACAATCACTATAGACTTTTTCAAATAGTATGCAAGCATGCAATCTACAACCAATTCGACATTCCATCGGAAGCAATTTTCAAGCATGCAATCTACATCCATTGAGGAATTTTAACAACAATTTTCAAGCATATGAAATCTATGGTGGATAAGGCAGGTCTTCCAAATAGTTGGCAAGCATACAATCTACTACCATTGAGGGACTAGTTGAGAGATGAAATAAATTTCCATAAATATGTTTATACTCTCATAGATATAGTAAAACTAGAATTTCTAGAACATCATGAATCATATTAATATCATCAATGGTAAAATTTCTGCTAATAACGGAGACAGCATAATCCCTACAACGGCGTCTAATCGGGAAATTTGACCAAATTATGGATCCATTTCTAAACATAAATTTTCTTGGAATCACCATAGAGGGTTACATGATCTAAGAGTATGAAAACCCCTTGATATTAAAGATTAATCACATCCCAAAACTTCCCACGGATGAAATTATTTAAAATACAAAACCGTGGATCTCAATTACCACTTTTTGTCGAACACATTGAATGCAAACTTTCTCCCAACTCTAAATGAAGAAAGAGAACCCACAATTATGCTCTTGTGATTTTTCATTGAATTTAAGTTCACTATGTAGTTCTATTTCACTCGTTGCTTATTTTTAACAACTAAAGAGTTTCGTTAAAGTATATATATATATTTTGTTTTCAACATTCCATTGTCCTCTTGGGAGGTCAGCCCAAATTCTATATTATTTAGTTATCACACCAACCATACATGTATTCATTATTTATAGGTAGTGCATGATAACTTTAGCCATGTTTTTCCATTTTTTCTTATGCACCATAATAATTTTTCTCACATTATGCATGCAAAGGTTGGTAATTAATCTACAATATACTTCGGTGAGTGCTAAAGATGGTTCATGGGTACAATAGAAGTTTTTATTGTCTTTTATCCCTCCATATTAAATTTCATGAGCACAACTTTTAAAGAAACATTATAATGTCTGCTCTTTCCTTAAGTCATTAATCATGCAACATGCATCTCATGTTGGTGGTATACTACAAGTTTAATTAAAATCATACGAGATGATGCCCTAGCATCATACCTCTACTTTATTTTCATAACAATTCCCAAAAAGCGCCGATGTTGCAACCTTTTTCTACGATACCATTTGTAACATACCCCGATAACCTTGCGGAAAAATGCATCGAGTTAGGAATTTTTTTTTTCAACATTTAAGAATGTGTAACCTTATAAATTTCTTTATATATTCCATGTATTCATCTACATTATCATCACTTAGATAAATATTTAGCAAAATCATAGTGAGTTACATAACCATTAATTGTTCTTGTTGTAGCATATTAACTTAAAATTTCCTTGCTATAACTATGCATCGATCCCATGATCATTTTAATTCAATTAGTAGCTCACCTAATTGATTAATATCAACGTCATATCATGAAAGAAATTAACATCATCAAAATGTCACAATGAGCAATCACATAAATGAACAGATATGCAAACCTAGTAGGGTGAAAACCAACAAGCGTTTAATTTTATTATTAAGCAGCTCGTGAGGTTGTCACCCCTCACTCAATGGTTGTAAGGAGTCCATCCCTTGACCATTGTAAATAAAATTTACATATAAAAATAATCTTAAATGAAACATAACTAGCTAAGTTATTACAATCATCATGATACCATTTACACGAATCATCAATCTCTTTGTCTTTGTGTTGGTGTTTCCTTGAGGATCATTGTGCAATTGGAACTACTAAACCTGCATGGACTAACAACTCTTTATCTTCCACCGATGTTAAACTTGAAATTTCCTTTCATCAAGTCATCCTTCTTTCTTTGTATTCTTGTCGTAATACACTTGATATCATGATTAGATAAAATATTAATAAACCAATAATCAATCTATATTTGTGACACTTCAACAAATATTTGTATGCATTTATAAAAAACCTTGTAACCACATTGACATTAGTTTCCTTATTTAACATCATTTCACATGCATTAGTAACAAATAAATCAATATCAAGCATCCTCTTTCCACGAACACTAATAAAATCTTGCATGCACTTTCCTATTATTTCCAAAAGCTAACATACTATATAATAATCTTGTGCATGCAAATGCATAACAATATTTTCAAGATAACTATCCCAACAAGCAATTTCTCTTTTTGTCTACCCGTGTGTTTTCTTTTGTATGGTTAATCACGATAAGATGTTATGCTTGCACATGTGAATACATGTTCTTTTCAAAAACATATTTTTCCACCCAAGATCTATTCATAATGGTTACTATGTATAACAATGCCAACTCTATTTCAAACAAAGTTAACATACAAGTTATAGTTTTGTGCATGCAATAACATATCTTGTTCTTCCTGCATGTAAAACATATATTTCTTTCCAAAAGAAACCAAATAAATATTTCATGGAAAAATAAACACATTTCTTTTCCAAGGGTCAAACGCCTTACCACTTATCATTTCATGCATGCAAAAGTGACATTCCCTCTCATCAAAAGATATAACTAATAACTATGCATAATATTCTCCCAAGATAAAGCTAATACCATAGCTAATCCCTTTAGGTTGGAAAAATACATATTATTTTTCCCAAAGAAACTAACACAATAAATATTATGTGATTGCATCTTCCCTTTCTGCAATCTAATACTCAAAATATATTTTTCCATGCATGCAAGCATATATGTTTCTCTAAATAATCTTACATAATAAAGCATGTGATTACTCTTTTTCCTCTCTAAGAATCTAATCCAATAATGCATACGAGGATATATTTTTATCTTCTATTCATTTTGAAGAGTTTTAACACAATAATTATTTCCTTGCATACAATTATGCAATGTTCCAAATGGGAAAATATGAGCTCGGTAAGGAATATCTTAAGATATTCCTATGGAATCCCAATATGGAATTACACCAATAGATCTAAACCGGAGATAGTGGCGAGGGCATTTACTAGATGCATCACCTTCCTGAGAAGGGTGAAATCCGGAAATACAGCCCGTTCCGGACTGCATGCATAGAAGAATGGTGAAACAGAAGCAAGTGTGGGAATGACACAATACTCTTAGATTTTATTTTTTGCTCTTGGAACCTTAGATCTATAGATCTAACCAATGGATCAAAGATAGTAAAAACCAACCGAGAGAAGCGCTAGAATTCACTCTCGGGAAAATCTACTGCAGTAGGCTCAAGGAGGACATTGTATAAGCAAGCCAGTGTGAAAATAATGCGGAACAGGGATGGGTTCCCTTATTTTGAAGCTGTGTCAAACCTAAAGAAAACGAAGTTTCAGCAAAAATAAATGAGTTTAAGAAGGTGGTAACGGATCTCCCACAATCGACACTATTTGTGAAAATCAGCTAAAGGAGAGAGTTGGTAAATAGAGAAACCGTCCTTTAGGAATTGCAGTTTTCAGTTTGGAAAGAACAACGGAAATCAGCCATTAGACTCATGTTATAGTATGGCATCAAGAAATCATATCTATAATAAAGTTCCATTTGTAGAAGCATTGGATTTAGCAGGAAACTGAGCAAGAATCCTTGAAAAATAATAAACGGAAACAATTGGAAAAATTTTGTAGAAAGACTTGATAGCATTTTATATGAGGGCTTGACTCTTTTGTAGGTTAATATTCATATATAAAACTGATATATGGCTGAAACATCATATCCACATACTAGATCTGAAACTACTCAGCCTTCTAAACAAGATCCCACAGAGGTTTTATCAAAATAATGCATAAATAAGTGTAGATCTAGCTTTTAATACCTGGAAACTTTTATTGAAAATAAATTCAATCATTATATAATCATGGTCTATATGCAAACAAAGATATTTTCAAAGGATATGGTTACTCATCTCTTGATGCATGCTTGAAATACTCTCTTCCTCTTCACTTAGCTCCATTCTCCATGTATTCTCCCATTTCCTTCTTATTTCTCTCATGGATTATAATAAAATAGAATTAATTAAAATGGAATATCTTTTATAAATCCTAAAAAGTATTCCAAATTTTTTTCTAAATCATAAAATAATTCCATCTTTTCTAAATCTAGAAAGAAATCATAAAGCCTCCATAAATCTGATTTTTCCTAAATCGGAAAAGCATTCGATAAATCCCTCATGCTTTTATTTTTAAAGTGAATTTTCTTTTTCCTTATAGAGAAAAATATCACTTATCCATACGTTTTCCAAATCTATTACTCATTATTTCTAAAACTCATAAAATATACCAAGTTGGAAATATAATTTATTTCCATAGAAAAATTAAATTATTAAATAAAATAATTAAGAAATAATTCTTCCAATATTCTTATAATTAAGAATTACAAGAATATTCGTCATGTAATATTAATATAATAATTAATAATATTTAATTATTTGATAACCCTCATTTTATGAGAGTTTTTACGGTGGCTTACGCGAGGGATATTACAATAGATTAAAGGAATCTCCTGATAATTTTGAGACTAACCTCACATACGTCACGAGTTCGAAACTATGGGGAGAATACTAAGAAGGGTTTCTCGACAAATGTGGGTCACTCATAATTTGGGCACTAACATTAAATACGTCACTAGTTAGAAACTAGGAGGAGAATACGTCACAAGTTCGAAACTAAGAGGAGAATACCAAGAAGGATCTCTCGGCAAATGCTCAAATGCTGGTAGCGCCTAATTTAGGCACTAACCTTCATACGTCACGAGTTAGAAACTAGGCGAGAATACAAAGAAGGGTCTCTCGGCAAATGCGGGCAATTTCCATTACACTCTCTTGGACTCGGCCATATCGAGGAGGAAGGATCGATTCCTTTATATAATGCGTATCATACTTTCTTTTATTTTTTATTTTTTGGGTTTATTTGATTCGAGATGGTATTTTGTTTACGTCTAGTATATTATATGGGGGATTTCTTTGATGCATTTTATATTTCGGGGTAATATCTTGTTGTTATGTTGATATATGTATTTTTTTCACCCTTAGTTTCTGAGTTTATTTTTGACAAAATATTTGGAATTATGGCGACATTTTTTGAAAAATGTCTTTGGTATATTATATGTCGCTTGACGAGTCTTAAAGAAAAAAAACCAAAAAACAACGAAAATTTGAACCCTAAGATTTTTACATTAACCCTTTACGCAATTTCAACTCCTTATTAATAGCGCTAGGGATTTTCATTGGCGTTAAATCGCATTCGGTTATTGTAAGTTTTGGTCTTGTTGTTGTCTGCATTGCAAAATAGTGCATTGAAGTAGTTAGCGGACACGCAAATGTGTAATATCTCCTTACGGTGGCACCTCTAATTTTCTTCTCTGATGGCTTCGGCCTCCCAGTGCCCTTCGTCATGTAATCTTTTAACGTCTTGATCTTATGTCAAATCCATATAAATATGATTACTTCTTTTCGTAAGAAGAGTAGATTTTTATTTAATTTAAGCATGAGAGCTCAATTTAAAGATTTAAGGAAGATAAAGAAATAGCTAGAATATTTTGAAGCATTTTTTACAATTATAAATTACAATTTCATTAATTGTAGTCCCTAATTTTCATTTTATAGCAAATATTTAAAGTACGGATATAGTCTACTGTAAATTATTCTCTCGGTAAAGGAATTAAATCTTTTGTGTTTGAGAAATATTTTAAAGAAAATAACGTTGTTGAAAACTCGGTCGGAAAAGTTTGATGAAAAACTTCCAATGGCTGCCCTCTTCTATGCATCTTGAAAGCACGGAAGTGAATAGTGAAGTATTTAAAACTGATGAGTTGGTTAGAAGGTATTGGCGTAGAAAATAAAGAAATAAAGCGTTGTAATGTTCAAGTGGTGGCATGGGTAGGTCTCATAGCGGCATGAAATCCTGAGGTTGAGAGTTTCAAGCGGTTATCCCTTGCTGGTTAGATTCTGCCTGAAATTTGGAAACTCGTAGTTCCAAAGGTTTCAAAGATAGCATAAGGATAGAACATAATACCAATTCCTTATCAACCAGGCTACGCAAAGTCAGCTATTGCAGCGTTTTTGATCTCATTCGTATTCTGATGGAGTATGGCACAGGACAAAACTTCTTTCTGAGATGTGGAGACTTCCCAAGTTCCCAACCTCTAGGTGGCAGAGAAGGGTTCGGGGAGGGTGTTACTAAGGAGGCTGTAGCCCGCCCTGTATTTCGGGAGGGCCAATCATTTCGAGCAACTACACAAAGGAATAAGAGCCATCTATGGGAATGTTTCTATCTGGATCCGAATCATTTTCCTGGTTAATGCCTTTAAGATTCAATCCTGGTTGGAGTCTGTGCATTGTTACACTTATAACGTCTCAATATTTGGCTAATGCATATGCAGGTTGCCGTTTCGAATCCATCCAAGATCATTCCCATTTGTGCAGTTAAATGACCATTAAATTTCTATCAGGGTTTCTGATCTCATTCGTATTCCGAGGGAGGGATAGGACAAAACTTCTTTCCGAGATGTTGGACTTCCCAAGCTCAAAGCAGAGGAGAAGGAGGTCAGGGAGGGTATTACGGAGGAGGTTAGAACAACCCACCCTGTATTTTGAGAGGGCCAATCATTTTGAGCTACTGCACAGGAATAAGAACCATCCATGGAATGTTGCTCTCTGAATCTGTATCATTTTCTTGGTTAATGCCTTTCAAATTTAATTCTGTGCAATGTTACACTTATAACCTTTCAACCTTTGGGTAATTCATCCTCAGGTTGGGGTTTCCAAGATGATTCCCATTTGTGTAGTTTAATGACAATTAAATTTCCATGGGGGTTTCTTTAAATTCTTTGACACATCATTATCTCTTCTTCAGTCTGACACGTAGGCAACATCTTGTCTCTCTATATTTAGCCTATAGGGGATATTTGTCCAAGGGGCCAGCGATATAGAGTCTCAGCAGTGGAGGTTGTGGAAGAACCACCAGGATGAGTAGCTGCTTCTCTTTGGTTTGGTTTGCTTGCTTTGCAGCCCACTTAATTGGGCATGTTTTTGCTTATGTTACTGTGCTAGACCTCTGTTTTATTTTTGAATTCTGTAAACATTGTAATCGTCAAAGATATAAAACGATGGTTCCCCTGCGTGGGCAATGCGATGACCTGAAAAATGTTCAAGACTGGCTTCCCCGTATGAGGGCAGCCTTCCTTTTTGATTTTTTGATGACAAATTTTCCATAAGTCTGGGCAATGTTTTTGACTTTGGTCATGCTGTAATTTTATTCCCACTGTTAATAGATTAGCTTTACATAGAAAAAAAAAATGTTTCCCTGTTTCTATTTTAAACCTGTTTTTTGAAATACAGAGCCATGTTTATATGATTGGTTATAGTCAAAGCACTGCGGGGTGGTTTATTATATTAATATTTCACGGTCGAATTATGTTCATAAAAATTGGAATGCCCACAATTCATAACAGATATTCGAGATTTATTGTCCTGTTTTAAAGTTTCATTTTTTTTAAAAAAATTGAGCCCGCCGTCGGTATACCGACGCTTTGTAAGCGCCGGTCTTCCAACGTCTTGAACGATTTCGATTTTTTTCAATCTTGTCACATCTGTCGCTATTGCGACAGTTCTTCCTAGGGTCGGTATTGCGACGCTTTTGTAATGCGTGGGTATTGTGACGCTTTTGGAATGCATCGGTATTGCGACACTTTTGCAATGCGTCGGTCTTGTGACACTTTTGTAAGGCGTTGGAATTACGACAGCTTAAAAACATCGGAAGAGCAACACTATAACAATGTCAGAAGAGCGACGTTCAAAACGTCGGACCACATTTCATCGGAATTGCGAAAGTTTACAAACGTCGGAAGAGCGATGATATCAAAGTGTCGGAAGAGCGACGTTCAAAATGCCAGACCACATTTCGTCAGAATTGTGACAGTTTACAAACGTCGGAAGAGCGACGGTTTGGGAAACTTCGGAAGAGCGACGCTTGTTTGGAAGCGACGAAAAAAGTGTTGGTAGTGCGACACTTTGTTAAGGCATCGAAATTGTGACGTAATGGAAAACCACGTTTTTCCTGTGCTCGAACCCCTAAACCCCCAATAATCAAAAAATTGATATCTAAATATCAAGTCAATAGAAAAACTCCATAGATAATGCACTCCATGTTAAGAAGGAAAGTGATAGGCAAGGAAGAGCCATCGAATAGGCCAATTGAAAGATACAAAGAACTTGTTCTGGAAAGGATGCTAGCAGAGGTCCTCTAGCTAAGAAAACCTGCTATGAGTGGCATTTTTTAGACACTTTTGTGCCATAAAAATCACCTAGGATTAGCTCTCACCATCATCCACACCACTTGAGGGGAGGGGAGACGTTTGACCAAGGTCACAAAATTAATACAAGTGTGATTACTATCCAACTTGCTTCTGAACCACACTCCCATGGGCTAAAAGGAACTTATTTAAGAAAGGTATTTCCCTTTAATCTAGATTATGAATGGATTCTAGGTTCACTTTTCTTCAGATTTATCTCAGTTCATGGTTTTCCCTAACCAAAGAGGTAGATATTTTTTCTAGGTCACAATTTGTGCTCAAAAGCTACATTACAAATAACATGATGTCAAAAAGTGGCTACTAGGTGAAACACATCATAAACTAAAACCCCATCAAAAGCATCATATTTGGAAAGGGTTTCCTTCATTTGTATAGGTAATGTATTGTGGGAGAAAGTCATCCCATTTTGGGAAAAACCTCCATGTTTCTCAAAGAAATACCATCATTACTACCCCTATTTCTCAAAAACTATTTAAAAAAATCAAGCTATCCTAAAATATTCTTTAAATCCACAATAAAAGAAAAACACAAACAAAGAATGAAACCCTAAACATAAATCCATTATTTTTTAAACTCATTATATTCAATACAACATTTTTATGTTTGCAGATGTGAAGTTTTGATAGCTGCTTCAAAAGGTTTCAGATTCAGTTGTAGAGCTGGAGTTCTATGAGTACAGATTCACTGCCATGAGATGCAATTTTTACATGGCATCAGAGTTGTTCTGTTGAAATTTTCCATCAAAATGAATAGATAATTTAGGAACCTATAAGAAGGCACTAAGAATAAAATATCTCACCAGGCATGGTGCCCAAAAATATTTAATGGTGTAAGACTCATTTTTGACCATTTGGATGCAATTTTGTATAAATTGCAAACAAAAGTTTAAAATGGCAGGATAATTAGAGGAATGGATAACACCTGGTGAAAACATCCTTGATATGAATTAACCTTCTTGGTTCATATATGACTTTTGAGGGAATACTAAACCTCATTTACTTATAACACATCAGAATCTTGCAACATTTTAAGGGAGAAAAATGTTAAATGTGCCATACTATCTGATTCACCAAAATCACAAAGCTAATTCAGAAGCACCCTAGAAATGAGCAGAGAATGTTATATCACCGTGGCCTCACCAAGTTAATCTAAGAATGGGAACAAGAGTAGTATGAAAAGACTTGGGATGAGTTTCTCAAAGATAATCAGTTTGTTGAAAATATCTGTGAGTAAAAAAAAAAAATGGAGAAGGAAGTCCCAAGGGAGGAAGAGGAAAGAGTTGAGATACCTCCACCTCAATCTCAACCAACACAAGCTCCAAGAAAAGAACCCATCATGTATAGTAGAAGGGTCACAAGGGCCATGCAAAGACAAAACCAAGATGAAAAGAAAAAGGATCAAGCATTTTCTAATGTGGAAAAATAAAAAGAACTAAATTCTCTTCAACAAATACCTTGGAGATACATGAAGACCATCATATATTGTATGACTATATACAAGACAACATAATCAATATTTTTTGGTTGCTAAGTTGGTATTCCAAGTGGAAGTTCATTCGGGAAGTCAGAGATATCGCAAAAAATGTGTTAAGAACTATTCTGTCTTAAATGAGCTTAGATTTTGAACATTAGCCAGTCGTTGGTCTCTGAGTGAAATCACCAGTTGTCGCCACCATTGCCAGGGTTTGTTACTTTAGAATTTGTTATAACACACAATGGCTTCAACAGACGTAGATATGATTCTCTTGCCCTCTGGCAAGGGTTCCAGCTCTCAAGCCGGAGCAAGCACGTCCACTGAGAAGGCCAAACGTTTCGAAATCAAGAAGTGGAATGTTGTGGCCCTTTGGGCATGGGATATTGTGGTTCGAAATAAAGAAGTGGAATGTTGTAGCCCTTTGGGCGTGGGATATTATGGTTGAAAATTGTGCAATTTGCAGAAATCACATTATGGAACTCTGTATTGAGTGTCAGGAAAATCAAGAAAGTGCAACAAGTGAAGAATGTACCGTTGCATGGGGTGTTTGCAATCATGCCTTTCATTTCTGAAAAAAATAAATAAAAAAATAAAAAAATCATAAAACTTCCTTCGATATCTTCAAGCCAAAAGGTCGAGAGACTTACATGGCTAGAATAATCTACGTGCTCGTGCTCACAATGGCTCGAATGCTCCATCCAAAACGACAGTTGCAGTGTAGAATGAATAAAAACGAAAGTGCAGAATGTCGGGGGAGACAACTGTTTTAGGGTTTTTTTATAAGAATAAAACTCTCAGACGAGAGTTAAAAAAACTATAGACTGATAATTTTACAACTCTCGTCCAAGAGTTTATGTCAATATAACTCTGGAATGAGAAAATACTTAACTCTCGTCTGAGTGTATTTTAACTCTGGTCAAGCCCAATCAAACTCTCGGGCGAAACATTAAAAATCTCTTGGATGAGAGTTTTAAAAACTCTCGATCGAGAAATTGAGTTGACTATTTTCTCGGACAAGAAATTAAAAATTTCACCCAAATTCTAGCAGACTCATCGACAGATGCCATATTCTGAGCAAAGCTATTAAAAGATCTCTCCTTTTTTCATATTCTCAAAGCAAATAATAAACAAGCTGATATCTTAGCTAACAAAGCTTGTAGTAGACCTGTCGGTCAGCTATTCTACCAAGATGGCACATCATTTTCTCCTTTGCCATGATATCTGTCTCTACCTCAATATCCGACTGCATGATTCTCTTCAAAATCCTTTCAGCGCAAGCAAGATCTCCCCATACCATCTGTGATGCCTTACCCGTGACCTTATCCCGTTGTGAAGCTCGCCCCATGTCTTCTACCTTCTGGCTAATCCCTCATGCCTCTCTTATTTATATGCCCTCTCTCCTCGGTATGCCTCATCAATCCTGCATATGTGATTGCACTGCACCCTCAATTCCCCTCCTCTCTCTGTCTTTGGTATGACAGTGTCCTTGTTCTTCCAGGACAAACCTCTGAGCGATTGTTTGCAGTGGTGTCCCTAGTATCCCCTGTCCCCGCTTCTTCTCTGCTACCTGATATATCTTGTGATAGTCTCGACCTCCCTTCTGTGCCTCCCCCTCTATTGCTCAGAGAATTTAACTTATTTAGAGAATTTATTGTAACACCTCCAGTAAGCAAATTTTTTTTTTTTCTACTTTCCCGATATATGAGGGTTTTCTCTCTATTCACCTAGTTTTTTGAATAAGGAGTTTAACCTTTTAACTTTCATTTCCTCTTGATGGAGTTTCCTCTAACCCTCTAGCATCTCTATTTCCTAAAACAGTGAACATTCCACTTGTATTTCCTTCAACCAAATATATATATATACCTAACTTCCATGCCTCACATTATCATGGGATGTGTTTTTTTTTTTTTTTTTTTCTAGACTTAATAAAATCATAGACTATAAGCACGTACATATTTTTCAATAATCTCTCAGAACATTTATATATATTCAGCCCATATCTTTTTGAAGCTCCTATAGATTACACACATATATTTATGGATCCACTTGTATATAGAGATAATACACCTCTTGTTCATATCCTTAATCCACATATATATATATATATATATATATATATATATATATATATATATATATATATGTTATTGTATGTATATACCACATATATATATATCTAAACCTTTTTTAACCACATATATATATATACATGTCATTATATATATACACCACATATATATATCTAAACCTTTGTTAATAATGTTGAATCGAATGCACCCATATATATATAATTATAATAAACCCCCCTTGGTATTAAGATTTAATCGTATCACTATTCCACTTAACAATATAACGGAATTCGTACCCAGCCTGTATTATAAATAATATATTCCTATTTCACTAAACACGTTTGACTATCACCATTATACATAATACAGTGGAACGTTATCATGGCGGCGTATGACAAGGATTTCACGGCGACGAGACCTTTGGTGTGCATAACCGAGTCTCGTCAACGCGGTTGATTGGAGGGTATGACAGTAGTTCGATCATTCATCATGCATCGTCAAACTAACTTATTTCGGGATACACCTACTCCTATTCCGGAGATCCCGTTACGTTATTTTAGTTTATTTTTATTTTTAATTCGCCATGTTAACTCTCAGTTTATACTCGTATGCACGTTACCGCCTGCTATGATCATTCCAGCTATGTGTTTGCTATTCATATCGTCGATTTAGCATGGTTTCAATTTAACGTGTGAGATTCAATACGTTTGTTTGATGGTTTGTGGTGCAAGGATGGCGTCTCAAGCAGGAGTTGGAGTACCCGACGCCGACATTTACAGGTTTATGTCCCCGCCAATATACTACGTGCTGCGTTTTCGTTGTACTCCTGCTTGGCCCAGTACCATGCGAGTAGACTACCGCAGTGCAATACAGAGTTTGCACTCTTTCACTTCACCAGGTACCTCACTGTCGATGAGCTGGGTGATTTCCCAAATCGACTTTGGTATTCTCTGCCCATCTAGGGCAGTGCGATTAGGGTTTTTCATACCCTTACAACTTACCTTGGCGGTCTACACACCCTTCTCCCTTCGCGGCTTATTGTCTATTTATCTCGCTCTATTTTCAGTTGAGTCTCATTCCGGTCGGGATGATGGTGTTTTATTACCACTCGTTCACTGAGGAAACTAATCTTTCAATGGGGTCTGATACAGGAATACTAATTCCGTATAAAGGTGTGAGAGTTCATGCGTAACATTCGGTCGTTCTTTATATTTTGAACTTCATTTTTATTTTGATATTTTTAATTTCTGCTGTATCTGAATCGTTGACGAATTTCTTGTGCAGAGAGGGCAGACCTCGGGGTTTCTGGGCCGCGCTCAGCGTGCATCGAGATGATTAAAACCCAGCAAACGGGTTTCCTCCAATCGACCCGCCAACCCTACTCTACTTGCTATCCTTCGTCCCAGCGCCTGATCTCAGGTTTCATATTGCTCCAGGGTGATGGCCTCCACCTGGCTACCAAGCTACCGTGTTGTGTTGTATTAGCTATTCGTGATACATTTGTTTTTTTTTTTTTTTCTCTGTTTAAACTGGTCGAAGGAGAGCCCTACATTCGGCTTGCTCACAGGCTCGGTCATATTTTACACATTTATTTTATTGGTATCTGTTTTCCGGATCTGGGGTTATTCTAGATCCAATGCTCACTGTCAGAACTGATTTCATGGCGACATGTATAGGATTTGTTCATCTAGCTAACTTAGGATAGCGTTCTGGTCGTTTGTCTTAAACTGGGTCGACTATTTCGCTGTCGATGGCGCCCTTGCCTTCGCAACTTTGCCAGGGGGAGAGCCGAATTACTCCATCGGTAATTTTCTTCTCTTAACCCGAATACGCCTCATTATATTCTGTGGTTTCTAAATGTTTGCAGTCTCATTCACCGCAACTAGCATGGCGGCACGCCTGGATACTCTGTCATCCCGTGCCTCTATGCTGTCCGGGCGTTTACGCGGTCTGGATTATCTCTGCGGTGTTCCAAATTTTAATTTACTGTATGAAATTTTTTTGTGTTGTCTGGTTATATATGCGACCTCTCCTCGTTTAACATATTAATGTGCATATAATCAATACGATGGGTAGGTATTTATATGCCGGTTTATACTATATGGTTGAGGTGTACCCTCGTTGTTAAAATCGTTAACCCCATATCATATTTAACCAAAACCCTAACTGTCGTGGATGATTAAAGAGGTACGATTCGAGGCTTAATTCTGGAATAAGCCCACTGTATAAAAGTTGAATCGTCGTTATGGATTAACCTAGTTTGACCGAGCGCTATTTTGCATAGACATATAGTATATACACATATATCTTACTCACCAAATTACTCCTTTGAAGTCGTGGACTTCAATAAGTCATGATGGTACCCACGGCAAGCCTTACATTTTATTGGAAAATGCATATACATAGGTATTGTTATATTTTTTAGTGCAGCGGTCTTTATATTTTATTTATCTTTTGATGTAGGAATATATATACTCACAGCACAATAGAGTTGCCTCAATTATATCAAGTCTTTAGTTATGGAATTGTTTCAATGTTGAAAAGTAGACTTAGAATTTCAATATCTAAAACATATAAATGCTATGAAATTTCTATAGAGTAGAAGTATTTGATCCTCTAGCAAATTTTCGAGTTTTCATACTCTAAAGCCCTTATTTTCTTACATTGATACCATGTAATCTTTAATGCCACAATATTTTCTAGCATACATATTAGCATATAATACATTTGTATTCTCCCACAGAAACAAGACATTTTTAATTATCTCAGAGAGGACCATAACCTCATATTTAAACCGACTCTGCATTAAGAGTTTCATGTTTTTACCATGTGTTGTTCGGGTCTACAAATTCAAAAAGACCCGAAGGTGAATGCCTTAGGATGGACTCTGTTAAATGTAGTACTGAAATCAATCATACAAATTCTCTTAAATTTTATATGTAGCTAATTCATACCATAATACATCAAAATGGTCAAAAATTTCAGAACCATACCACTATCGCAATTGACCAACCTCCCAACCTTAGAATCCTCTTTGTCTCCCAGGACTCACCCCCGAGCTGAGATCACCTCCTAGCATAGATCAACCTCTGATCTGCCTAGGAGCAGCTTATTTAAGCTCATATTTCCCCAAAGCATGTTTCTAATTCTGCGTCCAGAATAGCAGGATGCTTTCTTTCCTGTTTAGCCTAGGCTTCCCATTTTGGGATTCTTTAAAGCTTTTTTATGCTTTTCCTCAGCTTTTCCAGCTTTTCTTTACCTCTTCCCAACTACTCCTCTTCATTGGGGAAATTTAGATTCCTCCTCAAATCTAAATTAATTTCTTTCAAGGATTTTTGAAAGATTTTGGGGATTTGTTGCCTTATCCATCCCCATGGATTTGGCAAGTGATCTCTAATTCTCATCTTGGTCAAAATGCACAATCATTTTATTTATTTCCTCAAATAAAATATGCAAATACATTCACACCATACTTATCCCTTGGGGTCCACCCCCTTTAGGATTAAAGTTCAATGTCTAACTTGAAAAATTCAACACACAACTGGGTGTTGGCATATATTCCCTCAAAATAAATACTTAACTCCTGATAAGTTATTATTTAACTACTGAGTTCACTGAACAAAATGGATATTTTTTCCATCATTTCAGCTTCCTTTTCCCTTAATGTCTCAATTGCCAGTAGTGCTTCCACCTAATTTACCCAGCCACTGCCTGCTTTCAATCTAATTTCTTCCGCTCCAATATTTAGTTGCCTGCAAGAAACTCCCCTTCTGGTTCCACCTGTACAACATTCCAATCAACTATGTGAGAAGCATCATGCACATATATTTTTAATAATGAAACATGAAACACATTATGCACTCTAACATGGGGTGGTAAGGCTAGCTTGTAAGCCACTGGTCCCACCCTTTCTAACACTTCAAAAGGCCCACAATATCTAGGTGCAAGTTTTGCACAACTTCCAGCATAAAGTGTGCTCTTTTTGGGTTTGATGCGTAAATACACATGATCCCCCACTTTGAATTCTCGGTGAACTCTTTTCTTATCAGCATAGCTTTTCTGGCGATCTTGTGCTGTCTTGATATTTCTTTGTATTTGTTTGACAATTTTTTCCATCTCTTGTAGTGCATCTGGTCCCAACACCAGTTTATCCTCTGGTTGACTCCAGCTCAAGGGAGTACGACACTTTCTCCCATAGAGTGCCTCAAACGGACTCATCTTAATAGAGGATTGGTAACTACTATTATAGGCAAACTCAGCTAAATGCAGATACTCTTCCCATTTTGATGGCCTATCCATCACATACATTCTCAACATATCTTCTAAAATTTGATTTGTCCTTTCTGTTTGCCCATCAGTTTGAGGGTGATAGGCAGTACTAAAATTCAGCTTAGTACCCATTCGTGCAAACAATCCCTTCCAAAATGCTGCTGTAAACTTAGCATCTCGATCTGAGACAATCACCTTGGGAACTCCATGAAGCCTTACTATCTCCTTTAGGAAAACATTTGCTACTTGAGTTGTTCCAAAGGTAGACTTTACTGGTATAAAGTGAGAAGCTTTTGTGAGAGTGTCTACTACTACCATTACAGAATCATGTTGATATTTAGTCTTGGGTAATCCTGTTATAAAATCCAGGGAAACTGTGTCCCATTTCCATTCTGCAATTGGCAAAGGGTTTAAAAGACCTGCTGGATGTTGGTGCTCAACTTTGACTAGCTGACATTCCATACATCTACTTAAATATTCTGCCACATCTCTCTTCATTCCTGGCCAGAACAACTTCTTCTTCAAGGCTGTTAACATCTTTTGGTATCCTGGATGTCCTGCATAGGGCTGTTTGTGATATTCATCTAGAATTTCTCTTTTCAATGACTCTATATTTGGAATATACAACCTATTTTTGTAATAGAGTAGCCCTCTTTGGTTTTTTGTGAAATCAGTTTTATCCTTTTTCTGTAGTTTCACCAAGAGTGCTTCATAGTTGGGATCTTGCTTTGCTGCTTTTCCTACCAATTCCTCTATCTCCATCTGGGCACTACTCCCAATGCTGTTTAAATTTTGACAAGCATTTCTACTTAAGGCATCAGCAACTTTATTTTCTTTTCCCTTGATATGCTTTATATCCATATCAAATTCACTTAGAAAGGATAGCCATCTGGCTTGTCTTGCATTCAGGTCAGTTTGGGAAAAAAAATATTTGAGGCTGATATGATCAGTCATCAATGTGAACTTCTTCCCCAGCAGATAGTGTCTCCACATTTTTAAAGCATGGATAACAGCTGTAAATTCCAAATCATATGCACTATAATTCTGTTCATGTATTTTCAGTTTCCTAGATTCATAGGCAATGACTGAATTTTCCTGCAACAGGACTCCTCCCAGCCCTTCTCTGCAAGCATCTGTACATACAACAAAATCTTTATCAGGATCAGCAATTTTTAATATAGGGGCTGAAATAAGTTTTTTTTTTTAACTGCTCGAAACTGTTTTGACATTTTTCAGTCCACACAAACTTGACACCCTTTCTTTGCAATGAAGTGATGGGATGTGCTATGGCAGAAAATCTTTCCACAAATCTATTATAGTAGCCTGCCATCCCCATGAATGACCTTACTGCTGAAACATCAGTTGGGACTGGCCATTCCTTAATTGCTTTTATCTTTTCAGGGTCAACTGCAAGCCCTTTTTCAGAAATTATATGACCCAAATATTGAATTTTATCTTTATAAAATTCACATTTGCTGAACTTGGCATATAGCTGGTTTTCTTTTAAAGTTTGTAACACTATTCTCAGATGTTCCTTATGTTCGTCCTCATTTCTGGAGTAAACTAAGATATCATCTATGAACACAAGAACAAATTTATCCAAATATTTATTCAACACACTATTCATCAGGCACATAAAAGTGGCAGGGGCATTTGTCAGACCAAAAGGTAGGACTACAAATTCGTAATGTCCATACCGAGTTCGGAAAGCTGTTTTGCTAATGTCTTCTTCTTTGATTCTGAGCTGGTGATACCCAGTCCTTAAGTCAATCTTTGAAAAGACTGAGGCCCCTCTCACTTGATCAAAAAGATCATCAATTATAGGAAGTGGATATCTATTCTTAATGGTCAACTTGTTCAGTTGCCGATAATCAATGTACATCCTGAAAGTTCCATCCTTCTTTTTAACAAATAAAACAGGTGCTCCCCATGGAGACACACTTGGTCTAATGTAACCCTTATCCAATAATTCTTGCAGCTGCATCTTCAGCTCCATCAGTTCTGGCGGACTCATCCGATAGGGGGCTCGGGAAACAGGTGTGGCTCCCGGCACCAGATCTATAGAAAAGTCAATCTCTCTTTTGGGGGGGAGATGAGGGATTTCCTTGGGAAAGACTTCCTTAAATTCTCTGATGACTGGTATAGCATCCAGTAACTCTTCCTCAGTTTTTTGTTCTATTTCTTCTACATGCACTGCATAAACTTGGTATCCTTTTCTAGCTGTTATTTTCAATTGTAAGGCTGATATTTGTCTTACTGAAATGGGTTTTGGTTTCCCTTTTAGTGTAAAAGGTTTCCCTTCCTCATCCACCAACTGTAGGGTTTTATCCCAGCAGTTCATTAGAGCTTTCTTCTTTTCCAACCAATCCATTCCTATCAGCAGATCATAGGATCCTAATGGTAATATGTTCAAACTTACTTCTGTTGTAAAGCCATTTAATTGTATTGTTGTTTTGGGCAATTTATGTGTGACTTTTCTCTTAGTTCCAGTATCCAGCTGTACCAACCATGACTGCTGAAATTTTTCAGGTTTAATTTTACATTTTTCTACAATTCCAGGACTAATGTAACTTAAGGAAGCACCTGGATCAATCAAAATAGTAACAGGTAGGTCAGAAATATTACCCTCCATTTCCACCATGGTTGCTTGATGTTCTGCTTGCCGATTTTCCAAGGCTGCACTGATAGTTGGTATGCTTCTGGCTATGTCATTGACTGTTGTTGCCGCTCGTTCTCTGTTGATCATATGAATATTTTGATGGGGGCAATCCCTCATCATATGGGGTTCTCCACAGCCCCAACACTTCAAAGGTTCCTTCATTCTGACTGTCCCTTCCTTTTTATTGTTTCCTTCTACTTGTTTTGAAGCCACTTGGGACTGAGCAGTTTGGCTTTCTTTTGGTTTATTGAATTTTTTCCGCTGATGATCTCTACCAAAATTTCTTAGATATGCTGGTTTTGGTCTTTTACCTTTGAACTCACCCTTGTTCAGCCAGCTCTTCCCTTGTTCAACTTTACCTTTAAACTGCTGATAGCATAATCTTGCTTTTCTAACAGCTTCATCCATTGTCTTTGGGTTGTCAAACTCAATTTTCTCCTTGTACACAGTAGGCAGGCAATTTAAAAACCTTTGAACCTTTGCTTTTTCTTCCCTAATGTAAGGGACATATCTCAGTAAACTTGTAAACTTAGTGACAAACTCATCGATAGTGAGCTGCCCTAGTCTAAGTTCATGGAATTCTTTCACTTTATCATCATAATAACGTTCGTTCAAATAACGATTTTTGAACTTAACCTGGAAATCTTCCCAAGTAACTGTCTTTTCATCAATGGCATGCACCATTTTTGTCTCTTCCCACCATAGTGTAGCTTTTCCTTGTAGCTGGTACACAGCTAATCTAGCCTTCATATTGCTTTCATATTCATAAACTTGGAAATACTTGATCATGTTAAACAACCAAGCTTCAGCATCCTCTTCCTTCTCCCCATCATAGGAGGGAGGTTTGATCTTTCTAAATTCTCCCTGCAATTCTCTTTTCTGTTTATGTTGCTGTCTAGCAGCATCATCATCATCAGACTCATCCATCTTTCTCTTTCCGGAACCTTCGCCTTCCTGGCTGTTCTGGGAAGTTAGTTCTCTGATGAGCTTTTCCTGCTCCTTACTGGCTGATGACAACATGTCATTCTGGCTTCTCAGTTCAGCCAATTCTCGTTGCAACCTGTGCAACATAGCCATTACCGGGGCATTGGGATCTGGAGTAGCAAACTCATCATGCAGATCCACATAAATTCCTCCCTCTTCAGCCATTTTAGCACCACACTGTACACACTCATAAATTTAATCAGTCAAACACAACAAAAATAAATTAACAATCTCTACACTGCTCAATAACATTCAGAATTTTGTGAGCGCAATAATAACAGCCCAGTTTTTTCACTTGGCCTCTGATACCATTTGTAACACCTCCAGTAAGCAAAATTTGTTTTTTTCTATTTTCCCGATATATGAGGGTTTTCTCTCTATTCACCTAGTTATTTGAATAAGGAGTTCAACCTTTTAACTTTAATTTCCTCTTGATGGAGTTTCCTCTAACCCTCTAGCATCTCTATTTCCTAAAGCAGTGAACATTCCACTTGTATTTCATTCAACCAAATATATATATACCTAACTTCCATGCCTCCTTACATTATCATGGGATGTGTTTTTTTTTTTTTTTCTAGACTTAATAAAATCATAGACTATAAGCACGCACATATTTTTCAATAATCTCTCCGAACATTTATATATATTCAGCCCATATCTTTTTGGAGCTCCTATAGATTACACACATATATTTATGGATCCACTTGTATATAGAAATAATACACCTCTTCTTCATATCCTTAATCCACATATATATATATATATATATATATATATATGTTATTGTATATATATATACCACATATATATATCTAAACCTTTGTTAACCACATATATATATATATACATGTCATTATATACATACACCACCTATATATATCTAAACCTTTGTTAATAATGTTGAATCGAATGCACCCATATATATATAATTATAATAAACCCCCATTGGTATTAAGATTTAATCGTATCACTATTCCACTTAACAATACAACGGAATTCGTACCCAGCCTGTATTATAAATAATATATTCCTATTTCACTAAACACGTTTGACTATCACCATTATACATAATACAGTGGAACGTTATCATGGCGGCGTATGACAAGGATTTCACGGCGACGAGACCTTTGGTGTGCATAACCGAGTCTCGTCCATTGGTTGCGCCACATCAACGCGGTTGATTGGAGGGTATGACAGTAGTTCGATCATTCATCATGCGTCGTCAAACTTACTTATTCCGGGATACACCTACTCCTATTCCGGAGATCCCGTTACGTTATTTTAGTTTTTTTTTTTTTTTAATTCGCCGTGTTAACTCTCAGTTTATACTCGTATGCACGTTACCGCCTGCTATGATCATTCCAGCTATGTGTTTGCTATTCATATCGTCGATTTAGCATGGTTTCAATTTAACGTGTGAGATTCAATACGTTTGTTTGATGGTTTGTGGTGCAGGGATGGCGTCTCAAGCAGGAGTTGGAGTACCCGACGCCGACATTTACAGGTTTATGTCCCCGCCAATATACTACGTGCTGCGTTGTCGTTGTACTCCTGCTTGGCCCAGTACCATGCGAGTAGACTACCGCAGTGCAATACAGAGTTTGCACTCTTTCACTTCACCAGGTACCTCACTGTCGATGAGCTGGGTGATTTCCCAAATCGACTTTGGTATTCTCTGCCCATCTAGGGCAGTGCGATTAGGGTTTTTCATACCCTTACAACTTACCTTGGCGGTCTACACACCCTTCTCCCTTCGCGGCTTATTGTCTATTTATCTCACTCTATTTTCAGTTGAGTCTCATTCCGGTCGGGATGATGGTGTTTTATTACCACTCGTTCACTGAGGAAACTAATCTTTCAATGGGGTCTGATACAGGAATACTAATTCCGTATAAAGGTGTGAGAGTTCATGCGTAACATTCGGTCGTTCTTTATATTTTGAACTTCATTTTTATTTTGATATTTTTAATTTCTGCTGTATCTGAATCGTTGACGAATTTCTTGTGCAGAGAGGGCAGACCTCGGGGTTTCTGGGCCGCGCTCAGCGTGCATCGAGATGATTAAAACCCAGCAAACGGGTTTCCTCCAATCGACCCGCCAACCCTACTCTACTTGCTATCCTTCGTCCCAGCGCCTGATCTCAGGTTTTGTATTGCTCCAGGGTGATGGCCTCCACCTGGTTACCGAGCTACCGTGTTGTGTTGTATTAACTATTCGTGATACATTTGTTTTTTTTTTTTTTTTCTTTGTTTAAACCGGTCGAAGGAGAGCCCTACATTCGGCTTGCTCACAGGCTCGGTCATATTTTACACATTTATTTTATTGGTATCTGTTTTCCGGATCTGGGGTTATTCTAGATCCAATGCTCACTGTCAGAACTGATTTCATGGCGACATGTATAGGATTTGTTCATCTAGCTAACTTAGGATAGCGTTCTGGTCGTTTGTCTTAAACTGGGTCGACTATTTCGCTGTAGATGGCGCTCTTGCCTCTGCAACTTTGCCAGGGGGAGAGTCGAATTACTCCATAGGTAATTTCCTTCTCTTAACCCGAATACGCCTCAGTATTTCTATTTTTTTAAGGTTTGCAGTCTCATTCACCGCAACGAGCATGGCGGCACGCTTGGATACTCTGTCATCCCGTGCTTCCATGCCTTCCGGGCGTTTACACGGTCCGGATTATCTCTGCGGTGTTCCAAATTTTAATTTACTACGCATGAATTCTTATGTTGTCTGGTTATGTATGAGACCTCTCCTCGTTTAACATATTAATGTGCAGATGATCAATACGATGGGTAGGAATTTATATGCCGGTTTATAACTATATGGTTGAGATGTACCCTCGTTGTTAAAATCGTTAACCCCATATCATGTTTAACCAAACCCTAACTGCCGTAGATGATTAAAGAGGTACGATTCGAGGCGTAGATTTGGAATAAGCCCACTGTATAAAAGTTGAATAGTCGTTATGGATTAACCTAGTTTGACCGTGCGTTATTTTGCATCGAAATATAGTACATACACATATATTTTACTCACCAAAATACTCCTTTATAATCGTGGATTTCAATAAGTCATGGTTTTACCCACGGCTCTTACATTTTATTGGAAATGCATATATATATGTGTATTGTTATATTTTTAGTGCGCGGCTCTTATCTTTTATTTATCTTTTGATGTAGGAATATATATACTCAATAGTGCTTGAATAGAGGATCCTCACTATAGTTCAAGTCTTTAGTTATGGTAATTGTTTCAATGTTGAAAGTAGATTTATAATTTCAATATCTAAACATATAAATGCTATGAAATTTCTATAGAGTAGAAGTATTTGATCCTCTAGCAAATTTTCGAGTTTCATATTCTAAAGCCCTTATTTTGTTACATTGATACCATGTAACCTTTAGTTCTACTACAATATTTTCTAGCATACATATGAGCATATAATATCACATTTGTATCTACAGGAAACAAGATAGTTTTTAATTATCTGTAGAGACTAAGTAACCTCAGATTTAAACCGACCTTGGTTTAGAGTTTCTGTGGTTTCTACTCTATGGATTTCTGGTCTACAACTAAACAGAATTTGGAAGGTGAATGCCTTAGGATGGACTCTGTTAAATGTAGTACTGAAATCAATCATACAAATTCTCTTAAATTTTATATGTAGCTAATTCATACCATAATACATCAAAATGATCAATAATTTCAGAAACACACCACTATCGCAATTGACCAACCTCCCAACCTTAGAATCCTCTTTGTCTTCCAGGACTCGCCCCCGAGCTGAGATCACCTCCTAGCACCGATCAACCTCTGATCTGCCTAGGAGCATCTTATTTAAGCTCATATTTCCCCAAAGCATGTTTCTAATTCTACGTCCAGAATAGCAGGATGCTTTCTTTCCTGTTTAGCCTAGGCTTCCCATTTTGGGATTCGTTAAAGCTGTTTTATGCTTTTTCTCATCTTTTCCAGCTTTTCTTTACCTCTTCCCAACTACTCCTCTTCATTGGGGAAATTTAGATTCCTCCTCAAATCTAAATTAATTTCTTTCAAGGATTTTTGAAAGATTTTGGGGATTTGTTGCCTTATCCATCCTCATGGATTTGACAAGTGATCTCTAATTCTCATCTTGGTCAAAATGCACAATCATTTTATTTATTTCCTCAAATAAAATATGCAAATACATTCACACCATACTTATCCCTTGGGGTCCACCCCCTTTAGGATTAAAGTTAAATGTCTAACTTTAAAAATTCAACACACAAATTGGGGGTGTTACATTTATGCACGATGTAGTTGCTATATTGGCATGTTACTTCAGAACCCAACAACTTTATCGATTCAAAATGTGAAGAAATATATTATAAAAAATAATGATAGATATATATCATAAATAATGATAATATTTGAAAAATTAAAATAAATTTCAAATTTATATATGAAAATTGTAATATAAATAAATGGTTTTCTTTCACGAGAATCATTTATTTTAGAATGAAAGGTTAATTTATTTATCTAAGTTGTTGTTTTTTTTTTTCATTGAGTCTGTTGCTATATTATATTTGAAAACAAAAAGATAGGGAGAAGTCCCTGTTACATTTTAATGATGGAGAGGACACTCATGGAGGGGTAAAATGACAAAATAACGAGCCTCCATTGTGGCAACTATTAGTACTATATTGCATTATAGATTCATGATATATTCTAACAAACTGCGAAAGCATGAGTGAAAATTTAAAAGACATGAACAAAAGAGAAAGAGGAGGAATAAGGATTAATCAATGTTGATTGGTCGGTCAATTGAAGCATCAGTGTTGTCTTGATTATCATCTGGATTGGTAGTTTCTACATTGTTTGAGCTGGAACTTGGAGCAGAACATTTGTCTAGCATGTATTTCAGGATTTGGAGGGATTCTTCCATGTGAGCACAGTGATTTGAGGCGTTCAATAGCTGCTGCTGACAGGATTGTGCCTGTTGTTGGAGGAAGGCAATATCCACTTGATGTTTTTCTTCCATGATCTTCAACTAACCACGAATAATTGCCATTTATGCTTGAAGGTATACACTAGGGAAACCACTGCAGGCAATCGCTCGCAGGTTTGTCCTAGAAGAACAAGGACGTTGTCATACCAAAGACACAGAGAGGAGGGGAATGCAGGGTGTAGTGCAATCACATATGCAGGATTGATGAGGCATACCGAGGAGAGAGGGCATATAAATAAGAGAGGCACGAGGGATTAGCCGGAAGGTAGAAGACATGGGGCGAGCTTCACGAGGGGATAAGGTCACGGGTAAGGAATCACAGATGGTATGGGGAGATCTTGCTTACGCTGATAGGATCTTGAAGAGAATCATGCAGTCGGATATTGAGGTAGAGATAGATATCATGGAAAAGGAGAAAATGATGTGCCATCTTGGTAGAATAGCTGACCGACAGGTCTACTGCAAGCTTTGTTAGCTAAGATATCAGCTTGTTTGTTATTTGCTTTGAGAATATGAAAAAAGGAGAGATCTTTTAATAGCTTTGCTCAGAATATGGCATCTGTCGAGGAGTCTACTTAGAGAAATATTGGGAGTTTTCTTAGCATTTATCATCATATTAACCATAATTGTGGAATCACTGAATATCATAAAAATTTTCATATTTAAGTTCTTGATGATTTGAAGACCTTTGAACAGAACATAGGCCTCAGCTCTGTTGTTTGACAAAGAGCCAAACCCCCATTCAAAGGAAGCCAAAATGCAACCATGTTCATTCATAATAAGACCTCCAACTCCATCAATGCCTGGGTTAGCCTTTGAGGCACCATCAAAGAAGAGTGAAAGTCTTTTATAACCATCCATCCACTCGATAAATTGTTTATCCTTGAGTCTTATAATGGGTGAAATCCCGAATTGGGAAACACTTTTTGGTGGATGTCTAGAATTTGGGTGAAATTTTTAATTTCTCGTCCGATAAAATCGTCAACTCAATTTCTCGACCGAGAGTTTTTAAAACTCTCGTCCAAGAGATTTTTAATGTTTCGGCCGAGAGTTTGATTGGGCTTGACCAGAGTTAAAATACTCTCGGACGAGAGTTAAGTATTTTCTCGTTCGAGAGTTGTATTGACATAAAATCTCGGACGAGAGTTGTAAAACTCTCAGCCTAGAGTTTTTTTAACTCTCGTCTGAGAGTTTTATTCTTATAAAAAAACCCTAAAACAGTTGTCTCCCCCGACATTCTGCACTTTCGTTTTTATTCATTCTACACTGAAATTGTCGTTTTGGATGGAGCATTCGAGCCATCGTGAGCACGAGCACATAGATTCTTCTAGCCAGGTAAGTCTCTCCACCTTTTGCCTTGAAGATATTCAAGGAAGGTTTATGATTTATTTATTTATTTATTTATTTTTTTCAGAAATGAAAGGCATGATTGCAAACACCCCATGCAACAGTACATTCTTCACTTGTTGCACTTTCTTGATTTTCCTGACACTCAATACAGAGTTCCATAATGTGATTTCTGCAAATTGCACAATTTTCAACCACAATATCCCATGCCCAAAGGGCTACAACATTCCACTTCTTTATTTCGAACCACAATATCCCATGCCCAAAGGGCCACAAAATTCCACTTCTTGAGTTCGACACTTTTGGCCTTCTCGGTGGAAGTGCTTGCTTCGGCTTGAGAGCTGGAACCCTCACCAGAGGGCACGAGAATCATATCTACGTCTCTTGAAGCCATTTTCTGTTATAAAAAATTCTAAAGTAACAAACCTAGCAACGGTGGCGACAACTGGTGATTTCACTCAGAGACCAACGACTGGCTAATGTTCAAAATCTAAGCTCATTTAAGACAGAATAGTTCTTAGCACATTGTTTGCGAGATCTCTTACTTCCCGAATGAGCTTCCACTTGGATTACCAACTTAGCAACCAAAGAATCTTGATTATGTTGTCCTGTATATAGTCATACAATATCTGATGCTCTTCAAGTATCTCCAAGGTATTTTTTGAAGAGAATTTAGTTCTTTTTCTTTTTTCCACATTGGAAAATGCTTGATCCTTTTTCTGTTCATCTTGGTTTTGTCTTTACATGGCCCTTGTGACCCTTCTACTATACATGATGGGTTCTTTTCTTGGGGCTTGTGTTGGTTGAGATTGAGGTGGAGGTATCTCAACTCTTTCCTCTTCCTCCCTTGGGGCTTCCTTTTCCATTTTTTTTTTTACTCATAGATATTTTCAACAAAGTGATTATCTTTGAGAAACTGATCCCAAGTCTTTTCATACTTCTCTTGCTCCCATTCTCAGATTAACTTGGTGAGGCCACGGTGATATAACATTCTCTGCTCCTTTCTAGGGTGCTTCTGAATTAGCTTTGTGATTTTGGTGAATTAGATAGTATGGCACATTTAACATTTTTCTCCCTTAAAATGTTGGAAGATTCTGATGCCATGTAAAAATTGCATCTCATGGCAGTGGATCTGCACTCATAGAACTCCAGCTCTACAACTGAATCTGAAACCTTTTGAAGCAGCTATCAAAACTTCACATCTGCAAACATAAAAATGTTGTATTGAATATAATGAGTTTAAAAAATAATGGATTTATGTTTAGGGTTTCATTCTTTGTTTGTGTTTTTCTTTTATTGTGGATTTAAAGAATATTTTAGGATAGCTTGATTTTTTTAAATATTTTTTGAGAAACAGAGGTAGTAATGATGGCATTTCTTTGAGAAACATGGAGGTTTTTCCCAAAATGGGATGACTTTCTCCCACAATACATTACCTATACAAATGAAGGAAACCCTTTCCAAATATGATGCTTTTGATGGGGTTTTAGTTTATGATGTGTTTCACCTAGTAGCCACTTTTTGACATCATGTTATTTGTAATGTAGCTTTTGAGCACAAATTTTGACCTAGAAAAACTATCTACCTCTTTGGTTAGGGAAAACCATCAGCTGAGATAAATCTGAAGAAAAGTGAACCTAGACTCCATTCATAATCTAGATTAAAGGGAAATACCTTTCTTAAATAAGTTCCTTTTAGCCCATGGGAGTGTGGTTCAAAAGCAAGTTGGATAGTAATCACACTTGTATTAATTTTGTGACCTTGGTCAAACGTCTCCCCTCCCCTCAAGTGGTGTGGATGATGGCGAGAGCCAATCCTAGGTGATTTTTATGGCACAAAAGTGTCTAAAAAATGCCACTCATAGCAGGTTTTCTTAGCTGGAGGACCTCTGCTAGCATCCTTCCCAGAACAAGTTCTTTGTATCTTTCAGTTGGCCTATTCGATGGCTCTTCCTTGTCTATCACTTGCCTTCTTAACATGGAGTGCATTATCTATGGAGTTTGTCTATTGACTTGATATTTAGTTATCAATTTTTTGATTATTGGGGGTTTAGGGGTTTTTATGAATCTATGATTGTGTTTCACATTCACTTATATCTTTGTTAAATTTTCTACTTGCTGATATAAAGAATTTTAGTATTTTGGATGTTTTTTTATCTTATTTCATTCTCTTCTGACCAGCTTAAATTTGACATTGAATTTTGAGGCTATTTACATGATTGAAAATTTTAAATTTGACATTGAATTTTGAGCTTATTTATAAGACAAACAATCACATTTTCTTCCTGGAAATTCTGAGCGGTGGCATACCTGAACTGTGCGTTGTTTCATTCACAATGCTTTGTTTTTTTTACTAGTAAACGCTATCTATGTTTTCCCTTTCCACATAGGAAACAACCAACCTGGTAACTAGCTCTAGCTCTAGTTTCAAGAAAAAACATAGAGGAATTGAATGGGTTTGGATGGAAATTACGTATACACAGCAAAGGAAACATAAGTCGAAATATGAGGGTGGTAGAGTATAAGTCAAAAAATTGCTTTTTTTAACTTTGAAAACATATTATAACTTTGAGAGTAAGATGTGACTTTGTAGAGTTCATATGGGCTTTCAATAAAGGCATTTCATGAGTGCAATTGAGGAAGTGCTATGAAATATCCAAAGTGTTGAATAGAGTAATGATAGGTTATATGGAAGCGGTGTTTAGTGAAGTAGTCAAGGTAAATGTAATGATATGATAGTAAACTAGTGGGTATTGATAAATACAATAGATAGGATAAGATAGGTTTATTTGCAATAGTAGTAAGTTATATTTTGATAATAAAATAAGTACTTTAACTTATTGCAAAGGAAAATAGGAGAGTTTTTAATTGGGATTGTAAATCAAATTTGAAAATTTTGAGGTTAGTAACTAACATTTTAGGATACAGGAAATAGATATAAAAGGTATTAACATTAACTTTTTATATGAGATTGCTAACAAAATTCTAGACATTGAAAAATGCTTACCATACTTTTTATACCATATGAATAATATTGTTGTTGGCTTTAAAATGTTGGAGCTATAGTACCTATTATCCATTGGATGATGACATGACTGTCGATTGACAATTTGTTTTCTAATTTGTTTATGAGGGGCAGAAATTTGATTCAATACTATAGCAATAATGGCATCAGGCGAGCCCTCCAGAGACCCCCCCATGAGAGGAGGATTATTAAGTACATTGGTTGTTTATTTATGTCATGTTTTCAAGTAGGTTATATTTATTGTTCATTGTGAAAAATTGATTAATGTCACTAGAAAATTTGGCCCAATTTGTGACGGCCACTTCATCGCTATTCCGACACATAGTCGTCGCAAGAGCGACAGTTCGAGGACATGAAAAACATGGTTTTCCATTACGTCACAATTTCGATGCCTTGACAAAGTGTCGCATTGCCGACACCTTTTTTGTCGCTTCCAAACAAGCGTCGCTCTTCCGACGTTTCCCAAACCGTCGCTCTTTCGACGTTTGTAAACTGTCGCAATTCTGACGAAATGTGGTCTGACGTTTTGAACGTCGCTCTTCCGACATTGTTATACTGTCGCTCTTTCGATGTTTTTAAGCTGTCGCAATTCCGACGCCTTACAAAAGTGTCGCAAGACCGATGCATTGCAAAAGTGCCGCAATACCGACGCATTCCAAAAGCGTCACAATACCGACGCATTACAAAAGCATCGCAATATCGACCCTAGGAAGAACTGTCGCAATATCGATGGATGTCACAAGACTGAAAAAAATGGAAATCGTTCAAGACGTCGGAAGACCGGCACTTACAAAGCGTCGGTATACCGATGGCGGGCTCAATTTAAAAAAAAAATGAGACTTTAAAACAGGACAATAAATCTCCAATATCTGTTATGAATTGTGGGCATTCCAATTTTTATGAACATAATTCGACCGTGAAATATTAATATAATAAACCACCCCGCAGCGCTTTGACTATAACCAATCATATAAACATGGCTCTGTATTTCAAAAAACAGGTTTAAAATAGAAACAGGGCAACATTTTTTTTTCTAAGTAAAGTTAATCTATTAACAGTGGGAATAAAATTACAGCATGACCAAAGTCAAAAACATTGCCCAGACTTATGGAAAATTTGTCATCAAAAAATCAAAAAAGAAGACTGTCCTCATACGGGGAAACCAGTCTTGAACGTTTTTCAGGTCATTGCATTGCCCGCGTAGGGGAACCATCGCTTGATATCTTTGACTATTACAATGTTTACAGAATTAAAAAATAAAACAGAGGTCCAGCATAGTAACATAAGCAAAAACATGCCCAATTAAGTGGGCCGCGAAGCAAGAAAACCAAACCAAAGAGAAGCAGCTACTCATCTGGTGGTTCTTCGACAACCTCCACTGCTGAGACTCTATATCGTTGGCCCCTTGGACAAATATCCCCTATAGGCTAAATATAGAGAGGAAAGATGTTGCCTACGTGTGAGATTGAAGAAGAGATAATGATGTGTCAAAGAATTTAAAGAAACCCTCATAGAAATTTAATGGTCATTAAACTGCACAAATGGGAATCATCTTGGAAACCCCAACCTGTGGATGCATTACCCAAAGGTTGAAAGGTGTTAAACACCATGTTGAAGCACACACATGGTGTATGAGGAAGAAGAATGCACACACAAGAGAAACAACACACAATGAAAGATAAGCGTGAGGCTTTCTTATTTTCCATTATACAAAGATGTACATTTATAGTACAATGGTGTGACTCTTGGTTTTATATTCCAAGGTCACTTGGACTCCATTGTGACTTTTTGCATTCCACACCTACCCATGTAGGATTAGGTGTTCCAACATCCCCCCTTAATCCGAAGGGGTATGTGTGAGTCCAAGAAAAGAGTTGTAATACAATATGCAAATATACATGGCAGCACTTGGCTGAATCAACTCTCTGAAATGTTGGAAAAAAGAGGTGGTTTTAGGATGACCACAAACACTGGAACGCAAAACTTGTTGCAGTTCCCCGAACTCTTCCAAAACTGGCAAGAAGCTGAAGGCTTCTGCTAGAGGAATTGTCCCTCATAAAAAAGGGAGACCTTCGACCTAAAAGAAGGGAGGTCTACAACCTGTGGTGGTTTTAGGTTGTCCACCAACCAAAGATGATGGTTTTAGGTTATCCACCAACCGAAAATGATGGTTTTAGGTTATCCACCAACCAAAAATGATGGTTTTAGGTTATCCACCAACCAAAGATGATGGTTTTAGGTTATCCACCAATCGAAGGTATGCTCATGGGCATCTATATCTCTGGCTACATCTCTAAATCCGGAATGACGAATTGTGGCTCAGGCTCGCTTGAACTGCTGGCTACAACTCTGAACATGGAATGAGAGATTGTGGCTCAGGCTCGCTTGATCTGTCGTCGAAGCTTGTACATGACCACCATTTTCCCCCTTGTCAGGGACAAGGTGAGATGATGGCGAAAACTCAACTACAAGTTTGCTCAATATCCGTGAACAAGTTCTAACATGTGTCGTAAACATCTTCTTGGCTGCTGATGCCCATTGCCAAGAAGCGATCCATCCAAGATGAATGTTGGTTCTTGCAGGAGGCTTGTGTCTGAAGCATCTGTCTGAATAATGGGTGTGCCGATCGCAGTGCTTGCATGAATGAAGATCAAAACAGTGATCTTTCATATGGCCAACTCGATCACAGTGTTGGCATTTTACAATCTGATGTTGTTGTGGAACAGGATCTGGAACAGCTGCAGGTGAACTGTCATATAGCAATCCGGCACTCTGAAATATGATGGGCTTTGTGTAGTCTGGAATATGAAAGGACACATCCTTGTCATATCCAAGACCAGTTCGGTGCTTGTTGTGGACAAGCTCTTCCCAAGGTCTGATGATGGGCTTACGAAGTGCAGGTTGAACTGCTGCATCTGCATGAAAATCTGCTCTAGTGCAAGGAACTGAATGGGAATCAACTGGAACTTTATCTTCTTTCTTCTGATGAGAGTCCTTCACAATGTTCTGAACAGAAACAGGTTCAGAATGGTGACTCTTTTGCTGAAGTTCGTCTTGTTGGAGCTGAGATTCCAACTGCAAAAACTCAATATTTTCATGTGCATCTTGCAAACAACTGTGAATTTTACAAAGAGCATCCTTGCTCATTTTTATCTCATCATCAACATTTGAATGAATGAGGTTATTCAACAACACTAATACCTCATTGATTTTGGCCATTTTCAACAATTTAGGCTTAAAAATGAATGAAAGGGTGTCGGCTTCAACCGAAAATGCACCCGTTTACAATGTGATTCAACAACAAATACAAATGACTCAAAAAATGTCAAAGTACAAAGTGTGCTCCTCAAATGATGGAGGGCAATGAACAATGACTTACATCAACAACTCAAATTCACTGATTGCAACTATGAAGAAGCAATGTCTACTCACAATACAATGCAATGTGCAGCAAAATACTTGTGTAGGAGGCCTTTAAGGCAACTGAAATCTCTTCTTCAAATATGAAATTTTTCAAGAAATCACCCTTATGTCAATGTCACAAATCACACAGTCAAATCTGCAAATTATTCTATGTCATTTCTTCAATTCTGCTCACATGTCATTCCTCTTTTTTTTTGATGTTCAAATCTTCTCTCTCCTCTCTCACTCTGCTGTTTTTTTTTTTTTTAAGTTAAAAATTAATTAAAAAAATTGAAATAATGGAAAGAATTTAAATGGGAAGGGGAAATTTTAATGGAGGAGGAGAAATTATATGGGAAAGGGAAATTAAAAAGGATGGGAGAAGATTTAATTTAAAAGAGAATGGGGATTAAAAAAATGTGAGGGAGGGAATAAAAGGAAAGGGAATTAAAATGGAAGGGATTGTAGTAAAAATGGGAGGGAATTTAATTTAAAAAGGGGAGGGGATTTGAAATTGAATAATTTTTTTTTATATTTTATAAAAGTGGGAAAATATTAAATTTAAAAAACAAAAAGGGATTAATTACTTGGGGGGTGGGGAATTTAAAAATCGGAAATTATGCAGGTGGAGGGAGGGCCGAAAGGCTGAAGGGGCGGTATTATATATGTTTTTAAAAGAAATTAAATGGGCGGTATTAATTTAAAAACAAAAATTTTAAAAACGAAATTAGAGGAGCGGTGTTTGAATCATGGGAAGGTCGAAAGGCGGGTGAGGTTGTAGCGAAAGGAAGTCACGGGTTGGTAAGAGCGCGGGTTTGAGCGATGAGTTCGTTCGAGCGATGAGTGAGTTAGGTGCCGTGTGCAAGGAAACGGCAGGAGGTAAGGGCGTAAGGGAGATAGTGCTGGTCGATGAGGGGGAGCGTGGGCGCGGTTGAGAGGCAGTGGAGGGTCGCGTTGGGGAGTTAAACAGTAACCAGAGGGATGCCGTGCAGTGGCATGAAAAATTGGGGGAGGCGTAGGTAAAAGGCAAGGGGGATGGGTAGGCGTGTGAGAGTGCAGGCCTGTGAGAGTGTTGACTGCGTAGGGAGGGCGTACTGTCAGAAGGGCATATGTAGTGAGCAGAGAGCCGATATGGCATGGAGATGAGTGTGAACGCTGAGTGTTGAATGTTAATTGCAGAGATGTTGGTTTGAGGGAGCTCGTGGGAGATGAGAGGGGCTGTGAGGGCTTGAGAGCTTTTTTCTTTTCTTTCTTGTTTTTTTTTTTTTTAAATTTAAAAACTGCAGAGAGAGTAGAGTAGAGCAAAAATTTCTTAAATGTGCTGGGACAGAGAGTATTTTTTTTTTTCTTCCAGCAGTAGAATGCAGAATTTTAAGCAATAAAATATCTCAGCAGCATACAATTTGTCACAGTAGAATTCGAAAATTTTCAGTAGACAAAATCGAGAAATATTTCCAGTACAAAACTCATAAAGTTCTTCAGAACCAACTTTAAATAATATCCAACAGCTCTTCAAATTGAAGATTTTAATGAGCAGAAATTGCAGAGAAAATTTAGAATGAAAACCTTCAGATGGGCAATGCTACCTTTCTTCAAAGCCAATGCCAGAATGCTGCCAAGGATTTTGAATGTTGCTGCTTCTCAAAACACAATGCTGCTCTTCTTCAAAGCACTTCTGAATAGCGGCAAAAACACTGCTACAAAAACTCTCTAAATGCTGCAAAAATGCAGATATGCACAGGCCATAAACACAAAATGGCTCACTCAATTTGGAGCAGGGCCAGAAATCGCCTGCTCTGATACCATGTTAAACACCATGTTGAAGCACACACATGGTGTATGAGGAAGAGGAATGCACACACAAGAGAAACAACACACAATGAAAGATAAGCGTGAGGCTTTCTTATTTTCCATTATACAAAGATGTACATTTATAGTACAATGGTGTGACTCTTGGTTTCATATTCCAAGGTCACTTGGACTCCATTGTGACTTTTCATATTTCACACCTACCCATGTAGGATTAGGTGTTCCAACAAAAGGTTATAAGTGTAACATTGCACAGAATTAAATTTGAAAGGCATTAACCAGGAAAATGATACAGATTCAGAGAGAAACATTCCATGGATGGTTCTTATTCCTGTGCAGTAGCTCAAAATGATTGGCCCTCTCAAAATACAGGGTGGGTTGTTCAAACCTCCTTCGTAATACCCTCTCTGACCTCCTTCTCCTCTGCTTTGATCTTGGGAAGTCTCCACATCTCGGAAAGAAGTTTTGTCCTATCCCTGCTCCGGAATACGAATGAGATCAGAAACCCTGATAGAAATTTAATGGTCATTTAACTGCACAAATGGGAATGATCTTGGATGGATTCGAAACGGCAACCTGCATATGAATTAGCCAAAGGTTGAGATGTTATAAGTGTAACAATGCACATAATCCAACCATGATTGAATCTTAAAGTCATTAAACAGGAAAATGATTCGAATCTAGATAGCAACATTCCCATAGATGGCTCTTATTCTTTTGTGTAGTTGCTCGAAATGATTGGCCCTCTCGAAATACAGGGCGGGCTGCAGCCTCCTTGGTAACACCCTCCCTGAACCCTTCTCCGCCACCTAGAGGTTGGGAACTAGGGAAGTCTCCACATCTCGGAAAGAAGTTTTGTCCTATACCATACTCCATCAGAATACGAATGAGATCAAAAACATTGCAATAGCTGACTTCGCGTAGCCTGGTTGATAAGGAATTGGTATTATGTTCTATCCTTATGCTATCTTTGAAACCTTTGGAACTACCAGTTTCCAAATTTCAGGCAGAATCTAACCAGCAAGGGATAACCACTTGAAAATCTCAACCTCAAGATTTCACGCAGCTATGAGACCTACCCATGCCACCACTTGAACATTACAACGCTTTATTTCTTTATTTTCTACGCAATATCTTCTAACCAACTCATCACGGAAATTACCAGTCATTCACTTCCAGAAGCTTTCCAACATGCGTAGAAGAGGCAGCCATTGGAAGCTTTTCATCAAACCTTTTGACCGAGTTTTCAATAATCGCTATTTTCTAAATATTTCTTTAAAACACAGTATTGAATTCCTTTAATGAGAGAATAATTTACAGAGACGATATCCGTGTTTTAAATATTTGCTATAAAATGCAAATTAGGGACTACAATTAATGAAATTGTAATTTATAATTGTAAAAAATGCTTCAGTATTCTAGCTATTTCTTTATCTCTTTAAATATTTAAATTGAGCTCTCATGCTTTAAATTAAATAAAACTCTACTCTACAGAAAAGAAGTAATCATATTTCTATATGGATTTGACAAAGATCAAGGCGTTGCAGTATTACATGACGAAGGGCACGGAGGCCGAAGCCATTGTAGAAGAAAATTAGAGGTGCCACTGTAAGGAGATATTACACATTTTGCGTGGTCCCTGCTAACCACTTCAATGCACTGTTTTGCAATGCAGGACAGCAACAAGACCAAACTTACAATAACCGAATGTGATTTAACGCCAACGAAAATCCCTAACGCTGTTAATAAGGAGTTGAAATTGCAGAAAGGGTTAATGTAAAAATCATAGGGTTCAGATTTTCTGTTTTTTTTTTGTTTTTTCAGAAGACCGCTGGTTTATATATAATATACCAGTACATTTTCCAAAAAAAAATGCTGCCATAATTCCAAATATTTTTTCAAAAATAAACTCAGAAACTAAGGGTGAAAAAAATACATATATCAACATAACCACAAGATATTACCCCGGAAATATACAAAATGCATCAAAGAAATCCCCCATATAATATACTAGACAGAAACAAAATACCATCTGAATCAAACCAAAAAAAAATAAAAATAAAAAGAAAGTATGATATGCATTATGACAGCGAATCGATCTTTCCTCCCTGATATGGTCGGAGTCCAAGAGAGTGTAATGTAAATTGCCTGCATTTGCCGAGAGACCCTTCTTCATATTCTCCCCCTAGTTTCTAATTCGTGACGTATGTAAGGTTAGTGCCCAAATTATCAGTCACGAGCATTTGAGCATTTTCCGAGAGATCCTGTTTTCTATGGGATACTCATATCATTTGAACTAAAGTAGAAAAATCATACTTGATTCTCTGCACCTTCTCCACAGATACTTCATTGTCCAACGAACAACACAATAAGAAGCTCTTGCGTTCCTTATTTCCTTCCTGTAATGAATTTAACATGATAATTTAGAAAATAATTCAATCTGACCAAATTATCAGAGCCAGATGGGAGAGGATGGAAACAAATATAAAACATTACTTAAATTGCAGTACTCACTCAGCGTCATGCACTGCTTCCACTACCATTGTTTCCTGGTCTCTCTCAGTGTTCACATACATAAAGATGACACAAAACACAGACTCATGAATCCATCAATCACAGAACAATACTCACAAGCAAGAAAGCATGCATGCATAGAAGCACAAACACAGAACTACAATCCAAACACAAACCCCACAACAAAAACCTAAAAACACACAACAAAACCACCAACAAAGAAACACAAACACAAAACTACAATCCAAACACAAACCCCATAACAAAAACCTAAAAGAACACACACAACAAAACCACCAACATTGAGTGCTCCGCTCCACTGAACTCCCCAATAAACAAATTGGGAGAGATCAACCAGAAAGGACAGAATAAATAACAGAGAAACTGTCTCAAACGAATTTGATCGGATTAACTTTAGTGTTCTATATATAGAATCTCTTTTCCTCCACGATCTCCAGCCGTTGCAGTAAAAGCAAAAAGCAAATTTAAACTCAACTTTTCGAAATGATCGAAAGGTGACGACCACAATTCAACCCCAATTCACCGTGTATGAGAATTATTGTTAAGATTCGAGGGTCTCTGGTGCTGTCGGTGAATTCAAAATCAATCCTCCGATTCAGGATAGCCGTTATAATCTAACTGCAAATAAATATATATTTTTAGGTTAAATTTAATTTAACTTAGATATTGAATTAATAGCTTAAATTTAACTTACATTTTTCATTTTTAAAAATCTAGTTTTTACATGTAACATTTACATTTGAATTTAAATAGTGAACCTTTTAAATCGGCATTTTTGAAGAATTTTGAAAAATAAGGAATAGTAATGTATAGCAATTTTATTAGTTATAATGATTATATTTATATTTTCAAAAATATAAATAAATTTTATTTTTTTATTATTATAAAATTTAAATTATAAATATTTCATTTAAATTTAAATTATTTATTTGATGTAAAATTTATTTAAATATTACCATAGTTTACTTGGTGTAGATTTTAGAATAGATGGTGATATAGTTTATTGTTAAAGCACCATGTGTTGTGAAAGTTATGTTTTCAAAATAAACTCCAATTATGTTAATGAAGAATGTTACATAGGTTATAATTTAATGTTTGTTGTGGATGGTAGAAAGCTTATTAATAAAAAATATGATCATTGCACTTTATTATTTTGTTTTTTCGAAAATATGATTATTACACTTCATTATTTTGGTTTTTTTTTTTTTTTTAATACCATAAAATGTAGATTCTTGATTCTCCACATCTTTTGATTCCCAAGACTAATTCCATAGGCATTTTATAATAAGAGGTAAGAGATTGTGAACATCCTCTACTTAAACATGGTTAGACATTTTATAATTGGAAACAACGTAAGAGATTGTGAACATTATCTACTTAAACATGGTTAGACATCTTATAATTGGAAACAAGAGATTGGAAATCCTTCTCTCAAAACCATGGCTAATCAAGCCCATGCATATTCTATAGTTGGAAGACAAAGTTTGTAGACATTCTACACTTGAATTTTTTTGGAATTAGACATGAAATTAAAAGCTCTTATACTCTATAGTTAGACATTTTATTCTAAAAGAAAGAAATTAAAAATTATTATTCCAATTAAAAACAACAATTTTAATAGTATTCCATATAAAAATGCATATGAAAATTAAATATAAATTTTTTGATAAATTAAAAATGAAAAATAAAATAAAATATGATTGAAATATTTTATATATTTCAATTAAATTAATTTGATTCTAAATCCAAATTAATTGCAAAGACAAAATAATCATTTATTTATTAATATAAATTAAAATTTATTTATTGAAAAAAATAATAATGCAATTTTAATTTATAATTAAAAATGATAAGTTTCTTCTCCCATTGCATCTAAATAAATGTAACGATTGATTTCACTTTGCATAGAATAATACAATTATTTATAAAAGAGCATAAATACTAAAGATTTATTAAAATTTTATTTCATTATGGAGCTCACAAAAATATTAAAGATTTATTGAAAGGGGCAGTGAGAAAACAAAATCTACCTAACGGACAGTCAAGTTGTAGCTGGTTTACTCCGCAGAGACAATAGGGGTAAGATAGCTACATTAGTTGCATCACCGGAAGTTCAATCACGGAACTGTAAAAAGATTTTTATTTAGGTAAAAATACATTTCTTCATTAAAGCCACGCTGTAAAGGAGGTTCTGGCACTCACAAGAAAGCATAAAGGCAAGGCCTTGCCTTCCCTCTGCAGCTTGTTTCCTGCATGGTGTAGCTATTGTTTATCTATAGAAAATGTATCCAAAATCAATTATTCAATGTACACTGCCAATTTCCCTACTCGGCATTGCCTTCAGCTCCCATATATCCCCGTTATTTTGCCAGAATTTATGCACGAGGTAGTTGCTATATTGGCATGTTATTTCAGAACCAAACAACTTTATCGATTCAAAATGTGAAGAAATATATTATAAATAATGATAGATATATATCATAAATAATGATAATATTTGAAAAATTAAATTAATTTTAAATTTATATATATGTGAAAATTGTAATATAAATAAATGATTTTTTTTCATGAGAATCATTTATTTTAGAATGAAAGGTTAACTTATCTATTTAAGTTGTTTTTTGTTTTGGTTTTTAATTGAGTCAGTTGCTATATTATATTTGAAAAAAAATAGATAGGGAGAAGTCCTTGTTACATTTTAATGATGGAGAGGACAACCATGAAAGGGTAAAATGACAAAATAACGAGCCTCCATTCTGGCAACTATTAGTACTATACTGCATTACAGATTCATGATATATTTTAACAAACTGCGAAAGCATGAGTGCAAATTTAAAAGACATGAACAAAAAAGAAAGAGGAAGAATAAGGATTAATCAATGCTGATTGGCCTATCAGCTGAAGCATCAATGTTGTCTTGATTATCATCTGGATGGGTAGTTTTTACATTGTTTGAGCCGGAACTTGAAGCAGAGCGTTTGTCTAGCATGTATTTCAGGATCTTGAGGGATTCTTCAACGTGATCACGGCGATTTGAGGCGTTCAATAGCTTCTGCTGACAGGACTGTGCCTGTTGCTGGATAAAGGCAGTATCCACTTGATTTTTTTCTTCCATGATCTTCAACTGACCATGAATCAGTGCCATTGCTACTTGAAGGTCTGCACAATGGAAGCAATTTTCGCTCCTCATGTTGGCACCGGAGATTTGGGAAATGGATCGAGAAACGTTCAGTAGATGAATTAATAAGTTGAGAGGGTGTATAGAGAGGCTGGGATTGTAGGCAAATAGTGATGAAGAGGCAGTAAATAAGTTAAATTCTCTGAGCAGCAGAGGGGGAGGCACATAAGGGAGGTCGGGATTGTCATAAGATATATCAGGTAGCAGAGAAGAAACGGGGACATGGGAGACCAGGGAAACCACTACAAACATTCGCTCAGAGGGATAAGTCTCGGAAGAACAAGGATGATGGCATACCAAAGACAAAGAGAGGCGGGGAATGCGGGGTGCAGTGCAATCACATATGCAAGATTGATGAGGCATAGCGAGGAGAGAGGGAATATAAATAAGAGAGGCACGAGGGATTAGACGGAAGGTAGAAGACACGAGGGGATAAGGTCACGGGTAAGGCGTTGCAGATGGTATGGGGAGATCTTGCTTGCACTGACAGGATCTTACAGAGAATCATGTAGTCGAATATTGAGGCAGAGATAGATATCATGGAAAAGGAGAAAATGATGTGTCATCTAGGTAGAATAGCTGACCGGCTGATCTACTGCAAGCTTTGTTAACTAAGATATCAACTTGTTTATTATTTTCTCTAAGAATATGAAAAAAGGAGAGATCTTTCGTATCTTTTCTCAGAATACGCCATCTGTCGATGAGTCTGCTGAGAGCAATATTGGGAGTTTTCTTAGTATTTATCATCATATTAACAATAATTGCAGAATCAGTGAATATCATAACATTTTGCAGATTTAAGTTCTTGATGATTTGGAGACCTTTGAACAGAGTGTAGGCCTCAGCTCTAATGTTTGACAAAGAGCCCAGCCCCCATTCAAAGGAAGCCAAAATGCAACCATGTTCATCCGTAATAAGACCTCCAACCCCAACAATGCCTAGGTTAGCCTTTGAGGCACCATCAAAGAAAAGCGTAGGTTTTTTACAACCATCCATCCACTTGATAAAATCTTTCTCCTTGAGTCTTATCTTCCACTGCACCTTTTGGGGGATTTGAATGACAGAGTTTTTGTTGAAGCTCCGATTGTCGAGAGCTCTCCCCAGAAAGATTCTTGTTCAGCTTGCAGATCAATAAGATTGAAATGGTTGCTACTTTTGGATAAGATCATCTCGAAAAAGAGACTCCAAGTATTATTTTGAGCTTTCCTTGTGCAAGTTTTTTTATCATGGAAAATAACCTTATTCCTCTTTTGGCAATTTTCTTGCTCTTTTTTTCCCCAAGGATAGCCCTTTTTCCAATTGGTTATCAACTTCGAGATCGAACTGATGGCTTCTAAGTCAATCTAGGAGAAGTTTGTGAGGTCATTCCAACTATAGTTGGCAAAGGAACACCTCACAAAAATATGGAAAGTTGTTTCTTCTTCGTTTTGACAAAGGGGGCATCTAGAAGGGCCAAGAATGCCTCTTTTTTTTTTAAATTATCAAAAGTAAATATCTTACCTTTGAGCAGTATCCAGATGAACATTTTTACCTTTGGGAGGGCTTCATATTTCCATACAAGATTCTATATGGGCCACCGAGGAGTGGGGAACTGACCTTTAAGAAGGGACCCATAAGCAACTTTGATTGTGTACGATGATCCAGAGGGATCCCACAAAAAAATTGTCTTGGTTACCTTTTGATAGTGGAGCTACGCCATGGAGCATTCCTTTCAGGTTTGCTAGATCATCCTCAAGGTGAGGGGGGATGATAGGAAATTCCCATCCATTCCAGGCATTGGAATATTCATCCCAGTTGGAAATTTGGTCCATGGTGTTTATACCTTAAGTCTGGAGATAATTTTGAATATGATGAATGCTCGGGCTATTAGTGAGGGGAGACTGTCCCATAATTTTATCCTCCCAGATGTTTATGCTGCTTCCTCCTTGAGGGACTTTGGAGATGTAACTATTAATGAAAGGTATGGATTTTTTGCATAGAGCCCAGATTTTGGAGCAAGGCCTGTTAGGGATAGCTTGATCAAGGAGATTTTGTCTAACAGTGGTGAGATATTTGGACTCTAGCACTTGCTTCCACCAAGAGTGCTGTCCTGAGATAAGGTGCCACACTATTCCCCCCACAAAAGGAATTATTCAAAAGCTTGGGAATGCGAATACCAAGTCCACCATTTTCATAATTTTGAGTAACTTGTCTCCATTTGACCAAATTGAATTTCTTCTTCTCATTTTTCCCACCTTGCCATAAGAATTGTCTTAAAACAACTTCTATTTTTCTCTGAATGCTGGAGGGAGCATAAAGAAAGGAAAAGTGATATAGAGGCAAGGAAGAGAGGACAAATTTTAAGAGGATTGTGCGCCCGACCAAATTGAGCTAGGAAGATCCCCATTGCTTAACTCTCTTTTTCATTTTATCAATGGTGATGTTCCAGACCGCTGTCTTCAAATGCCCAGAACTGACATGCATCCCAAGATAATTAAAGTGGGTCCAATTCCACTTGTAGGAGACTCCAAAGATTTGAGCAATATTATGGATGGTGTTGATTTTAGCATTCCACCCATAGATGCAACTTTTATGATAGTTAATATTCCCTCCTGAAAATAGCATAAATTTGTCAAGAAGTGACTTGAATCTAATGCAGGTTGCTCCACCCATCAAGAGGGTGTCATCTGCAAATTGAGAGTGATTCATATCCTTGGCTCTGTTGCAAAACTTGATACCAGTGATGAGACCAACTCTGTGCTTATGATCCAAAGCCCTGCTGAAGGACTTTGCCATGAGGATAAAGAGGAAGGGAGATAGAGGGCAACATTTTCTCAGGCCACGTGAAGATTGAAAGAATTTCCCAGGCCTTCCATTGACTAAGGGGGTGATCCAAGGATTGGAGATGCAGGCGTTGATGAGAGATATGAAGTCTACTTAAAACCCATTTTCTGAAGGACAAAGAGGAGGAAGGAATGTCTCACTATCAAATGCATTGGCAAGGTCGAGTTTTAGGATGAATCCTTTCTCTGATCTCATCGTACTCAAGTGAATGGCTTCTTGGACCAAAAGGATAGAGTCTGAGATTTGTCTTTGGGATATGAAGCCCCCTTGATTTTCAGAAATGAGATTTGGGAGATGGTGTTTGAGGTGGGTGGCAAGGATTTTAGTAATGATTTTGTACGAAGAGTTGCAGAGGGAAATAGGTCTAAATCTAGAGAATAGGGAGGGACAGTTCTCTTTCGGTATAAGGGCGAGAAAGGTTGAGTTTGTACAACCACCAATCTTCTTCTTTCTTTTAACCCAAAGGATCATTTTAATAAGGTCTTTTTTAATGAATTCCCAAAAGGCCCTGAAAAAAACTAGTGGAAAAGCCATCCGGGCCCGGAGACTTGTCGGGATGGAGTGTCCAAATGGCATTGAGGATTTCATCCTCCTCTATTTCCTTGGTGAAGGATGTGTTGATCTCATTCGTGATCAGTTTGGGCATGTAGGTCAAGAAATCACTATAATCCTGCGACACAATTGTTTCAGTGATAATATTTCTATAATGGCTGTTAACAGCTGCCTTGATAGCTTCCTGATCAATATGCACCATTCCTTCATCATCAATAATGGATGAGATATTGTTTCTTGAATTTCTTATCGTAGCTTGTTTATAGAAGAAGGAGGTTTTCTTATCACCAGCCTGCAACCAAAGATTTATTGATTTGAGCCTTCATTTTCCCTCTTCTTTCCCGTATGCTTTATACAAGTTCCAGTATAGTTATTTTTCCTACTCATGCTTCTCTTGGCTCACTCCATGAATGTCGATGTCAGTTTGGACTGCTTCCACGTTCCCTTTGATTTCATTTCTGACTTTTTTTGATTCCCTATAGTTAAGTTTTGCCCAATCTTTAAGTGCCATACGCACCTTCTTCAACTTTGTTTCCCAAATGTGCATTGGGGAGCCCACAACGTGCTGCAACCAAGGGGTAAGCATGATCTTTCTGGCTTCAGGGATATCACTCCACAACGGATTGAATCTAAAAGGGAAGGGAGGACTGATCTCTTAAGGTGAGGGTGGTAGGGTAATGATCAGAGGCAGAGTAAGAGAGGGTACTAGAGGATGCAACAGAGCAATGAGAGGCAAGAGGAACAACCACAATAAAATGGTCCAGCCTTTCCATTATGTTCCCAGCTCCAATTATTCGATTGCTCCAGGTGAATATTCGGTTTTTGGGGATGATATCTACCAGATCATGATTTTTGTATAATTGTTTCTAGTTGGCCTCTTGAGTGATCAGTATTAAAACTACCACCTCTTTTTTCATTGGCATGCATGATCAAATTAAGGTCCCCTTCAATGATGATGTTTATATTACCCTTACTGTCTATAAATGCTTCCATGGTGCTCCAACATACTTCTTTATCTTTGTAATGATTTGGTCCATATATATTGTAAACAGTTACCGCAATGTTCTCTTGCGTATTCTGAAGATTGAATTTGATCCAGTCCTTGGTCTTGGTGACATCCAGTTGTTTCCAAGAATTTTGATTCCAAATTGTAGGAATTCCTCCAAAGGCACCTTTGGATTCCACCACGGTGCCCATCTAATTCTTCATTTTATTTATAATGTTCCCTATGTCTCTTTCTCCTTGTTTAGTTTCTTGAAGGTGAATTATGTCAGGATTTTCTTGATTAAGAAGGTATCTCAGAGCGGTGTTTTTAGAGGGATGCCCTAATCCCCTACAATTCCAAGAGAGGGCTTTCATCATTTCAGGAATTCAGGTTGAGATATTATGATAGTTTACTTGGTGTAGATTTTAGAATAAATGGTGATATAGTTTATTGTTAAAGCACCATGTGTTGTGAAAGTTATGTTTTCAAAATAAACTCCAATTATGTTAATACTTGGTGTGGCTAGGCCAGGTGGGATCCCCTGAGTGAAAAAAATGATCTATTCAAGTTAGAAAATTGTTATTATAATATTAACTAATATAACTAAAATAATGAAAAATAATATTAATGAAAATAATGAAAAATGTTACATAGGCTATAATTTAATGTTTGTTGTGGATGGTAGAAAGCTTATTAATAAAAAAATATGATCACTACACTTTATTATTTTGTTTTTTCAAAAATATGATTATTACACTTCATTATTTTGTTTTTTTTTTTTTTTAATATCATAAAATGCAGGGATTCTTGATTCTCCATATCTTTTGATTCCCAAGACTAATTCCATAGGCATTTTATAATAAGAGGTAAGAGATTGTGAACATTCTCTACTTAATCATGGTTAGACATTTTATAATTGGAAACAAGAGATTGGAAATCCTTCTCTCAAAACCATGGCTAATCAAGCCCATGAATATTCTATAGTTGGAAGACAAAGTTTGTAGACATTCTACACTTGAATTTTTTTGGAATTAGGCATGAAATTAAAAGCTCTTATACTGTATAGTTAGACATTTTATTCTAAAAGAAAGAGATTAAAAATTATTATTCCAATTAAAAACAACAATTTTAATAGTATTCCATATAAAAATGCATATGAAAATTAAATATAATTTCTTTTATAAATTAAAAATGAAAAATCAAATAAAATATGATTAAAATCTTTAATATATTTCAATCGAATTAATTTAACTCTAAATACAAAATAATCATATATTTATTAATATAAATTAAAATTTATTTATTAAAAATAATAATCATCCAATTTTAATTTATAATTACCTATGATAAGTTTCTTCTCCCATTGCATCTAAATAAATGTAACCATCGATTAATTTGGTTCTAAATCCAAATTAATTGCAAAGACAAAATAATCATATATTTATTAATATAAATTAAAATTTATTTATTAAAAATAATAATAATCCAATTTTAATTTATAATTATCTATAATAAGTTTATTCTCCCATTGCATCTAAATAAATGTAACCATTGATTTCACTTTGCATAGAATAATGCAATTATTTATAAAAGAAAATAAATACTAAAAATTTATTAAACTTTTATTTCTTTATAGAGCTGACAAAAATATTAAAAATTTATTTAAGGGCAGTAAGATAATGAAATGCGTTAAACAAAATCTAGTTAACGAACAATGAAGTTGTAGCTGGTTTACTCCGCAGAGACAACAGGGGTAAAGATAGCTACATTAGTTATATCACAGTAAGTTCAATCATGGAGCTGCATTAGTAAAAATATATTTCTTCATAAAATCCACGCTGTAAAGGAGGTTCGGGCACTCACAAGCAAGCATAACCCTTTCTAAGGCAAGGCCTTGCCTTCCCTCTGCAGCTTGTTTCCTGCATGGTGTAGCTATCGTCTATCCATAGAAAATGTATCCAAAATCAATTATTCAACGTACACTGCCAATTGCTCTACTCGGCATTACCCTCAGCTCCCATATATCCCCGTTATTTTGCGAGAATTTATGCACGATGTAGTTGCTATATTGGCATGTTACTTCAGAACCCAACAACTTTATCGATTCAAAATGTGAAGAAATATATTATAAAAAATAATGATAGATATATATCATAAATAATGATAATATTTGAAAAATTAAAATAAATTTCAAATTTATATATGAAAATTGTAATACAAATAAATGGTCTTCTTTCACGAGAATCATGTCACACCTCCAAATTCCACACCCAAAAAAAAATTTCTTCATGAACTCAGACTTGTAAGTATAGGTTTATTCTGACATTTCACCTTTTTATCATGATACTTTTCATCATCATATGCTGTCGCCATTAAATCCTCTACTCCTACTTCTTACCTTATGTTATTTGCATTTGAAGGGTGAACATAATTTTCATGTCTTTGACCTTTACACACGTCTCGCATACCCTTGCGAATTCACCTTTCACTTAAGGGTCATATATTTCATTTATCTAATTATTGAGTATAAAGTAAACCCTATGGTCCATTAACACGTATAATAAAACATGCTTTAAATGAACCTGTGCCCAAATGCAGGTTCGACCTTTCCACTACCATAATTACGATTCCTCCGCTATGTATCTTGGTATAGACTTGAGGGAATGATTTTTATTTTGGTTATATGATTCGACATGATATTGTGAATTGATTGTTTTCCATGCGTTTGGCATTATCACCCACATACGCCTGTTGACATGACCCCACATCACGATACATAAGATTTGAAATCGACTTCAGATATGGTACTTTGAATTGAGATCATCATACACGTAGAACGTATAGTCAAAATGGATTTTAGTTGCTATGTGCATCGCCGCGAGGAACTTGTATCCACGTCAGGCGTCATAATAAATAACTGAGTGTTGTATGGTTTGTGTGTAGTTCGCTAACCCCTTTGCTCGCTTGCCTGGTGAATCCACGTCGATGAACTAGCTCGACTTATGTGATGTATAACAGCCACACCAATATATGTACATGACATATCGACTTAAATTCGGATTTTCACTCCATTAATGCGATACGATGGTCTCAAATCCTCATTGCCTACCCTTCGATCTGTGTCTTGGCTTCCATGATTCTGCCAAGTGGACGATTGTGATCAATTCCGGTTAGGGTTAAGGCGGTTCACGAAGAATTATATAAGTCTTTAGGGTAGAGCTAAGTCGGGTTTCTGCATTCTTCAAATTGTTGTGCACCTCTGCGTCTGTACAATTCTTCATTCGGCCGAGGGTTTGTGACTCTCTGTTGCAGAGAAAACCATGGCGCTTCAGTTTCGTCAACAATATATCAGGTAATCACCTCAGCGCTCATTTTTACTTTATTGTATATTTAAATGCTTTCAGGCCGTTGCTCATAGCCGGCCATATGTCGGTTCTGAGTATGTATTCAATCCTCAGTAAGGGGAATACTTCTTGTGTTAAGATATGCGAGTCATACGCTTAGCACCAAAATGAGGTTGAGTTCCACTTTCAGGGTTATCGTCGACCCTACCATGGCGGGTTCATAGGATGAGACTAATTCGATTTATGCCTCTTGTGTAGTGAGCTGCGCATCCTTGCAAGTAGACGTCTACTATTCAGGGAATTTTTATGAGGTATGTTCTTGTATGTCTCGTCTCTGCCTTAAATTGTAACTTCCTCCCTAGTCTCTTTGAAGGTATTGCGTATTAATCCCTCTCCGTATACAATTTTGATTGCAGGGCTCGACGTATCTGAACATTACGTTCCACAGGTATTGTTTTAACCTCATTATTATTTTCATCTTTCATTTGGTTCCCTACGATAGTGCAATTTGACTAATTCCCTTTTTTTTTTGTTTGCATTTGTTATTTACAGGTAAACGAAGGTTTATGGTATGCTTATAGATGCAGTACGAAATATTTTCAATCGTTATCGCTCCTAACATGGATCTCTTGGCCGTCCAGGTCGGTATTCTTATGGGATTTATTGCCCCTCTCCTGTTGCGTCGTTTTCATGGGCGTCGAAGTATCGTCCTCTTATGCTGTTGCGCCGAAGGGTGCTTGTTTAGATTAGTTCTATTGAGATAGGGGTTGCAAGTTTTACACCCCAGCCTGATAGGCTCATTATGTATTTTGATATTATGGGACATATATATATATATATATATATATATATATATATATATATATATATATATATATATATATATATATATATATATATATATATATATATTCCCTATTATGTTAGGTTGAATTCAATATACTATGCCGCAGTACAATTTTACCTGGACTGTATAAATCGTGTGTATTTTTTTATACCATGAAATTTGGCTTTGTTTAGTTTTCTCATCAGCACAGAAATAGAATTTTGGTACTACTAATATGGTTCCAGATCATCGGAATTTTCAGGAAGATTATTTAAATTTCTATCTCTTTTTCTGATGTATTTTGCTTCTTATGGTGTCATAATGACAGTTCCTCTGTTCATGGTTATATTGAACTTGTCTAGGCATATGAATGGCATACTGGAAATTTTGAGTCTATTTTCACTCCTAGACATAGGTTAATATTTATGGAAGTCTAGAAATTATATTCTCCTATTTTCCAGAATTTTATACATACATTTCTATTCTTCAGTTTCTTCTCGTTTCATTATATCTAGTTACCCAGCTCTTGTCTACCTGTGTACATGGTAATAAATGTTTCTGAAGGCTGGTTATGGGATTGGAACCCATTCCATTTTTCCTATTGATCAATGAAAATAGTGTTTATATAAATGTATTGTACATACTTTTGAAATAATTTTACTCTGTGCTACTGTAATTCTCAACTGCTTACTCATAATTTACACCTTCTATGAAATCAATTGCAGTGATATGATATTAGAGTAGTTTCAGGAGGCCCTAGTCTCTAGTACATTTTGTTTATAAATAGGTACTCCTTCCCTCCATTAGACAAAGTGACTTATGCACAACCTGGTTGATTTAAACCATTCAATTTTCTTGAATTATAACAGATTTTTTTTTGGGCTGAGCCTAAGATCAGTCTATTGAGTCTCTCCGTCTGTTCTTCCATAAAAAATATAAGTTTTAATTCATATACTGCCATGGTTCTGGTATACTATAGTGCATTTCATTTCCCTCTATGGTAGCTGTAATTTAAATTATACTAAGAAACAGAAGCAGATTAAAAACAATTTTTACGATGTTTCCTGAAAGAACAAGGTTTCCTCAGATTTAAACCAACCCTGGGTTTAAACATTCTGTGGAATTCCACTTTACAGAAATTTCCTCTACAACTATACAGGATGACCAGGTTACTGCCTGGTGATTTCATTCTGTTAAATGTAGGCTAATGAAATATGATATCTTAGAGATAAATTTTGTTTTTATATGTAGCCAATTCATACCATAATAACAAGAAGACAAATTTTCTCAGAGACATACCACTCGTGCAGTAGACCAACCTCCCAACCTTAGAGTTCTTCTGTCTCCCAGAACTCACCCCCGAGCTAAGATCACCTCTTGCAGCAGATTAACCCCTAATCTGTACAAGAGCAACTTATTTAAGCTATTGTTCCCCAAAGCATGTTTCTAATTCTGCGTCCAGAATCTCAGGATGTTTTTCTTCCTGTTTGTCTAGGCTTCCCACTTAGGGATTCTTTAAAGCCGTTTTATGCTTTTCCTCAGCTTTTCCAGCTTTTTACCTCTTCCCAACTACTTTCCTCATCATTGGGGAAATTCAGATTTTTCCTCAAAAATCTAAATTTAAAACTTACTATCTTTCAAGGATTTTTGAAAGATTGTGGGGAAATATTTGCCTCATCCATCCTCACAGATTTAGCAAGTGATCTCATCATCTCATTTTTGGTCACTTTGCACCACAATAATTTATTCATTTCCTCAATTAAATGTTTAATTACATTCACAAAATAATTATCCTTTGGGGTCCACTCCCCTTAGGATGTAAAGTTCAAGTATCTAACTTTAAAATGAAATCACATGAATTGGGGGTGTTACATATTCCCCCTCTGAAAATAAACACCATCCTCGGTGTTGTTATTCAACTACTAGAGTTTATTTTGCAAATAAAAATGGATATTTTTCCATCATTTCAGTCTCTCGTTCCTAGGTAGCTTCTTCAGCAGTAAAGTGCTTCCACTGCACCTTTACTCTGGCTACTGTTCTGCTTCTCAATTCAATTTCTTCCCGCTCCAATATTTGAAGCGATTCTGGCAGAAACTCCCCTTCTGGTTCCACCTGTACAACATTCCAATCAACTATGTGAGAAGCATCATGCACATATCTTTTTAACAATGAAGCATGAAATACATCATGAAATCTAACATGGGGTGGTAAGGCCAGCTTTTAAGCCACTGGTCCCACCCTTTCTAAGATTTCAAAGGGACCACAGTATCAAGGGGCCAATTTTGCACAACTCCCAGCATAAAGGGTGCTCTTTTTGGGTTTAATACGCAAATATACATGCTCCCCAACTTTAAATTCTCTATGCACTCTTTTCTTATTTGCATAACTCTTCTGGAGATCTTGTGCTGTCGTGATGTTCTTTTGTATCTGTTTGACAATTCCTTCCATTTCTTGTAAATCATCGGGTCCCAACATTAGTTTGTCTTCTGGCTGACTCCAGCTCCAAGGAGTACGACACTTCCTTCCATACATTGCCTCAAACGGACTCATTTTGATGGAGGATTGATAGATGTTATTATAGGCAAATTCAGCTAAATGTAAGAAATCTTCCCACTTTGAGGGTCTATCCATCACATACATTCTCAACATGTCCTCCAAAATTTGATTAGTTCTTTTCGTTTGACCATCAGTCTGAGGATGGTAGGCAGTGCTAAATTTCAATTTAGTGCCCATTCCTCCAAATAACCCCTTCCAAAAGGCTGCTGTAAACTTAGCATCCCTATCAGACACAATCACCTTAGGAACCCCATGAAGCCTTACTATCTCCATCAGGAACACATTCGCTACCTGAGCTGTTCCAAAGGTGGATTTCACTGGTATAAAGTGAGCAGATTTGGTTAAGGTGTCTACTACTACCATTATCGAATCATGCTGGTATTTGGTTTTGGGTAATCCTATAATGAAGTCCATGGAAACGGTGTCCCACTTCCATTCTGCAATGGGCAAAGGGTTCAGAAGGCTGGCAGGATGCTGATGTTCAACCTTAACTAATTGACATTCCATGCATCTACTTAAATATTCTGCTACATCTCTCTTCATTCCTGGCCAAAACAACTTCTTTTTCAGGGCTGTTAACATTTTCTGATACCCTGGATGGCCTGCATAAGGTTGTTTGTGGTACTCCTCCAGAATTTATCTTTTTAGAGACTCTACATTGGGGATATACAATCTGTTCTTATAACAAATCATCACTTTTTGGTTTTGGGAAAAATCAGTTTTCTCGTTTTTCTGTAATTTCACCAAAATTGTTTCATAATTTGGGTCTTGGTTTGCTGCTTTATGCACAAATTCTTCTACATCAATCTGAGCACTACTTCCAATATTATTGATATGCTGACAAGCATTTCTGCTCAATGCATCAACAACTTTATTCTCCTTCCGTCTAATATGTTTTATGTCCATGTCAAACTCACTTAAAAAGGATAGCCATCTGGCTTGTCTGGCATTTAATTCAGTTTGAGAAAAGAAATATTTGAGACTAATATGATCAGTCATCAATGTAAATTTTTTTCCAAGAAGATAGTGCCGCCACATTTTCAAAGCATGAATAACAGCTGCTAACTCTAAATCATAGGCACTATAATTCTGTTCATGTATCTTCAGTTTCCTGGATTCATAGGCAATCACTGAATTTTCCTGCAAAAGAAATCCTCCCAATCCTTCTCTACATGCATCCGTACATACCACAAATTCCTTATCAGGATCTGCAATCTTCAGTATAGGGGCTGTAGTAAGTTTCAGTTTTAATTGGTCGAAACTGTTTTGGCATTTTTCAGTCCATTCAAACTTGACACATTTCCTGTGTAAGGAAGTGATGGGATGTGCTATGGCAGAAAATCTCTCCACAAATCTGCGATAATAGCCGGCAATCCCCATGAATGATCTCACTGTTGAAACATCAGAGGGCACTGGCCATTCTTTTATGGCCTTTATCTTCTCTGGGTCCACAGCAAGGCCTTGTTCAGAAATAATATGACCCAAGTATTGGATCTTGTCCTTATAGAACTCACATTTGCTAAATTTAGCATATAGCTGATTTTCCTTTAGAGTTTGCAATACTATCCTCAGGTGTTCTTTGTGTTCCTCCTCACTGTTTGAGTAAACTAAAATATCATCTATGAAAACAAGGACAAATTTATCTAAATACTTGTTTAACACACTGTTCATTAGGCACATGAATGTGGCAGGGGCGTTTGTCAAACCAAAAGGTAGGACTACAAATTCGTAGTGGCCATACCTAGTTCGAAAGCCTGTTTTGCTGATGTCTTCCTGTTTAATTCTGAGCTAGTGGTAACCAGTTCTTAAGTCAATTTTTGAGAATACTGAAGCTCCTCTCACCTGATCAAAAAGATCATCAATTCTAGGCAAAGGATATCTATTTTTAATGGTCAACTTATTCAGTTGCCTATAATCAATGCACATCCTGAAAGTTACATCTTTCTTTTTCATGAACAGCACTGGTGCTCCCCAAGGAGACACACTCGGTCTGATATACCCTTTATCTAGCAGTTCTTGCAATTGCATTTTCAATTCCATAAGTTCAGGAGGACTCATTCGATAAGGTGCTCTGAAACAAGTGTTGCTCCTGGCACCAAATCGATTGAGAAGTCAATTTCTCTTTTGGGGGGGAGATGAGGGATTTCCTTTGGAAAAAATTCCTTGAATTCTCTTATTACTGGTACAGTATCCAGTAATTTTTCTTCAGTTTTCTATTCTGTTTCTTCCACATGCACTGCATAAACCTGATATCCTTTTCTAGCTATTCTTTTTAATTGCAATGCTGAAATTTGTCTGACAGAAATAGGTTTTGGTTTCCCTTTGAGAATAAAACTTTTCCCTTTCTCATCTACACAATGCAAGGTCTTATCCTAGCAATTCATCAAAGCTTTCTTCTTTTCCAGCCAGTCCATTCCTATCAATAGATCATATGACCCTAAGGGTAGAATGTTCAAATTCACTTCTGTTTGAAACTCATTTAATTGGATTTCTGTGCTCGGCAGTTTATATGTTACTTTTCTTTTTGTTCCAGTGGCTAGCTGTACCAACCATGACTGTTGAAATTTTCCAGTTTTTAAGTTACACTTTTCTACAATCTTTGGACTAATGTAACTCAAAGAAGCACCTGGATCAATCAGAATAGAAACAGGTAGGTCAGAAATCTTACCCTCCATTTCCACCATGGTTGCTTGATGTTCTGCTTGCCGATTTTCCAGGGCTGCACTGATAGTTGGTATGTTTCTGGCTATATCATTTATTGTTGTCGCTTCCCGGTCCCTCATGAGCATATGAACATTTCTATGGGGGCAGACCCTCAAAAGATGGGGTTCTCCACAGCCCCAACATTTCAAGGGCTCCTTCATTCTGACTGTTCCCTCCTTTTTACTGTCTCCATCTATTGGTTTCGATGCCACTTGAGACTGTGCAATTTGACTTTCTTTGGGTTTACCAAACCTTTTCTGCTGATGATCTCTGCCAAAATTCTTCAAATAGGCTGGTTTCTGTTTTCTCCCTTTGAATTCATTCTTACTTACCCAACTTTTTCCTTGATCAGTTTTTCCTTTGAACTGTTGGTAACACAATCTAGCTTTTCTAACAGCTTTGTCCATGGTTTTTGGGTTGTCAAACTTAATTTTCTCTTTGTATACCATAGGCAAACAATTTAGAAACCTCTGTACCTTTGCCTTTTCTTCCCTTATGTAAGGTACATATCTTAATAGATTGGTAAATTTAGTAACAAACTCATCGATAGTGAGCTGTCCAAATCTAAGCGCATGAAATTATTTTTCTTTGTCATCATAGTACCTCTCATTCAAGTAACGATTCTTGAATTTAGCCTGGAAATCTTCCCAAGTAATTGTCTTTTCATCTATGGCATGCACCATCTTTGTCTCCTCCCACCACAAGGTAGCCTTACCTTGCAGCTGATAGACAGCTAATCTGGCCTTCAGATTGCTTTCATATTCATAAACCTGGAAATACTTAATCATATTCAGCAGCCAGGCTTCAGCATCCTCCTCCTTTTCCCCATCATAGGAGGGAGGTTTGATTTTTCGTAATTCCCTTTGTAATTCCTTTTTCTGCTTATTCTGATGTTGAATATCATCTTCCTCATCATATTCATCAGTTTTCCTTTTCGTGGAACCTTCTCCTTCTTGGCTGTTCCGTGAGGTTAATTCCCTGATGAGCTTTTCCTGCTCCTCACTAGCTAATGACAATCTGTCATTCTGGATTTTTATCTCAGCCAATTCTTGTTGCAAGTTTTGCAACATAGCCATCATGGCCGCATTGGGATCTAGCTCACCACGCAGATCTACATAAATTCCGCCACTTTCTTCCATTCTATCACCTCACTGTACACTACATAGCACAGGTCAGTGAACAGAAAAAAAAACAACAAAAACAAAACTTTTGCTACAGTAATAAAATTACACAGTGAGTACACAGCAATCGTGAGCACAAAGTCACCAGCCTAGTTTTATAACTTGGGCTCTGATACCATTTGTCACACCTCCAAATTCCACACCCAAAAAAAAATTTCTTCATGAACTCAGACTTGTAAGTATAGGTTTATTCTGACATTTCACCTTTTTATCATGATACTTTTCATCATCATATGCTGTCGCCATTAAATCCACTACTCCTAACTCTTACCTTATGTTATTTTCATTTCAAGGGTGAACATAATTTTCATGTCTTTGACCTTTACACAGGTCTCGCATACCCTTGCGAATTCACCTTTCACTTAAGGGTCATATATTTCATTTATCTAATTATTGAGTATAAAGTAAACCCTATGGTCCATTAACACGTATAATAAAACATGTTTTAAATGAACCTGTGCCCAAATGCAGGTTCGACCTTTCCACTACCATAATTAAGATTCCTCCGCTATGTATCTTGGTATAGACTTGAGGGAATGATTTTTATTTTGGTTATATGATTCGACATGATATTGTGAATTGATTGTTTTCCATGCATTTGGCATTATCACCCACACACGCCTGTTGACATGACCCCACATCACGATACATAAGATTTGAAATCGACTTCAGATATGGTACTTTGAATTGAGATCATCATACACGTAGAGCGTATAGTCAAAATGGATTTTAGTTGCTATGTGCATCGCCGCGAGGAACTTGTATCCACGTCAGGCGTCATAATAAATAACTGATTGTTGTATGGTTTGTGTGTAGTTCGCTAACCCCTTCGCTCGCTTGCCTGGTGAATCCACGTCGATGAACTTGCTCGACTTATGTGATGTATAGCAGCCACGCCAATATATGTACAAGACATATCGACTTAAATTCAGATTTTCACTCCATTAATGCGATACGATGGTCTTAACTCCTCATTGCCTACCCTTCGATCCGTGTCTTGGCTTCAACGATTCTTCCAAGTGGACGATTGTGATCGATTCCGATTAGGGCTAAGGCGGTTCACGAAGAATTATATAAGTCTTTAGGGTAGAGCTAAGTCGGGTTTCTGCATTCTTCAAATTGTTGTGCACCTCTGCGTCTGTACAATTCTTCATTCGGCCGAGGGTTTGTGATTCTCTGTTGCAGAGAAAACCATGGCGCTTCAGTTTCATCAACAATATATCAGGTAATCACCTCAGCGCTCATTTTTACTTTATTGTATATTTAAATGCTTTCAGGCTGTTGCTCATAGCCGGCCATACGCCGGTTCTGAGTATGTATTCAATCCTCAGTAAGGGGAATACTTCTTGTGTTAGGATATGTGAGTCATACACTTAGCACCAAAATGAGGTTGAGTTCCACTTTCAGGGTTATCGTCGACCCTACCATGGCGGGTTCATAGGATGAGACTAATTTGATTTATGCCTCTTGTGTAGTGAGCTGCGCATCCTTGCAAGCAGACGTCTACTATTCAGGGAATTTTTATGAGGTATGTTCTTGTATGTCTCGTCTCTGCCTTAAATTGTAACTTCCTCCCTAGTCTCTTCAAAGGTATTGCGTATTAATCCCTCTCTGTATACAATTTTGACTGCAAGGCTCGACGTATCTGAACATTACGTTCCACAGGTATTGTTTTAACCTCATTATTATTTTCATCTTTCATTTGGTTCCCTACGATAGTGCAATTTGACTAATTCCCCTTTTTTTTTTGCATTTGTTATTTACAGGTAAACGAAGGTTTATGGTATGATTATAGATGCAGTACGTAATATTTTCAATCGTTATCGCTACTAACATGGATCTCTTGGCCATCCAGGTTCGTATTCTTATGGGATTTATTGCCCCTCTCTTGTTGCGTCGTTTTCATGGGCGTCGAAGTATCGTCCTCTTATGCTGTTGCGGAGAGGGGCACTTGTTTAGATTAGTTCTACTGAGATAGGGGTTGCAAGTTTTACACCCCAGCCTGATAGGCTCATTATGTATTTTGATATTATGGGACATATATATATATATTTTCTCTATTATGTTAGGTTGAATTCAATATACTATGCCACAGTACAATTTTACCTGGACTGTATAAATCGTGTGTATTTTTTTTTATACCATGAAATTTGGCTTTGTTTAGTTTGCTCATTAGCATAGAAATAGAATTTTGGTACTACTAATATGGTTCCAGATCATCGGAATTTTCAGGAAGATTATTTAAATTTCTATCTCTTCTTCTGATGTATTTTGCTTCTTATTGTGTCATAATGACAGTTCCTCTGTTCATGGTTATATTGAACTTGTCTAGGCATATGAATGGCATACTGGAAATTTTGAGTCTATTTTCACTCCTAAACATAGGTTAATATTTATGGAAGTCTAGAAATTATATTCTCCTAGTTTCCAGAATTATATACATACATTTCTATTCTTCAGTTTCTTCTCGTTTTATTATATCTAGTACCCAGCTCTTGTCTACCTGTGTACATGGTAATAAATGTTTCTGAAGGCTGGTTATGGGATTGGAACCCATTCCCTTTTTCCTATTGATCAATGAAAATAGTGTTTATATAAATGTATTGTACATACTGTTGAAATAATTTTACTCTGTGCTATTGTAGTTCTCAACTGCTTACTCACAATTTATACCTTCTATGAAATCAATTGCAGTGATATGATATTAGAGTAGTTTCAGGAGACCCTAGTCTCTAGTACATTTTGTTTATAAATAGGTACTCCTTCCCTCCATTAGAAAAAGTGACTTATGCACGACCTGGTTGATTTAAACCATTCAATTTTCTTGAATTATAACAGAATTTTTTTTGGGCTGAGCCTAAGATCAGTCTATTGAGTCTCTCCCTCTGTTCTTCCATAAACAGTATAAGATTTAATTCATATACTGCCATGGTTCTGGTATATTATAGTGCATTTCATTTCCCTCTATGGTAGCTGTAATAAAAATTATACTAAGAAACAGAAGCAGATTAAAAACAATTTTCACAATGTTTCCTGAAAGAACAAGGTTTCCTCAGATTTAAACCAACCATGGGTTTAAACATTCTGTGGAATTCCACTTTACAGGATTTTCCTCTACAACTATACAGGATGACCAGGTTACTTCCTGGTGATTTCATTCTGTTAAATGTAGGCTAATGAAATATGATATCTTAGAGATAAATTTTGTTTTTATATGTAGCCAATTCATACCATAATAACAAGAAGACAAATTTTCTCAGAGACATACCACTCGTGCAGTAGACCAACCTCCCCACCTTAGAGTTCTTCTGTCTCCCAGAACTCACCCCCGAGCTAAGATCACCTCCTGTAGTAGATTAACCCCTAATCTGTACAAGAGCAGCTTATTTAAGCTATTGTTCCCCAAAGCATGTTTCTAATTCTGCGTCCAGAATCTCAGGATGCTTTTCTTCCTGTTTGCCTAGGCTTCCCACTTAGGGATTCTTTAAAGCTGTTTTATGCTTTTCCTCAGCTTTTCCAGCTTTTTACCTCTTCCCAACTACTTTCCTCATCATTAGGGAAATTCAGATTTTTCCTCAAAAATCTAAATTTAAAACTTACTATCTTTCAAGGATTTTTGAAAGATTGTGGGGAAATATTTGCCTCATCCATCCTCACAGATTTAGCAAGTGATCTCATCATCTCATTTTTGGTCAATTTGCACCACAATAATTTATTCATTTCCTCAATTAAACGTTTAATTACATTCACAAAATAATTTTCCTTTGGGGTCCACTCACCTTAGGATGTAAAGTTCAAGTATCTAACTTTAAAATGAAATCACATGAATTGGGGTGTTACAAATCATTTATTTTAGAATGAAAGGTTAATTTATTTAGCTAAGTTGTTGTTTTTTTTTTGCATTGAGTCTGTTGCTATATTATATTTGAAAAAAAAAAGATAGGGAGAAGTCCCTGTTACATTTTAATGATGGAGAGGACACTCATGGAGGGGTAAAATGACAAAATAACGAGCCTCCATTGTGGCAACTATTAGTACCATACTGCATTATAGATTCATGATATATTCTAACAAACTGCGAAAGCATGAGTTCAAATATAAAATACATGAACAAAAGAGAAAGAGGAGGAATAAGGATTAATCAATGTTGACTGGTCGGTCAATTGAAGCATCGGTGTTGTCTTGATTATCATCTGGATTGGTATTTTCTAAATTGTTTGAGCTGGAACTTGGAGCAGAACATTTGTCTAGCATGTATTTCATGATTTGGAGGGATTCTTCCATGTGAGCACAGTGATTTGAGGCGTTCAATAGCTGCTGCTGACAGGATTGTGCCTGTTGTTGGAGGAAGGCAATATCCACTTGATGTTTTTCTTCCATGATCTTCAACTAACCACGAATCAATGCCATTTCTGCTTGAAGGTATACAAAATGGAAGACATTTTCTCTTCTCATGCTGGCACCAAAGGTCTGGGCAATGGATCAAGCAATGTTCAGTAGATGAATTAATAAGCTGAGTGGGTGCATGGAGAGGCCGGGGTTGTATGAAAACAGTGCTGAAGAGGCAGTAAATAAGTTAAATTCTCTGAGCAACAGAGGGGGAGGCACAGAAGGGAGGTCGAGACTATCACAAGATATATCAGGTAGCGGAGAAGCAATGGGGACAGGGGAGACTAGGGAAACCACTGCAAACAATCGCTCGCAGGTTTGTCCTCGAAGAACAAGGACGCTGTCATACCAAATACAGAGAGAGGAGGGGAATGCAAGGTGCAGTGCAATCACATATGCAGGATTGATGAGGCATACCGAGGAGAGAGGGCATATAAATAAGAGAGGCACGAGGGATTAGCTGGAAGGTAGAAGACATGGGGTGAGCTTCACGAGGGGATAAGGTCACGGGTACGGCATCACAGATGGTATGGGGAGATCTTGCTTGCACTGATAGGATCTTGAAGAGAATCATGTAGTCGGATATTGAGGTAGAGATAGATATCATGGCAAAGGAGAAAATGATGTGCCATCTCGGTAGAATAGGTGACTGACAGGTGTACTGCAAGCTTTGTTAGCTAAGATATCATCTTGTTTATTATTTTCTTTGAGAATATGAAAAAAGGAGAGATATTTTAATAGCTTTGCTCAGAATATGGAATCTGTCGATGAGTCTACTGAGAGCAATATTGGGAGTTTTCTTAGCATTTATCATCATATTAACCATAATTGTGGAATCACTGAATATCATAAAAATTTGCATATTTAAGTTCTTGATGATTTGGAGACCTTTGAACAGAGCATAGGCCTCAGCTCTTTTGTTTGACAAAGAGCCAAACCCCCATTCAAAGGAAGCCAAAATGCAACCATGTTCATTCATAATAAGACCTCCAACACCATCAATGCCTGGGTTAGCCTTTGAGGCACCATCAAAGAAGAGTGAAAGTATTTTATAACCATCCACCCACTCGATAAATTGTTTATCCTTGAGTCTTATAATGGGTGAAATCTCGAATTGGGAAACACTTTTTGGTGGATGGCTAGAATTTGGGTGAAATTTTTAATTTCTCATCTGAGAAAATAGTCAACTCAATTTCTCGACCAAGAGTTTTTAAAACTCTCGTCCAAGAGATTTTTAATGTTTCGCCCGAGAGTTTGATTGGGCTTGACCAGAGTTAAAATAATCTCAGACGAGAGTTAAGTATTTTCTCGTTCGAAAGTTGTATTGACATAAACTCTCGTACGAGAGTTGTAAAACTCTTAGCCTAGAGTTTTTTTAACTCTCTTCTCATAGTTTTATTCTTATAAAAAGCCCCTAAAATAGTTTTCTCCCCCGACATTCTGCACTTTCGTTTTTATTCATTCTACACTGCAACTGTCGTTTTGGATGGAGCATTCGAGCCATCGTGAGCACGAGCACGTAGATTCTTCTAGCCAGGTAAGTCTCTCCACCTTTTTCCTTGAAGATATCGAAGGAAGGTTTATGATTTTTTTATTTTTTTATTTATTTTTTTCAGAAATTAATGGCATGATTGCAAACACCCCATGCAACGGTACATTCTTCACTTGTTGCACTTTCTTTATTTGCCTGACACTCAATACAGAGTTCCATAATGTGATTTCTGCAAATTGCACAATTTTCAACCATAATATCCCATGCCCAAAGGGCTACAACATTCCACTTCTTTATTTCGAACCACAATATCCCATGCCCAAAGGGCCACAACATTCCACTTCTTGATTTCGACACTTTTGGCCTTCTCGGTGGAAGTGCTTGCTCCGGCTTGAGAGCTGGAACCCTCGCCAGAGGGCACGAGAATCATATCTACGTCTGTTGAAGCCATTGTCTGTTAGAACAAATTCTAAAGTAACAAACCCTGGCAATGGTGGCGACAACTGGTGATTTCACTCAGAGACCAACGACTGGCTAATGTTCAAAATCTAAGCTCATTTAAGACAGAATAGTTCTTAACACATTGTTTGCGAGATATCTTACTTCCCGAATGAGCTTCCACTTGGACTACCAACTTAACAACCAAAGAATCTTGATTATGTTGTCCTGTATACAGTCATAAAATATCTGATGGTCTTCAAGTATCTCCAAGGTATTTGTTGAAGATAATTTAGTTCTTTTTCTTTTTTCCACATTGGAAAATGCTTGATCCTTTTTCTGTTCATCTTGATTTTGTCTTTACATGGCCCTTGTGACCCTTCTACTATACATGATGGGTTCTTTTCTTGGGGCTTGTGTTGGTTGAGATTAAGGTGGAGGTATCTCAACTCTTTCCTCTTCCTCCCTTGGGGCTTCCTTCTCCATTTTTTTTTTTTTACTCATAGATATTTTCAACAAAATGATTATCTTTGAGAAACTGATCCCAAGTCTTTTCATACTTCTCTTGTTCCCATTCTCAGATTAACTTGGTGAGGCCATGGTGATATAACATTCTCTGCTCATTTCTAGGGTGCTTCTGAATTAGCTTTGTGATTTTGGTGAATCAGATGGTATGGCACATTTAACATTTTTCTCCCTTAAAATGTTGCAAGATTCTGATGTGGTATAAGTAAATGAGGTTTAGTATTCCCTCAAAAGTCATATATGAACCAAGAAGGTTAATTCATATCAAGGATGTTTTCACGAGGTGTTATCCATTCCTCTAATTATCCTGCCATTTTAAACTTTTTTTCGCAATTTATAAAAAAATTCATCCAAATGGTCAAAACTGAGTCTTACACCACTAAATATTTTTGGGCACCACACCTGCTGAGATCTTTTATTCTCAGTGCCTTCTTATAGGTTCCTAAATTATCTATTCATTTTGATGGAAAATTTCAACAGAACAACTCTGATGCCATGTAAAAATTGCATCTCATGGCAGTGGATCTGCACTCATAGAACTCCAGCTCTACAACTGAATCTGAAACCTTTTGAAGCAGCTATCAAATCTTCACATCTGCAAACATAAAAATGTTGTATTGAATATAATGAGTTTAAAAAATAATGGATTTAGGTTTAGGGTTTTATTCTTTGTTTGTGTTTTTCTTTTATTGTGGATTTAAAGAATATTTTAGGATAGCTTGATTTTTTTAAATATTTTTTGAGAAACAGGGGTAGTAATGATGGCATTTCTTTGAGAAACATGGAGGGTTTTTCCAAAATGGGATGACTTTCTCCCACAATACATTACCTATAAAGATGAAGGAAACCCTTTCCAAATATGATGCTTTTGATGGGGTTTTAGTTTATGATGTGTTTCACCTAGTAGCCACTTTTTGACATCATGTTATTTGTAATGTAGCTTTTGAGCACAAATTTTGACCTAGAAAAACTATCTACCTCTTTGGTTAGGGAAAACCATCAATTGAGATAAATCTGAAGAAAACTGAACCTAGACTCCATTCATAATCTAGATTAAAGGGAAATACCTTTCTTAAATAAGTTCCTTTTAGCCCATGGGAGTGTGGTTCAGAAGCAAGTTGGATAGTAATCACACTTGTATTAATTTTTTGACCTTGGTCAAACGTCTCCCCTCCCCTCAAGTGGTGTGGATGATGGCAAGAGCCAATCCTAGGTGATTTTTATGGCACAAAAGTGTCTAAAAATGCCACTCATAGCAGGTTTTCTTAGCTGGAGGACCTCTGCTAGCATCCTTTCCAGAACAAGTTCTTTGTATCTTTCAGTTGGCCTATTCGATGGCTCTTCCTTGTCTATCACTTGCCTTCTTAACATGGAGTGCATTATCTATGGAGTTTGTCTATTGACTTGATATTTAGTTATCAATTTTTTTATTATTGGGGGTTTAGGGGTTTTTATAAATCTATGATTGTGTTTCACATTCACTTATATATTTGCTAAATTTTCTACTTGCTGATATAAAGAATTTTAGTATTTTGGATGTGTTTTTATCTTATGTCATTCTCTTCTAACCATCTTAAATTTGACATTGAATTTTGAGGCTATTTACATGATTGAAAATTTTAAATTTGACATTGAATTTTGAGCTTATTTATAGGACAAACAATCATATTTTCTTCCTGGAAATTATGAGTGGTGGCATACCTGAACTGTGCGTTGTTTCATTCACAATGCTTTGTTTTTTTTACTAGTAAACGCTATCTATGTTTTCCCTTTCCACATAGGAAACAACCAACCTGGTAACTAGCTGTAGCTCTAGTTTCAAGAAAAAACATAGAGGAATTCAATGGGTTTGGATGGAAATTACGTATACACAGCAAAGGAAACATAAGTCAAAATATGAGGGTGGTAGAGTATAAGTCAAAAAAATGCTTTTTTTAACTTTGAAAACATATTATAACTTTGAGAGTACGATGTGACTTTGTAGAGTTCATATGGGCTTTCAATAATGGCATTTCATGAGTACAATTGAGGAAGTGCTATGAAATATCCAAAGTGTTGAATAGAGTAATGATAGGTTGTATGGAAGCGGTGTTTAGTGAAGTAGTCAAGGTAAATGTAATGATAAGATAGTAAACTAGTGGGTATTGATAAATACAATAGATAGGATAAGAGAGGTTTATTTGCAATAGTAGTAAGTTATATTTTGATAATAAAATAAGTACTTTAACTTATTGCAAAGGAAAATAGGAGAGTTTTTAATTGGGATTGTAAATAAAATTTGAAAATTTTGAGGTTAATAACTAAAATTTTAGGATACAGGAAATAGATATAAAAGGTATTAACATTAACTTTTTATATGAGATTGCTAACAAAATTCTGGACATTGAAAAATGCTTACCATACTTTTTATACCATATAAATAATATTGTTGTTGGCTTTAAAATGTTGGAGCTATAGTACCTATTATCCATTGGTTGATGACATGACTATCGATTGACAATTTGTTTTCTAATTTGTTTATGAGGGGCAGAAATTTGATTCAATACTATAGCAATAATGGCATCAGGCGAGCCCTCCAGAGACCCCTCCATGAGAGGAGGATTATTAAGTACATTAGTTGTTTATTTATGTCATGTTTTCAAGTAGGTTATATTTATTGTTCGTTGTGAAAAATTGATTAATGTCACTAGAAAATTTGGCCCAATTTCCGACGGCCACTTCGTCGCTATTCCGACACATAGTCGTCGCAAGAGCGACAGTTCGAGGACAGGAAAAACGTGGTTTGCCATTACGTCGCAATTTCGATGCCTTGACAAAGTGTCGCATTACCGACACTTTTTTCGTCGCTTCCAAACAAGCGTCGCTCTTCCGACGTTTCCCAAACCGTCGCTCTTCCAACGTTTGTAAACTGTCGCAATTCCGACGCCTTACAAAAGTGTCGCAAGACCGACGCATTGAAAAAGTGTCGCAATACCGACGCATTCTAAAAGCGTCACAATACCGACGCATTACAAAAGTGTCGCAATACCGACCCTAGGAAGAACTGTCGCAATATCGATGGACGTCACAAGACTGAAAAAAATGGAAATCGTTCAAGACGTTGGAAGACCAGCGCTTACAAAGCGTCGGTATACCAACGACGGGCTCAATTTAAAAAAAAAATGAAACTTTAAAACAGGACAATAAATCTCCAATATCTGTTATGAATTGTGGGCATTCCAATTTTTATGAACATAATTCGACCATGAAATATTAATATAATAAACCACCCCGCAGCGCTTTGACTATAACCAATCATATAAACATGGCTCTGTATTTCAAAAAACAGGTTTAAAATAGAAACAGGGCAACATTTTTTTTTTCTAAGTAAAGTTAATCTATTAACAGTGGGAATAAAATTATAGCATGAACGAAGTCAAAAAAATTGCCCAGACTTATGGCAAATTTGTCGTAAAAAAATCAAAAAAGAAGACTGCCCTCATACGGGGAAACCAATCTTGAACGTTTTTCAGGTCATTGCATTACCCGCGCAGGGGAACCATCGTTTGATATCTTTGACGATTACAATGTTTACAGAATTCAAAAATAAAACAGAGGTCCAGCACAGTAACATAAGAAAAAACATGCCCAATTAAGTGGGCCGCGAAGCAAGAAAACAAAACCAAAGAGAAGCAGCTAGTCATCTGGTGGTTCTTCGACAACCTCCACTGCTGAGACTCTATATCGCTGGCCCCTTGGACAAATATCCCCTATAGGCTAAATATAGAGAGACAAGATGTTGCCTACGTGTCAGACTGAAGAAGAGATAATGATGTGTCAAAGAATTTAAAGAAACCCTCATGGAAATTTAATGGTCATTAAACTACACAAATCAGAATCATCTTTGAAACCCCAACCTGCGTATGCATTACCCAAAGGTTGAAAGGTTATAAGTCTAACATTGCACAGAATTAAATTTGAAAGGAATTAACCAGGAAAATGATACAGATTCAGAGAGCAACATTCCATGGATGGTTCTTATTCCTGTGTAGTAGCTCAAAATGATTAGTCCTCTCAAAATACAGGGTGGGTTGTTCTAACCTCCTCCGTAATACCCTCCCTGACCTCCTTCTCCTCTGCTTTGAGCTTGGGAAGTCTCCACATCTCGGAAAGAAGTTTTGTCCTATCCCTGCTCTAGAATACAAATGAGATCAGAAACCCTGATAGAAATTTAATGGTCATTTAACTGCACAAATGGGAATGATCTTGGATCGATTCGAAACGGCAACCTGCATATGCATTAGCCAAAGGTTGAGACGTTATAAGTGTAACAATGCACAGAATCCAACCAGGATTGAATCTTAAAGGCATTAACCAGGAAAATGATTCAAATCCAGATAGCAACATTCCCATAGATGGCTCTTATTCCTTTGTAGTTGCTCTAAATGATTGGCCCTCCCGAAATACAGGTCGGGCTACAGCCTCCTTGGTAACACCCTCCCTGAACCCTTCTTCGCCACCTAGAGGTTGGGAACTTGGGAAGTCTCCACATCTCGGAAAGAAGTTTTGTCCTATGCCATACTCCATCAGAATACGAATGAGATCAAAAACGCTGCAATAGCTGACTTCGCGTAGCCTGGTTGATAAGGAATTGGTATTATGTTCTATCCTTATGCTATCTTTGAAACCTTTGGAACTACTAGTTTCCAAATTTCAGGTAGAATCTAACCAACAAGGGATAACCGCTTGAAAATCTCAACCTTAGGATTTCACGCAGCTATGAGACCTACCCATGCCACCACTTGAACATTACACCGCTTTATTTCTTTATTTTCTATGCAATATCTTCTAACCAACTCATCACGGAAATTACCAGTCATTCACTTCCAGAAGCTTTCCAAGATGCGTAGAAGAGGCAGCCATTGGAAGCTTTTCATCAAACCTTCTGATCGAGTTTTCAACAATCGCTATTTTCTAAATATTTCTTTAAAACACAGTATTGAATTTCTTTAATGAGAGAATAATTTACGGAGACGATATCCGTGTTTTAAATATTTGCTATAAAATGCAAATTAGGGACTACAGTTAATGAAATTGTAATTTATAATTGTAAAAACTGCTCCAGTATTCTAGCTATTTCTTTACCTCTTTAAATCTTTAAATCGAGCTCTCATGCTTTAAATTAAATAAAACTCTACTCTACAGAAAAGAATTAATCATATTTCTATATGGAGTTGACATAAGATCAAGACGTTGCAGTATTACATGACGAAGGGCACGGAGGCCGAAGCCATTGTAGAAGAAAATTAGAGGTGCCACTGTAAGGAGATATTACACATTTTGCGTGGTCCCTGCTAACCACTTCAATGCACTGTTTTGCAATGCAGGACAGCAACAAGACCAAACTTACAATAACCGAATGCGATTTAACGCCAACGAAAATCCCTAACGTTGTTAATAAGGAGTTGAAATTGCAGAAAGGGTTAATGTAAAAATCCTAGGGTTCAGATTTTCTGTGTTTTTTTGGTTTTTTCAGAAGACCGCTGGTTTATATATAATATACCAGTACATTTTCCAAAAAAAAATGCTGCCATAATTCCAAATATTTTGTCAAAAATAAACTCAGAAACTAAGGGTGAAAAAAATACATATATCAACATAACCACAAGATATTACCCCGGAAATATACAAAATGCATCAAAGAAATCCCCCATATAATATACTAGATAGAAACAAAATACCATCTGAATCAAACCAAAAAAAAATAAAAATAAAAAGAAAGTATGATACGCATTATGGCAGCGAATCGATCCTTCCTCCCTGATATGGTCGGAGTCCAAGAGAGTGTAATGTAAATTGCCTGCACTTGCCGAGAGACCCTTCTTCGTATTCTCCCCCTAGTTTCTAACTCGTGACGTATGTAAGGTTAGTGCCCAAATTATCAGTCACCAGCATTTGAGCATTTTCCAAGAGATCCTTCTTGGTATTCTCCTCTTAGTTTCGAACTCGTGACATATTCTCCTCCTAGTTTCTAACTAGTGACGTATGTAATGTTAGTGCCCAAATTATGAGTGACCCGCATTTGTCGAGAAACCCTTCTTAGTATTCTCCCCATAGTTTCGAACTCGCGACGTATGTAAGGTTAGTGTAAAAATTATCAGGAGATTCCTTTAATCTATGACCCTTATCCGAAAATAAAACTAGGCGTTGCTCGAAGATGACAGCCAACGAAAAAAGAATGAAAATATCTGTAAATTTTTATTTATTTTTAATTAAAAATTTTTATATTTACACAATTATTTTTATACAATAATTTGAATTTAATAAATTTTAAAAAATAATAATTTTTTTTATATATTTAAATAATTATTTTATATAATAATTAAAATTTTAATTATTTAAAAAAAAATTATTAAAAAAATTAATATTTATACATCGTTATTATTACCCAATATGCACACTTTCAAAATCCAAACTAAGTAAAACAATAACTTCTTTCTTCTTCTTCTTTCTTTCTTTTTATTTTTTATTTTTTATAATATATAAAAAAATATTATATTAATAATTTAAATGAAATAAAGAAAATAAACTAAACATTTTTATTATAAATAATAATCATATTATTTTAATTTTTGATATATAAAAAGAAATATATTATATTAATAATTTAAATAGAGAATAAATAAATAAAATAAAAATAAAAAAGATAAGTCATATATGGTATAATAGTGAGTTATGTGTAATTATTTTTAAGAGTATAATGTTTTTTACTCATAAAAAAAACCAAATGCATCAAACTTGGTTTATATAATTTTAAATGATATTAATTATAATTTTATTTATTTAGTAATATAGTTTTAATAGATATTTTTTTTTTTATAACCTAATTTTTTTAATCAAAATTTTAATAATTAACATTCAATTTAATATTTTCAATTCAAATTTTCACAATTAATTTTTTCTATCCTATTTTTTAAATTTTAAAATAAATATACATTTAAATAATACAATTAGTTTTTATTACATTTTTTAAATGAAAAGTCTCAAATTCCCATTTCCACTACATAAATCTTTTAATATTTAGGAAAATCCTAAAAATGTATGTCATAGAGCCGCTTCCAGGTTGGAAGGACATACATTCAAGAAAACTATAGGTAGTAAAATTTAAACAGTTTTAGACGATTAATTTTCATTAAAAAATATGTGTCAATAACCTAACATCTATTGGGTGCTACACGGGAGATTGGGTGCTACAACTATACATGAATAGTCGAACCCTAGACGGGAGATTGGGTGCTACAACTGCACATAAATAGTCTCACACCCAACAACCATGGTGATCATGATCTTCGAGGCTCATGCCCAGCAACCATGGTAATCCCGAGCATGCATGGTTGAATGATTGCAAATTGAATCCACTTATCAAATATTGTACTCTCAATTAGTTTTCACAGCCAACGAACCACGAGAATTATTAAAATCAGATGGCCGTCTCTGCCAATCCCCTCTACATCATGGGGATGAGATGGCAATAGTTATATCCGTGAATCTAAATTTAATGTCATTGAAAATCCCCTACGCTCTTACTATTCAAGAACGTAGGCCAGGGTTAGTTCCAGAATCGCTACGAGGGTTTTAAAATTGAAAAGAGAGTTAGTGCTTGAAGCACCCACCAGCCACTTTCAGCCCCTCCCAAGAATGCTAAAACAAATTTGGATCCTAGCTTTCCCTCTCTCATACGCCTACCACTTTTGACCACTTTAAAAAATTAAATGCCATAAACGGAGTGTAACACTGGACTATTCTATCATTTAGCATGTGATTTCTAACCTAACTATAGTAATGTGCACAGGTACAAATTCAACAAGGTTCGTTTCAGGCATCCAGAAATTTATTAAACCAGCAGAAATTTTATGATTGTTTCTGTAACACCCCCAATTTGTGTGTTGAATTTTTTAAAAAGTTAGACATTTGAACTTTAATCCTAAGGGGGTGGACCCCAAGGTATGAGTATGGTGTGAATGTATTTGCATATTTTATTTGAGGAAATAAATAAAATGATTGTGCATTTTGACCATAAAGAGAAATTGAGATCACTTGCCAAATCCATGAGGATGGATAAGGCAACAAATCCCCAAAAATCTTTCAAAAAAAAATCCTTGAAAGAAATTAATTTAGATTTCGAGGAGGAATCCAAATTTCCCCAATGATGAGGAAAGTAGTTGGGAAGAGGTAAGAAAAAGTCAGAAAAGTCAAGAAAGCTTAAAAGGCTTGAAATAATCCTGAAATGGGAAGCCTAGGCTGAACAGAAAGAAAGCATCCCGGCTATTCGACTTGCAGACTAGAAACATGCTTTGGGAGCAGAGCTGATGGTCACCTGAAAGGGATTGCAGGTTGATCTATGCTAGGAGGTGATCTCTGCTCGGGGGTGAATCCTGGGAGATAAAGAGGATTCTAAGGTTGGGAGGTTGGTCATTTGCAGACTGTGGTATGTTCTGAAATCTTGTTATTCTATTTTCTGATGGTATGAATTGGCTACATATAGAAAATTTAATTAAATGGTGTGATTGATGTTAGTGCTACATTTAACAGTATCCATCATAGGGTAACCACCCTCCAGATTCTGTTTAGTTGTAGACTAGAACATCCATAGAGTAGAAACTCTAGAATCTCTAAACCAAGGTCGTTTTAGATCTGAAGTTACTTAAACCTCTACATATGATTACTTCACCTCTACAGATGACATTCAAAATTATGCTAGAAAACGAGTAATTTTAACTCTATAGAATGGTTATAATATTCATGAGTGGGGAGATTCCATCTCCAAATCTATCTGGAGTACTTGAATAAATTATCATACACAGATTCCATATATCTTTAAAGTCCTCTAGAAAAACATACTTTTAAATCTAAAGAGATTGAGTCCTAACAGAAATTTGAGTATTAACTTACTTCATATTTATGTAAATGCTGAAGTCTTATACTCAAATGTCAAATATAATAACTGTCTTAGCAGATCTGAATTCATATGACTCATTGAAGAAAATTAAAGATGCATATATTGAAGAGAGACATTGTATATTATCAAAAGAAGCTCTAAACTATATATGACTACACCCCTCATATCATGTACATAGCATATTAAAGATTGAATGTCTACTTTTAATTAATGAACCTAGCATTAAAATCAAGAAGTAAATCTATTATGTAGATATAGAACGCGAATGCCAATGGAACACTTATATAACTATCTATATGTATATCCAACACTTTCCATACAGTCCGTGAGCTATAGTCCGATCATTGTATGTACATTTACGGTTGGCATGAACTATATAAAAACAAATATAATATGCGCACTGCTGTCTCGGGTTCGTGGCAACACTTTTAAACCATGATAAACAAATAACGTGAGGGAGTATTGACATATATATATAAACCAAACGGGGATGCGTTTTTTTCAAAAAGAGGGTTAAATATAACTGAAGCTTCACGAATATACAAAGTATAAGATCTAGCAAATTAAAATAGGAATGCGCCGAGAGTTTAGCACATAGTTAGTCATACCTTCATTTCAATGTATGTACATATGAGATTTATTACAGGTCAACAAAAGTTATAAGGGCGAGTGGTATAGAGGCGGACCCGTGTGAAAAGAAATCAAGAAATACAAATCGGAAACAACTACGCTAATATGAGATATATTACTGATCCCTACGGCCAATTTATTTAACATATGGTTCAACCTACTCGTGCGCGATTAGATGTGCTACGTGCAACGAGTGCCGAGAGCTAACTCTAGCTCATCGTAGCCTGTTACTATGCGCCTATTTATGAAAATAGAACAAAAATAATATTTTATTCCGTAAAATTCGTTTTAAAGAAACTGCTAGCCAAATCTTTTGTTGACGGTGTCATGATCGCGTATGGTTACAGATAAAGGATAACAAATAAAAGAAAAAAGAAATTATTATCGTCAAGCCAACGCAATTCCAGCCGCGGCCTCACCTCACTAGGTTACACAGAGAAGCCAAACCATGAACCAACCCATCCACATGTAACATTTACATTTGAATTTAAATAGTGCACCTTTTAACTCGGCATTTTTGAAGAATTTTGAAAAATAAGGAATAGTAATGTATAGCAACTTTATTAGTTATAATGATTATATTTATATTTTCAAAAATATAAATAAATTTTATTTTTTTATTATTAAAAAATTTAAATTATAAATATTTAATTTAAATTTAAATTTAAATTATTTATTTTATGTAAAATATATTTAAATATTACGATAGTTTACATGGTGTAGATTTTAGAATAGATGGTGATATAGTTTATTGTTAAAGCACCATGTGTTGTGAAAGTTATGTTTTCAAAATAAACTCCAATTATGTTATTACTTGTACAAAAGAAATAAAAAGACCTCCTAGTGTGAAATGATCTATTCAAGTTAGAAAATTGTTATTATAATATTAACTAATAACACTAAAATAATGAAAAATAATATTAATGAAAATAATGAAGAATGTTACATAGGTTATAATTTAATGTTTTTTGTGGATGGTAGAAAGCTTATTAATAAAAAATATGATCACTGCACTTTATTATTTTGTTTCTTCAAAAATATGATTATTACACTTCATTATTTTGGTTTTTTTTTTTTTTTAATATCATAAAATCCAGGGATTCTTGATTCTCCACATCTTTTGATTCCAAAGACTGATTCCATAGGCATTTTATAATAAGAGGTAAGAGATTGTGAACATCCTCTACTTAAACATGGTTAGACATCTTATAATTGGAAACAAGAGATTGGAAATCCTTCTCTGAAAACCATGGCTAATCAAGCCCATGAATATTCTATAGTTGGAAGACAAAGTTTGTAGACATTCTACACTTGAATTTTTTTGGAATTAGACATGAAATTAAAATATCTTATACTTTATAGTTAGACATTTTATTCTAAAAGAAAGAAATTAGAAATTATTATTCCAATTAAAAACAACAATTTTAATAGTATTCCATATAAAAATGCATATGAAGATTAAATATAATTTTTTTGATAAATTAAAAATCAAAAATCAAAAAAAATATGATTGAAATCTTTTATATATTTCAATTAAATTAATTTGATTCTAAATCCAAATTAATTGCAAAGACAAAATAATCATTTATTTATTAATATAAATTAAAATTTATTTATTGAAAAAAATAATAATGCAATTTTAATTTATAATTAAAAATGATAAGTTTCTTCTCCCATTCCATCGAAATAAATGTAACGATTGATTTCACTTTGCATAGAATAATACAATTATTTATAAAATAGCATAAATACTAAAGATTTATTAAACTTTTATTTCATTATGGAGTTGACAAAAATATTAAAGATTTATTGAAAGGGGCAGTTAGATAATGAAATGTGTTAAACAAAATCTACTTAACGGACAATCAAGTTGTAGCTGGTTTACTCCACAGAGACAACAGGGGTAGGACAGTCAAGTTGTAGCTGGTTTACTCCACAGAGACAACAGGGGTAAGATAGCTGCATTAGTTGCATCACAGGAAGTTCAATCACGGAACTGTAAAAAGATTTTTATTTAGGTAAAAATACATTTCTTCATAAAAGCCACGCTGTAAAGGAGGTTCGGGCACTCACAAGCAAGCATAAAGGAAGGCCTTTCCTTCCCTCTGCAGCTTGTTTCCTGCATGGTGTAACTATTGTTTATCTATAGAAAATGTATCCAAAATCAATTATTCAACGTACACTGCCAATTTCCCTACTCGGCATTGCCTTCAGCTCCCATATATCCTCGTTATTTTGCCAGAATTTATGCACGAGGTAGTTGCTATATTGGCATGTTACTTCAGAACCAAACAACTTTATCGATTCAAAATTTGAAGAAATATATTATAAATAATGATAGATATATATCATAAATAATGATAATATTTGAAAAATTAAATTAATTTTAAATTTATATATATGTGAAAATTGTAATATAAATAAATGGTTTTTTTTCATGAGAATCATTTATTTTAGAATGAAAGGTTAACTTATCTATTTAAGTTGTTTTGTTTTTTGGTTTTTAATTGAGTCAGTTGCTATATTCTATTTGAAAAAAAATAGATAGGGAGAAGTCCTTGTTACATTTTAATGATGGAGAGGACAACCATGAAAGGGTAAAATGACAAAATAACGAGCCTCCATTGTGGCAACTATTTGTACTATACTTCATTACAGATTCATGATATATTTTAACAAACCGCGAAACCATGAGTGCAAATTTAAAAGACATGAACAAAAAAGAAAGAGGAAGAATAAGGATTAATCAATGCTGATTGGCCAATCAGTTGAAGCATCAATGTTGTCTTGATTATCATCTGGATGGGTAGTTTTTACATTGTTTGAGCCGGAACTCAAAGCAGAGCGTTTGTCTAGCATGTATTTCAGGATCTTGAGGGATTCTTCAACGTGATCACGACGATTTGAGGCATTCAATAGCTTCTGCTGACAGGACTGTGCCTGTTGCTGGAGAAAGGCAGTATCCACTTGATGCTTTTCTTCCATGATCTTCAACTGACCATGAATCAGTGCCATTGCTACTTGAAGGTCTGCATAATGGAAGCAATTTTTGCTCCTCATGTTGGCACCAGAGATTTGGGAAATGGATCGAGCAACGTTCAGTAGATGAATTAATAAGTTGAGAGGGTGTATAGAGAGGCTGGGATTGTAGGCAAATAGTGCTGAAGAGGCAGTAAATAAGTTAAATTCTCTGAGCAGCAGAGGGGGAGGCACAGAAGGGAGGTCGGGACTGTCACAAGATATATCAAGTAGCAGAGAAGAAACGGGGACATGGGAGACCAGGGAAACCACTGCAAAAATTCGCTCGGAGGGATAAGTCTCGGAAGAACAAGGACGATGGCATACCAAAGACAGAGAGAGGAGGGGAATGCGGGGTGCAGTGGAATCGAATATGCAAGATTGATGAGGCATAGCGAGGAGAGAGGGAATATAAATAAGAGAGGCACGACGGATTAGCCGGAAGGTAGAAGACATGAGGGGATAAGGTCACGGGTAAGGCGTTGCAGATGGCATGGGGAGATCTTGCTTGCGCTGACAGGATGTTACAGAGAATCCTGCAGTCGAATATTGAGGCAAAGATAGATATCATGGAAAAGGAGAAAATGATGTGTCATCTTGGTAGAATAGCTAACCGGCTGATCTACTGCAAGCTTTGTTAGCTAAAATATCAACTTGTGTATTATTTGCTCTGAGAATATGAAAAAAGGAGAGATCGTTCGTATCTTTGCTTAGAATACGGCATCTGTCGATGAGTCTGCTGAGAGAAATATTGGGAGTTTTCTTAGTATTTATCATCATATTAACAATAATTGCGGAATCACTGAATATCATAACATTTTGCAGATTTAAGTTCTTGATGATTTGGAGACCTTTGAAGAGAGTGTAGGCCTCAGCTCTGTTGTTTGAAAAAGAGCCCAGACCCCATTCAAAGGAAGCCAAAATGCAACCATGTTCATTCGTAATAAGACCTCCAACCCCAACAATGCCTAGGTTTGCCTTTGAGGCACCATCAAAGAAGAGCGTAGGTTTTTTACAACCATCCATCCACTTGATAAACTCTTTCTCCTTGAGTCTTATCTTCCACTACACCTTTTGGGGGATTTGAATGATAGAAGTTTTGTTGAAGCTCCGGTTGTCGAGAGCTCTCCCAAGAAAGATTCTTTGTTCAGCTTGCAGATTAATGAGATTGAAATGGTTGTTACTTTTGGATAAGATCATCTCGACAAAGAGACTCCAAGTCTTATTTTGAGCTTTCCTTGTGCAAGTTTTTTTATCCTAGAAAATCACCTTATTCCTAGCCAGCCAGATACTCCAAAGAAGCACATAGGGAAGCGTGTCCAAAACTCTTTTGGCAAATTTCTTGCTCTTTTTTTCCCCAAGGATAGCCCTTTTTCCAATTGGTTATCAACTTCGAGATCGAACTGATGGCTTCTAAGTCAATCTAGGAGAAGTTAATGAGGTCATTCCAACTATAGTTGGCAAAGGAACACCTCACAAAAATATGGAAAGTTGTTTCTTCTTCGTTTTGACAAAGGGGGCATCTAGAAGGACCAAGAATGCCTCTTTTTTTTTAAATTATCAGAAGTAAATATCTTACCTTTGAGCAGTATCCAAATGAACATTTTTACCTTTGGGAGGGCTTCAAATTTCCATACAAGCTTATATATGGGCCACCGAGGAGTGGGGAACTGACCTTTAAGAAGGGACCCATAAGCAACTTTTATTGTGTACGATGATCCAGAGGGATCCCACAAAAAAACTGTCTTGGTTACCTTTTGATAGTGGAGCTATGCCATGGAGCATTCCTTTCAGGTTTGCTAGATCATCCTCAAGGTGAGGGGGGATGATAGGAAATTCCCATCCATTCCAGGCATTGGAATATTCATCCGAGTTGGAAATTTGGTCCATGGTGTTTATACCTTGAGTCTGGAGATAATTTTGAATACGATGAATGCTTGGGCTATTAGTGAGGAGAGACTGTCCCATAATTTTATCCTCCCAGATGTTTATGCTACTTCCTCCTTAAGGGACTTTGGAGATGTATCTATTGATGAAAGGTATGGATTTTTGTAGAGAGCCTAGATTCTGGAGCAAGGCCTGTTAGGGATTTCTTGATCAAGGAGATTTTGTCTAACAATGGTGATATATTTGGAGTTCAGCACTTGCTTCCACCAAGAGTGTTGTCCTGAGATAAGGTGCCACACTATTTCCCCCCCAAAGGCATTATTCAAAAGCTTGGGAATGCAAATACCAAGTCCACCATTTTCATGATTCTGAGTAACCTGCCTCCATTTGACCAAATTGAATTTCTTCTTCTCATTTTTCCCACCTTTCCATAAGAATTGTCTTAAAACAACTTCTATTTTTTGCTGAATGTTGGAGGGAGCATAAAGCAAGGAAAAGTGATACAGAGGCAAGGTAGAGAGGACATATTTTAAGAGGATTGTGCGCCCGACCAAATTGAGCCAGGAAGATCCCAAGATAATTAAAGTGGGTCTAATTCCACTTGTAGGAGACTCCAAAGATGTGAGCAATACTGTGGATAGTGTTGATTGTAGCATTCCACCCATAGATACAGTTTTTATGATAGTTAATCTTCCATCCTGAAAATAGCATAGATTTATAAAGAAGTGACTTGAATCTCTGAGAAATAATGCAGGTGGCTCCACCCATCAAGAGGGTGTCATCTGCCAATTGAGAGTGATTCATATTCTTGGCTATGTTGCAAAACTTGATACCAGTGATGAGACCAACTCCGTGCTTGCGATCCAAGGCCCTCTTGAAGGACTCTGCCGTGAGGATAAAGAGGAAGGGAGATAGAGGGCAGCCTTCTCTGAGGCCATGAGAATATTGAAAGAATTTCCCAGGCCTTCCATTGACTAAGGGGGTGATCCAAGGATTGGAGATGCAAGCGTTGATGAGAGATATGAAATCTACTTCAAATCCCACTTTCTGAAGGATGGAGAGGAGGAAGGAATGTCTCACTCTATAAAATGAATTGGCAAGGTCAGTTTTCAGGATGAATCCTTTCTATAATCTCATCATACTCGAGTGAATGGCTTCTTGGACCAAAAGGATAGATTCTGAGATTTTTCTTTGGGATATGAAGCCCCCTTTATTTTCAGAAATGAGGTTTGGGAGATGGGGTTTGAGGTGGGTGGAAAGGATTTTAGTAATGATTTTGTACGAAGACTTGCCAAGGGAAATAGGTCTAAATCTAGAGAATGAGGAGGGATAGCTCTCTTTGGGTATAAGGGCGAGAAAGGTTGATTTTGTATAGCCACCAATATTCTTCTTTATTTGAACCCAAAGGATCATTTTAATAAGGTCCTTTTTAATAACTTCCCAAAAGGTCCAGAAAAAACTTATGGAAAATCCATCCGGGCCTAGAGACTTGTCAGGATGGAGTGTCCAAATAGCATTGAGGATTTCATCCTCCTCTATTTCCTTGGTGAAGGATGTGTTGATCTCATTCGTGATCAGTTTGGGCATGTAGGTCAAGAAATCACTATAATCCTACGACACAATTGTTTCAGTGATAATATTTTTATAATGGTTGTTAACAGCTGCCTTGATAGCTTCCTGATCAATATGCACCATTCCTTCGTCATCAATAATGGATGAGCTATTTTTTCTTGAATTTCTTATCGTAGCTTGTTTATAGAAGAAAGAGGTTTTTTTATCACCAGCCTGCAACCAAAGATTTATTGATTTGAGCCTTCATTTTTCCTCTTCTTTCCTGTATGCTTTATACAAGTTCTAGTATAGTTATTTTTCCTACTCATGCTTCTCTTGGCTCACTCCATGAATGTTGATGTCAGTTTGGACTACTTCCACCTTCCCTTTGATTTCATTTCTGACTTTTTCCGATTCCGTATAGTTAAGTTTTGCCCAATCTTTAAGTGCCATACGCACCTTCTTCAACTTTTTTTCCCAAATGTGCATTGGGGTGCCCACAACGTGCTACAACCAAGGGGTAAGCATGATCTTTCTAGCTTCAGGGATATCACTCCACAACGGATTGAATCTAAAAGGGAAGGGAGGACTGATCTCCTAAGGTGAGGGTGGTAGGGTAATGATCAGAGGCAGAGTAAGAGAGGATACTAGAGGATGCAACAGAGCAATGAGAGACAAGAGGAACAACCACAATAAAAGGGTCCAGCCTTTCCATTATGTTCCCAGCTCCAATTATTCGATTGCTCCAGGTGAATATTCGGTTTTTGGGGATGATATCTACTAGATCATGATTTTTGTATAATTGTTTCTAGTTGGCCTCTTGAGTGATCAGTATTAAAACTACCACCTCTTTTTTCATTGGCATGCATGATCAAGTTAAGGTCCCCTCCAATGATGATGTTTATATTACCCTTACTGTCTATAAATGCTTTCATGGTGCTCCAACATACTTCTTTATCTTTGTAATGATTTGGTTCATATATATTGTAAACAGTTACCGCAATGTTCTCTTGCATATTTTGAAGATTGAATTTGATCCAGTCCTTGGTCTTGGTGACATCTAGTTGTTTCCAAGAATTCTGATTCCAAATTGTAGGAATTCCTCCAAAGGCACCTCTGGATTCCACCACGGTGCCCATCTAATTCTTCATTTTATTTATAATGTTCCCCATGTCTCTTTCTCCTTGTTTAGTTTCTTGAAGGTGAATTATTTCAGGCTTTTCTTGATTAAGAAGGTATCATAGAGCGGTGTTTTTAGAGGGATGCCCTAGTCCCCTACAATTCCAAGAGAGGGCTTTCATCATTTCAGGAATTTAGGTTGAGATATTATGATAGTTTACTTGGTGTAGATTTTAGAATAAATGGTGATATAGTTTATTGTTAAAGCACCATGTGTTGTGAAAGTTATGTTTTCAAAATAAACTCCAATTATGTTAATACTTGGTGTGGCTAGGCCAGCTGTGATCCCCTGAGTGAAAAAAATGAACTATTCAAGTTAGAAAATTGTTATTATAATATTAACTAATATAACTAAAATAATGAAAAATAATATTAATGAAAATAATGAAAAATGTTACATAGGTTATAACTTAATGTTTGTTGTGGATGGTAGAAAGCTTATTAATAAAAAAATATGATCACTACACTTTATTATTTTGTTTTTTCAAAAATATGATTATTACACTTCATTATTTTGGTTTTTTTTTTTTAATATCATAAAATGCAGGGATTCTTGATTCTCCATATCTTTTGATTCCCAAGACTAATTCCATAGGAATTTTATAATAAGAGGTAAGAGATTGTGAACATTCTCTACTTAAACATGGTTAGACAGTTTATAATTGGAAACAAGAGATTGGAAATCCTTCTCTCAAAACCATGACTAATCAAGCCCATGAATATTCTATAGCTGGAAGACAAAGTTCGTAGACATTCTACACTTGAATTTTTTTGGAATTAGACATGAAATTAAAAGCTCTTATACTCTATAGTTAGACATTTTATTCTAAAAGAAAGAGATTAAAAAGTATTATTCCAATTAAAAACAAAAATTTTAATAGTATTCCATATAAAAATGCATATGAAAATTAAATATAATTTTTTTTATAAATTAAAAATGAAAAATCAAATAAAATATGATTAAAATCTTTAATATATTTCAATTGAATTAATTTAATTCTAAATACAAAATAATCATATATTTATTAATATAAATTAAAATTTATTTATTAAAAATAATAATCATCCAATTTTAATTTATAATTACCTATGATAAGTTTCTTCTCCCATTGCATCTAAATAAATGTAACCATTGATTAATTTGGTTCTAAATCCAAATTAATTGCAAAGACAAAATAATCATATATTTATTAATATAAATTAAAATTTATTTATTAAAAATAATAAGAATCCAATTTTAATTTATAATTATCTATAATAAGTTTATTCTCCCGTTGCATCTAAATAAATGTAACCATTGATTTCACTTTGCATAGAATAATGCAATTATTTATAAAAGAAAATAAATACTAAAAATTTATTAAACTTTTATTTCATTATGGAGCTGAAAAAAATATTAAAAATTTATTTAAGGGCAGTAAGATAATGAAATGGGTTAAACAAAATCTACTTAACGGACAGTCAAGTTGTAGCTGGTTTACTCCGCAGAGACAACAGGGGTAAAGATAGCTGCATTAGCTGCATCACAGGAAGTTCAATCACGGAGCTGCATTAGTAAAAATATATTTCTTCATAAAATCCACGCTGTAAAGGAGGTTCAGGCACTCACAAGAAAGCATAACCATTTCTAAGGCAAGGCCTTTCCTTCCCTCTGCAGCCTTTTTCCTACATGGTGTAGCTATCGTCTACCCATAGAAAATGTATCCAAAATAAATTATTCAACGTACACTGCCAATTGCTCTACTCGGCATTACCCTCAGCTCCCATGTATCCACGTTATTTTGCCAGAATTTATGCACGATGTAGTTGCTATATTGGCATGTTACTTCAGAACCCAACAACTTTATCGATTCAAAATGTGAAGAAATATAGTATAAAAAATAATGATAGATATATATCATAAATAATTATAATATTTGAAAAATTAAAATAAATTTCAAATTTATATGTGAAAATTGTAATACAAATAAATGGTTTTCTTTCACGAGAATCATTTATTTTAGAATGAAAGGTTAATTTATTTAGCTAAGTTGTTGTTTTTTTTTTTTTTTTCATTGAGTTTGTTGCTATATTATATTTGAAAAAAAAAAATATAGGGAGAAGTCCCTGTTACATTTTAATGATGGAGAGGACACTCATGGAGGGGTAAAATGACAAAATAACGAGCCTCCATTGTGGCAACTATTAGTACTATACTGCATTATAGATTCATGATATATTCTAACAAACTGTGAAAGCATGATTGCAGATTTAAAAGACATGAACAAAAGAGAAAGAGGAGGAATAAGGATTAATCAATGTTGATTGGTCGGTCAATTGAAGCATCGGTGTTGTCTTGATTATCATCTGGATTGGTAGTTTCTACATTGTTTGAGCTGGAACTTGGAGCAGAACATTTGTCTAGCATGTATTTCAAGATTTGGAGGGATTCTTCCATGTGAGCACAGTGATTTGAGGCGTTCAATAGCTGATGCTGACAGGATTGTGCCTGTTGTTGGAGGAAGGAAATATCCACTTGATGTTTTTCTTCCATAATCTTCAACTAACCACGAATCAGTGTCATTTCTGCTTGAAGGTCTACACAATGGAAGACATCTTCTCTTCTCATGTTGGCACCGGAGGTCTGGGTAATGGATCGAGCAACGTTCAGTAGATGAATTAATAAGATGAGTGGGTGCACGAAGAGGCCGGGGTTGTAGGAAAACAGTGCTGAAGAGGCAGTAAATAAGTTAAATTCTCTAAGCAACAGAGGGGAAGGCACAGAAGGGAGTTCGAGACTATCACAAGATATATCAGGTAGCGGAGAAGAAACGGGGACAGGGGAGACTAGGGAAACCACTGCAAACAATCGCTCGCAGGTTTGTCCTGGAATAGCAAGGACGTTTTCATACCAAAGATAGAGAGAGGAGGGGAATGCAGGGTGCAGTGCAATCACATATCCAGGATTGATGAGGCATACCGAGGAGAGAGGGCATATAAATAAGAGAGGCACGAGGAATTAGCCGGAAGGTAGAAGACATGGGGCGAGCTTCACGAGGGGATAAGGTCACAGGTAAGGCATCACAGATGGTATGGGGAGATCTTGCTTGCACTGATAGGATCTTGAAGAGAATCATGCAGTCAGATATTGAGGTAGAGATAGATATCATGGAAAAGGAGAAAATGATGTGCCATCTTGGTAGAATAGCTGACCGACAGGTCTACTGCAAGCTTTGTTAGCTAATATATCAGCTTTTTTATTATTTTCTTTGAGAATATGAAAAAAGGAGAGATCTTTTAATAGCTTTGCTCAGAATATGGCATGTGTCGATGAGTCTACTGAGAGCAATATTGGGAGTTTTCTTAGCATTTATCATCATATTAACCATAATTGTGGAATCATTGAATATCATAAAAATTTGCATATTTAAGTTCTTGATGATTTGGAGACCTTTGAACAGAGCATAGGCCTCAGCTCTATTGTTTAACAAAGAGCCAAACCCCCATTCAAAGGAAGCCAAAATGCAACAATGTTCATTCATAATAAGACCTCCAACCCCATCAATGCCTGGGTTAGCCTTTGAGGCACCATCAAAGAAGAGTGCAAGTCTTTTATAACCATCCATCCACTCGATAAATTGTTTCTCCTTGAGTCTTATAATGGGTGAAATCCCGAATTGGGAAACACTTTTTGGTGGATGGCTAGAATTTGGGTGAAATTTTTAATTTCTCATCCGAGAAAATAGTCAACTCAATTTCTTGACCAAGATTTTTTAAAACTCTCGTCCAAGAGATTTTTAATGTTTCACCCGAGAGTTTGATTGGACTTGACCAGAGTTAAAATACTCTCGGACGAGAGTTAAGTATTTTCTCGTTCGAGAGTTGTATTCACATAAAATCTCGGACGAGATTTGCATTGACATAAACTCTCGGACGAGAGTTGTAAAACTCTCAGCCTAGAGCTTTTTTAACTCTCATCTGAGAGTTTTATTCTTATAAAAAAACCCTAAAACAGTTGTCTCCCCCGACATTCTGCACTTTCGTTTTTATTCATTCTACACTGCAACTGTCGTTTTGGATGGAGCATTCGAGCCATCTTGAACACGAGCACATAGATTCTTCTAGCCAGGTAAGTCTCTCCACCTTTTTCCTTGAAGATATCGAAGGAAGGTTTATGATTTTTTTATTTTTTTATTTATTTTTTTTCAGAAATGAAAGGCATGATTTCAAACACCCCATGCAACGGTACATTCTTCACTTGTTGCACTTTCTTGATTTGCCTGACACTCAATACAGAGTTCCATAATGTGATTTATGCAAATTGCACAATTTTCAACCACAATATCCCGTGCCCAAAGTGCTACAACATTCCACTTCTTTATTTCGAACCACAATATCCCATGCCCAAAGGGCCACAACATTCCACTTCTTGATTTCGAAACGTTTGGCCTTCTCGGTGGAAGTGCTTGCTCCGGCTTGAGAGCTGGAACCCTCGCCAGAGGGCACGAGAATCATATCTACGTCTTCTGAAGCCATTTTCTGTTATAAAAATTCTAAAGTAACAAACCCTGGCAACGGTGGCGACAACTGGTGATTTCACTCAGAGACCAACGACTGGCTAATGTTCAAAATCTAAGCTCATTTAAGACAGAATAGTTCTTAACACAATTTTTGCGAGATCTCTTACTTCCCGAATGAGCTTCCACTTGGACTACCAACTTAGCAACCAAAGAATCTTGATTATGTTGTCCTATATATAGTCATACAATATCTGATGGTCTTCATGTATCTCCAAGGTATTTCTTGAAGAGAATTTAGTTCTTTTTCTTTTTTCCACATTGGAAAATGCTTGATCCTTTTTCTGTTCATCTTGGTTTTGTCTTTACATGGCCCTTGTGACCCTTCTACTATACATGATGGGTTCTTTTCTTGGGGCTTGTGTTGGTTGAGATTGAGGTGGAGGTATCTCAACTCTTTCCTCTTCCTCCCTTGGGGCTTCCTTCTCCATTTTTTTTTTTACTCACAGATATTTTCAACAAACTGATTATCTTTGAGAAACTGATCCCAAGTCTTTTCATACTTCTCTTGTTCCCATTCTCAGATTAACTTGGTGAGGCCACCGTGATATAACGTTCTCTGCTCATTTCTAGGGTGCTTCTGAATTAGCTTTGTGATTTTGGTGAATCAGATAGTATGGCACATTTAACATTTTTCTCCCTTAAAATGTTGCAAGATTTTGATGTGGTATAAGTAAATGAGGTTTATTATTCCCTCAAAAGTCATATATGAACCAAGAAAGTTAATTCATATCAAGGATGTTTTCACCAGGTGTTATCCATTCCTCTAATTATCCTGCCATTTTAAACTTTTGTTTGCAATTTATACAAAATTTCATCCAAATGGTCAAAACTGAGTCTTACACCACTAAAGATTTTTGGGCACCATACCTGCTGAGATCTTTTATTCTTAGTGCCTTCTTATAGGTTCCTAAATTATCTATTCATTTTGATGGAAACTTTCAACAGTACAACTTTTATGCCATGTAAAAATTGCATCTCATGGCAGTGGATCTGCACTCATAGAACTCCAGCTCTACAACTGAATCTGAAACCTTTTGAAGCAGCTATCAAAACTTCACATCTGCAAACATAAAAATATTGTATTGAATATAATGATTTTAACAAATAATGGATTTATGTTTAGGGTTTCATTCTTTGTTTGTGTTTTTCTTTTATTGTGGATTTAAAGAATATTTTAGGATAGCTTGATTTTTTTAAATAATTTTTGAGAAACAGGGGTAGTAAGGATGGCATTTCTTTGAGAAACATGGAGGTTTTTCCCAAAATGGGATGACTTTCTCCCACAATACATTACCTATACAAATGAAGGAAACCCTTTCCAAATATGATGCTTTTGATGGGGTTTTAGTTTATGATGTGTTTCACCTATTAGCCACTTTTTGACATCATGTTATTTGTAATGTAGCTTTTGAGCACAAATTTTGAGCTAGAAAAACTATCTACCTCTTTGGTTAGGGAAAACCATCAACTGAGATAAATCTGAAGAAAAGTGAACCTAGACTCCATTCATAATCTAGATTAAAGGGAAATACCTTTCTTAAATAAGTTCCTTTTAGCCCATGGGAGTGTGGTTCAAAAGCAAATTGGATATTAATCACACTTGTATTAATTTTGTGACCTTGGTCAAACGTCTCCCCTCCCCTCAAGTGGTGTGGATGATGGCGAGAGCCAATCCTAGGTGATTTTTATGGCACAAAAGTGTCTAAAAAATGCCACTCATAGCAGGTTTTCTTAGCTGGAGGACCTCTGCTAGCATCCTTTCCAGAACAAGTTCTTTGTATCTTTCAGTTGGCCTATTCGATGGCTCTTCCTTGTCTATCACTTGCCTTCTTAACATGGAGTGCATTATCTATGGAGTTTGTCTATTGACTTGATATCTAGTTATCAATTTTTTTATTATTGGGGGTTTAGGGGTTTTTATGAATCTATGATTGTGTTTCACATTCACTTATATCTTTGCTAAATTTTCTACTTGATGATATAAAGAATTTTAGTATTTTGGATGTTTTTTTATCTTATGTAATTCTCTTCTGACCATCTTAAATTTGACATTGAATTTTGAGGCTATTTACATGATTGAAAAATTTAAATTTGACATTGAATTTTGAGCTTATTTATAGGACAAACAATCACATTTTCTTCCTGGAAATTCTGAGTAGTGGCATACCTGAACTGTGCATTGTTTCATTCACAATGCTTTGTTTTTTTTACTAGTAAACACTATCTATGTTTTCCATTTCCACATAGGAAACAACCAACCTGGTAACTAGCTCTAGCTCTAGTTTCAAGAAAAAACATAGAGGAATTCAATGGGTTTGGATGGAAATTACGTATACACAGCAAAGGCAACATAAGTTGAAATATGAGGGTGGTAGAGTATAAGTCAAAAAAATGCTTTTTTTAACTTTGAAAACATATTATAACTTTGAGAGTAAGATGTGACTTTGTAGAGTTCATTTGGGCTTTCAATAAAGGCATTTCATGAGTGCAATTGAGGAAGTGCTATGAAATATCCAAAGTGTTGAATAGAGTAATGATAGGTTGTATGGAAGCGGTGTTTAGTGAAGTAGTCAAGGTAAATTTAATGATAAGATAGTAAACTAGTGGGTATTGATTAATACAATATATAGGATAAGACATGTTTATTTGCAATAGTAGTAAGTTATATTTTGATAATAAAATAAGTACTTTAACTTATTGCAAAGGAAAATAGGAGAGTTTTTAATTGGGATTGTAAATCAAATTTGAAAATTTTGAGGTTAATAACTAAAATTTTAGGATACAGGAAATAGATATGAAAGGTATTAACATTAAATTTTTATATGAGATTGCTAACAAAATTCTGGACATTGAAAAATGCTTACCATACTTTTTATACCATATAAATAATATTGTTGTTGGCTTTAAAATGTTGGAGCTATAGTACCTATTATCCATTGGTTGATGACATGACTTTCGATTGACAATTTGTTTTCTAATTTGTTTATGAGGGGCAGAAATTTGATTCAATACTATAGCAATAATGGCATCAGGCGAGCCCTCCAGAGACCCCTCCATGAGAGGAGGATTATTAAGTACATTGGTTGTTTATTTATGTCATGTTTTCAAGTAGGTTATATTTATTGTTCATTGTGAAAAATTGATTAATGTCACTAGAAAATTTGGCCCAATTTCCGACGACCACTTTGTCGTTATTCCGACACATAGTCGTCGCAAGAGCGACAGTTTGAGGACAGGAAAAACGTGGTTTGCCATTACGTCACAATTTCTATGTCTTGACAAAGTGTCGCACTACCGACACTTTTTTCATCGCTTCCAAACAAGCGTCGCTCTTCTGACGTTTCCCAAACCGTCGCTCTTCCGACGTTTGTAAACTGTCGCAATTCTGACGAAATGTGGTCTGGCATTTTGAACGTTGCTCTTCCGACATTTTGATATCGTCGCTCTTCTGACGTTTGTAAACTGTCGCAATTCTGATGAAATGTGGTCCGACGTTTTGAACATCTCTCTTCCGACATTGTTATACTGTCGCTCTTCCGATGTTTTTAAGCTGTCCCAATTCTGACGCCTTACAAAAGTGTCGCAAGACCGACGCATTGCAAAAGTGTCGCAATACCGACGCATTCCAAAAGCGTCACAATATCGACGCATTACAAAAGCATCGCAATACCGACCCTAGGAAGAACTGTTGCCATATTGACGGATGTCACAAGACTGAAAAAAATGGAAATCGTTCAAGACGTTGGAAGACCGACGATTACAAAGCATCGGTATACCGACGGCGGGCTCAATTTAAAAAAAAAATGAAACTTTAATACAGGACAATAAATCTCCAATATTTGTTATGAATTGTGGGCATTCCAATTTTTATGAACATAATTCGACCATGAAATATTAATATAATAAACCACCCCGCAGCGCTTTGACTATAACCAATCATATAAACATGGCTCTGTATTTCAAAAAACAGGTTTAAAATAGAAACAGGGCAACATTTTTTTTTTCTAAGTAAAGTTAATCTATTAACAATGGGAATAAAATTACAGCATGACCGAAGTCAAAAACATTGCCCAGACTTATGGAAAATTTGTCATCAAAAAATCAAAAAAGAAGACTACCCTCATATGGGGAAACCAGTCTTGAACGTTTTTCAGGTCATTGCATTGCCCGCGCAGGGGAACCATCATTTGATATCTTTGACGATTACAATTTTTACAGAATTCAAAAATAAAATAGAGGTCGAGCACAGTAACATAAGCAAAAACATGCCCAATTAAGTGGGCCGTGAAGCAAGAAAACCAAACCAAAGAGAAGCAGCTACTCATTCGGTGGTTCTTCGACAACCTCCACTGCTGAGACTCTATATCGCTGGCCCCTTGGAAAAATATCCCCCATAGGCTAAATATAGAGAGACAAGATGCTTCCTACGTGTCAGACTAAAGAAGAGATAATGATGTGTCAAAGAATTTAAAGAAACCCCCATGGAAATTTAATGGTCATTAAACTGCACAAATGGGAATCATCTTGGAAACCCCAACCTGCGGATGCATTACCCAAAGGTTGAAAGGTTATAACTGTAACATTGCACAGAATTAAATTTGAAAGGCATTAACCAGGAAAATGATAGGGATTCAGAGAGAAACATTCCATGGATGGTTCTTATTCCTGTGCAGTAGCTCAAAATGATTGGCCCTCTCAAAATATAGGGTAGGTTGTTCTAACCTCCTCTGTAATACCCTCCCTGACCTCCTTCTCCTCTGCTTTGAGCTTGGGAAGTCTCCACATCTCGGAAAGAAGTTTTGTCCTATCCCTGCTCTGGAATACGAATGCGATCAGAAACCCTGATAGAAATTTAATGGTCATTTAACTGCACAAATGGGAATGATCTTGGATAGATTCGAAACAGCAACCTGCATATGAATTAGCCAAAGGTTGAGACGTTATAAGTGTAACAATGCACAGAATCCAACCAGGATTGAATCTTAAAGGCATTAACCAGGAAAATGATTCAGATCCAGATAGAAACATTCCCATAGATGGCTCTTATTCCTTTGTGTAGTTGCTCGAAATGATTGGCCCTCTCGAAATACAGGGCGGGCTGCAACCTCCTTGGTAACACCCTCCCTGAACACTTCTCTGCCACCTAGAGGTTGGGAACTTAGGAAGTCTCCACATCTCGGAAAGAAGTTTTGTCCTATGCCATACTCCGTCAGAATACGAATGAGATCAAAAACGCTGCAATAGCTGACTTCGCGTAGCCTGGTTGATAAGGAATTGGTATTATGTTCTATAATTATGCTATCTTTGAAACCTTTGGAACTACCAGTTTCCAAATTTCAGGCAGAATCTAACCAGCAAGGGATAACCGCTTGAAAATATCAACCACAGGATTTCACGCAGCTATGAGACCTACCCATGCCACCACTTGAACATTACAACACTTTATTTCTTTATTTTCTACGCAATATCTTCTAACCAACTCATCACGGAAATTACCAGTCATTCACTTCCAGAAGCTTTCCAAGATGCGTAGAAGAGGCAGCCATTGGAAGCTTTTCATCAAACCTTCTGACCGAGTTTTCAACAATCGCTATTTTCTAAATATTTCTTTAAAACGCAGTATTGAATTCCTTTAATGAGAGAATAATTTATAGAGACGATATCCGTGTTTTAAATATTTTCTATAAAATGAAAATTAGGGACTACAATTAATGAAATTGTAATTTATAATTGTAAAAAATGCTTCAGTATTCTAGCTATTTCTTTATCTCTTTAAATCTTGAAATTGAGCTCTCATGCTTTAAATTAAATAAAACTCTACTCTACAGAAAAGAAGTAATCACATTTCTATATGGATTTGACATAAGATCAAGACGTTGCAGTATTACATGACGAAGGGCACGGAGGCCGAAGCCATTGTAGAAGAAAATTAGAGGTGCCACTATAAGGAGATATTACACATTTTGCGTGGTCCCTGCTAACCACTTCAATGCACTGTTTTGCAATGCAGGACAACAACAAGACCAAACTTACAATAACCGAATGCGATTTAACGCCAACGAAAATCCCTAGCGCTGTTAATAAGGAGTTGAAATTGCAGAAAGGGTTAATGTAAAAATCATAGGGTTCAAATTTTCTGTGTTTTTTTGGTTTTTTGAGAAGACCGGTAGTTTATATATAATATACCAGTAGATTTTCCAAAACAAAATGCTGCCATAATTCCAAATATTTTGTCAAAAATAAACTCAGAAACTAAGGGTGAAAAAAATACATATATCAACATAACCACAAGATATTACCCCGGAAATATACAAAATGCATCAAATAAATCCCCCATATAATATACTAGACAGAAACAAAATACCATCTGAATCAAACCAAAAAAAAATAAAAATAAAAATAAAGTATGATACGCATTATGGCAGCGAATCGATCCTTCCTCCCTGATATGGTCGGAGTCCAAGAGAGTGTAATGTAAATTGCCTGCATTTGCCGAGAGACCCTTCTTCGTATTCTCCCCCTAGTTTCCAACTCGTGACGTATGTAAGTTTAGTGCCCAAATTATCAGTCACCAGCATTTGAGCATTTTCCGAGAGATCCTTCTTGGTATTCTCCTCTTAGTTTCGAACTCGTGACGTATTCTCCTCCTAGTTTCTAACTAGTGACGTATGTAATGTTAGTGCCCAAATTATGAGTGATCCGCATTTGTCGAGAAACCCTTCTTAGTATTCTCCCCATAGTTTCGAACTCGCGACGTATGTAAGGTTAGTGTCAAAATTATCAGGAGCTTCCTTTAATCTATGACCCTTATCCGAAAATAAAACTAGGCGGATCTGGAAGATGACAGCCAACGAAAAAAGAATGAAAATATCTGTAAATTTTTATTTATTTTTAATTAAAATTTTGTATATTTACATAATTATTTTTATATAATAATTTGAATTTAATAAATTTTAAAAAATAATAATTTTTTTTATATATTTAAATAATTATTTTATATAATAATTAAAATTTTAATTATTTAAAAATAATTATTAAGAAACTTAATATTTATACATCGTTATTATTACCCAATATGCACACTTTCAAAATCCAAACTAAGTAAAACAATAACTTCTTTCTTCTTCTTCTTCCTTCTTTCTTTTTATTTTTTATTTTTTATAATATATAAAAAAATATTATATTAATAATTTAAATGAAATAAATAAAATAAACTAAACATTTTTATTATAAATAATAATCATATTATTTTAATTTTTGATATATAAAAAGAAATATATTATATTAATAATTTAAATAAAGAATAAATAAATAAAATAAAAATAAAAAAGATAAGTCATATATGGTATAATAGTAAGTTATGTGTATTTATTTTTAAGGGTATAATGTTTTTTACTCATTAAAAAAAAGAAATGCATCAAACTTGGTTTATATAATTTTAAATGATATTAATTATAATTTTATTTATTTAGTAATATAGTTTTAATAGATATTTTTTTTTTATAACTTAATTTTTTTAATCAAAATTTTAATAATTAACATTCAATTTAATATTTTCAATTCAAATTTTCACAATTAGTTTTTATTACATTTTTTAAATGAAAAGTCTCAAATTCCCATTTCCACTACATAAATCTTTTAATATTTAGGAAAATCCTAAAAATGTATGTCATAGAGCCGCTTCCAGGTTGGAAGGACAGACATTCAAGAAAACTATAGGTAGTAAAATTTAGACTGTTTTAAACGATTAATTTTCATTAAAAAATAGGTGTCAATAACCTAACATCTATTGGGTGCTACACGGGAGATTGGGTGCTACAACTATACATGAATAGTCGAACCCTAGACGGGAGATTGGGTGCTACAACTGCACATAAATAGTCTCACACCCAACAATAATGGTGATCATGATCTTCGAGGCTCATGCCCAGCAACCATGGTAATCCCGAGCATGCATGGTTGAATGATTGCAAATTGAATCCACTTATCAAATATTGTACTCTCAATTAGTTTTCACAGCCAACGAACCACCGGAATTATTAAAATCAGATGGCCGTCTCTGCCAATCCCCTCTACATCATGGGGATGAGATGGCAATAGTTAGAACCGTGAAACTAAATTTAATGTCATTGAAAATCCCCTACGCTCTTACTATTCAGGAACGTAGGCCAGGGTTAGTTCCAGAATCGCTACGAGGGTTTTAAAATTGAAAAGAGAGTTAGTGCCTGAAGCACCCACCAGCCACTTTCAGCCCCTCCCAAGATTGGTAAAACAAATTTGGATCCTAGCTTTCCCTGTCTCATACGCCTACCACTTTTGACCACTTTAAAAAATTAAAGGCCATAAACGGAGTGTAACACTGGACTATTCTATCATTTAGCATGTGATGTCTAACCTAACTATAGTAATGTGCACAGGTACAAATTCAACAAGGTTCATTTCAGGCATCCAGAAAGTTATTAAACCAACAGAAATTTTATGAGTGTTTCAACAAAGACAATAACCTAATCCAATCCATTATCATTCGCCCTTGCAAATAAAATGCAAAATTATTAAACCAACAGAGAGTTTGAAAGTTTGAGAATGTAAAATCCATGGCAGGGAAAGTAAATATAAAATTATTAGACCATAGCGTTTTAAAAAAAAAACTTAACCTAAATAGTGTTCCATCCCACAAAAATTAAATACAAAATAATTAAACCAGCAAAAATTTTAGGAGAACGTTTAGAAAAATACCAGAACCTAAACAGTATTCTTTTAACATTCGCTGACACCCCAAATCGCTGGCGCCTTGGACAAATATCTGCGAGATGCATAGTGACAAGATGCTGGCTAAGGTGTTGTGTCAAAGAATTTAAAGAAACCTTGATGGAAAATTAATGGTCATTAAACTGCACAAATGGGAATGATCTTCGAGGGTTTCGAGACCCCAACCTGCCCGCGCTATCAAAAGGTTCGAAAAAAAACTAACCAAAAAGGGTTCGCACATAATCGAACCAGAAATAAATGAGCGCTTGGAATGCTCAAAAAACTCTAGAAATCTATAAGAAATCAAGAAACGCTAGAAATCTATCAGAAATCTATTTTCATTTATACAAAATTTTTGCGCTTTCTTGCTATTTGATCTGGGTTTCGTTTGAGATTCGTCTGCGTGTCGTTTATTTTTCTACTTATAGTAATAAATTTACTTAGATGCATATGGGTGTCATTTGAGATTCATTTTTCTATTTATAATAATAAATTTACTAATAATACATTAAACTAAATTTATATCCAATAAATTTATATCCAATATAACTTAACATGCAGAATTAATTTATACACAATCATTCTTTTATTCCCCTTTTTTTGGCTACGGGCTAGTTATATCATGCAGAATTTATACACATTCCATTCGTTTATTCCCTATTTTATTTTTTTTCTATGGGATACTCATATCATTTGAAATAAAGTAGAAAAAATTTTGGAGAAGGAAAATGTGTACATACCTGGAAGATGAGAGGGTGGCTCTTATTGTCTATCCATTACAATTCCTTGGATCATACTTGATTCTCTGCACCTTCTCCACAGATACTTCATTGTCCAATGAACAACACAATAAGAAGCTCTTGTGTTTGCGCTTTCCTTCCTGTAATGAATTTAACATGAGAATTTAGAAAATAATTCAATCTGACCAAATTATCAGAGCCAGCTGGGAGAGGATGGAAACAAATATAAAACATTAATTAAATTGCAGTACTCACTCAGCGTCATGCACTGCTTCCACTTCCATTGTTTCCTGGTCTCTCTCAGTGTTCACATACATAAAGATGACACAAAACAAGGACTCATGAATCCATCAATCACAGAACAATACTCACAAGCAAGAAAGCATGCATGCATAGAAACACAAACACAGAACTACAATCCAAACACAAGCCCCACAACAAAAACCTAAAAAACACACAACAAAACCACCAACAAAGAAACACAAACACAAAACTACAATCCAAACACAAACCCCATAACAAAAACCTAAAAAAACACACACAACAAAACCACCAACATTGAGTGCTCCGCTCCACTGAACTCCCCAATAAACAAATTGGGAGAGATCAACCAGAAAGGACAGAATAAATAACAGAGGAACTGTCTCAAATGAATCTGATCGGATTAACTTTAGTGTTTGTAACACCCCCAATTTGTGTGTTGAATTTTTAAAGTTAGACATTTGAACTTTAATCCTAAGGGGGTGGAACCCAAGGGATGAGTGTGGTGTGAATGTAATTGCATATTTTATTTGAGGAAATAAATAAAATGATTGTGCATTTTGACCAAAAAGAGAATTTCAGATCACTTGCCAAATCCATGAGGATGGATAAGGCAACAAATCCCCAAAAATCTTTCAAAAAAATCCTTGAAAGAAATTAATTTAGATTTGAGGAGGAATCTAAATTTCCCCAATGAAGAGGAGTAGTTGGGAAGAGGTGAGAAAAAGCTGGAAAAGCTGAGGAAAAGCTTAAAGCAGCTTTAAAGAATCCCAAGATGGGAGGCCTAGGCTAAACAGGAAAGAAAGCATCTTGCTATTCTGGACGCAGAATTAGAAACATGCTTTGGGGAATTATGAGCTTAAATAAGCTGCTCCTAGGCAGATTAGAGGTTGATCTGTTCTAGGAGGTGATCTCTGCTCGGGGGTGAATCCTGGGAGATAAAGAGGATTCTAAGGTTGGGAGGTTGGTCATTTGCAGATTTTGTGGTATGTTCTGATTTCTTGTTATTCTATTTTATTACAGTATGAATTGGCTACATATAAAAAATTTAATTATATGAAAATGAGAAGTTTTGGTACTACATTGAACAGAATCTATCCTTAGGCATTCACCTTCCAGATTTTGTGTAGTTGTAGACCAGAAAATCTACAGAGTAGAACCTCCAGAAACTCTAAACCAAGGTCGGTTTAAATCTGAAGCTACTTGACCTCCATAGATGATTAATTATTGTTTTGATCTCTGTAGACACCGGGGATCTTATGTGCTTAGGTATATGCTAGAGAATACATATAGCAGGGCTAAAGTTTTAAGATATAAAAAAAAAAAATAATAAGCAAATAGGAGCAATAGAATGGGACATTGAAGAAATCTCTATGCTATAACATTGATAAGTGTATCTATTACATTGTGTAAAATCATCATTAATCTTTGGTACCAGTACTATATTAAATGATTTAACTTATTGTGAAAGTCTCCTAGTCATGCACTATAGAATGCATATAGACATATAGCAACTGGACCATATAAATTAAAAACAATAACTTTGTAATACTTATTCCTACTAAACAAAGTATTAAAGCAATACTATTTAAGTGATTCAATAATTAAAAATAATATAGCGCATTTGTATGCCGAATTCATCTCTAACCTTTTTAATTAAGTGTTAGGGCAAAAGAGTGAATTTATGTGTAAAGTTGAATTTCCCATAAACTATCGAATGAATACATATACCCCCAAATGGGTGGAGTAAATACGTGGCACTAAACTCATTTAATCCATTTTGATAAAAAGGATACGTAGATAGACAAAGCATCTATATGTATACATAGGAACAAAAACCTATATGTTAGCCTGCAAATATAAATCGATATGTTAATATGATACATCGCCGCGCGTTGGATATGACAGAGAGGAATCTGTGAGTTTATCATTATTCCTATGCGATATTATATATGGACAACTACTTAGATCTATAATCTTTAATTATTAAACTATGCGTTAACCCTACGACAATCATAAATATTGAAACCAAAACCTTACCCCGGTTATACCATTGACCTGGTTAATCATTATATGATACGATTTAATATGAAATTTCAATATGAGTATACGGCATAAAATTGACTGTCAATAATGAAAAATGATGAAATTATGCATGGAGTGCGAACCGACTACACGGGAGTAAGTCGAGTTTACCTTGCCGACAACGCACTATGGTCAAACTGAAATTTTGCAATAGGTGACTCTAATCTATTACCGACTGTGCCTCCTCGCTATGATTCGGGGAAACTTTGCAACCATTCAATACATTCGGTAGATAGAGTTATCAATGTTAGCAGGTAGGCGAATATAAATGATTTTAAAACCCTAACACTGATCTGGAATAAATAAGGATAAGTGAAAATCGGAATGAGATAACTGGCACCACTGAGAACCATAGATTTACAATACAACCGCAAAGCACGCTACAGGTTCTCGATGATAAACGACTGGACACAAATGAAATGGATTGCATAAAATACGTCAGATCTGTGAGCCAGATAGAAAAGAATATAGATCTGAATACCGGAAGATTTAATAACCGTCATGAGTAAACCGTAACGACCATCATTCTACCTGGGTTCGTTCACTGTCATACGGTGGAAGGAAACAGTTAGTAACAGAGTTACAGGTTTGTTAGAACTAAAACTATAGTCTGAACCAGTAGATGCTAAACAGACCGAGGCCACACATCATAACACAGAATGCACATCTACTCTCGAGTCAACGTTAAAATGAAAAAAATTGAACCGCGGCTAAACATGACGATTACCTCGCCTGGACACGAAGAGCCGGCAGGAGTTCGGCTCTGATACCTTGCGACACAGTTGCAGTAGAACGGTCATACGAATTTCAGGGCTTAACGAGGTTAATAAACCATGGGTGCCGCCGTGAAATAAATCCTTGAGATAAGATCTGAAATTAATCACCGAGTTCGAACCAAAAACGTGACCATAATGTAAGAGCAGAAGGCTATCCTATTCGGTGGTTAAGACTACGCTGAGTAGATTTATAGAAAAAAAATTTATATTACAAACACGAACTCTAAAATAAAAGTAATTCTGTAGCCTGTCGCCCAGAAACTCCAGGTTCTCCACCCGCTGCACAAACGATCCATTTCAGGTTCAGATATAGAGGTATACCGAGAAGAAAAACACCAGAACAAAGTGAAGAATGAAAGACGACAGAATACTACGAGGGAGCTCGCATACCTCAACTGAGTACTTCTCCTGTATTACATCTCACTTCGATCCGCTTTCACCATGAGCGAGCTAGCAACGAAACAATTATCTCAACAGGAATGAGAACCCCAACTGAAGAACGGAGCTGATAAATAGGGCACATGCCGTAGAGTGATAACGAAGGGTAGGGCTGCGATCAGTCGAAAGGCTGTGCAAAACCCTAATCCCGTAACCCTAGAAGGGTACAGAATCCCCAGGTCGATTTGAAACAAATCGGCACATCGACAGAGCGTACTCGGTGAAGTGAAAAGAGTTTAAACCAGGTACCGACCTGCACAAAGCAGCTCTCCCAGTACTGGGCCGTTCTGGAGTGCAACGATCACACTACACGTAGCTATGGAGTGGGCCTGGATTCGTGTATGGTACTCAAGCGCGGGTAGGAGGCGCCATACATGTGTTTCCAATGATAGCCTCCTGATACATATCCTCACGTTAACTCAGTACATGACAGATCACTGAGGCGTGCCTGCAAATGCAAAAGGGACACTCCACGGCGTTAAAAAAAATCAATACCAGCAAAAGAACAAATGTAAAACCACACCACCGAAAGTTGTTTTAGTCGGCGGGTAGCTGGAAACGAAAAATGGCGGAGAGCGCTTAATGATCATTAAATTCCGGTCGAAACCAGAAAATCCTGTGGTCGTGGCACCGTGAATGTCCACACCTCGGTTAGGTTAGTACCGCGGTGATCTGGCCACCTTTAAACTCTTTACCATCACCTACTATGAACACGAACCCAAGAAAACCGGATACACACAGGTTGTACATGAGTTATTATGATAAGTTAACACGCTTTCCGTGATCGGGTTATCGGAAAGGATGATAGGGTTTGACACGTCAACACGCAAAGGGCAGTTATTATAAAAAATTTATGTACTTGCCATATGTATACAATTTCACTCAAATCTTTATAAACAACAAAACAAGGGAAACGAAGAAGAATGTATACACATATATGATATGAAAGTCAATAGCGCTATAGTGACATATGCGTGGACGCCCATAAATGCCGAGGTGTTTATTGGTATGGAATATACAGTCATATATGTGAATTGTTTATATATATAGATATATACATGTGTAATATGTGAAATAAGTATCTATATAATTATATAGGTGGGAATTCGTTACATGAAGGTAAGATATATATATCTATATATATGGAAGTTCATAGATATGTGAATTGGGACATATTTATATATAAGTAATGCATATATATATATATATATATATGGGGAAATAAGTTATCTATGTGTAGTTCCTATATATATATATATATATTTATTTATTAATATATAAAGATGTGTAAGCCAAAGAGGTATATGTAGGTGGTTAAGAAAACTCTAAATGGAATATTAAATGTTTGCTTAGAGACTATATGAGTAAAGAGAACTTCGCCAAGAGGACTTTAGATTTAAAAAGTAGAACTCATTACCACCTCACTACGTGAATAAAGAGGAAAATAAAAAATAAAAAAAAATTTGTGGAACTGGAGGTGTGACAGTGTTCTATGATGAATGGGTTTAGAGGTGTCGAAAATATATATAGATATGTGTGCACCTTCACGTCCTAGTGGAGAAAGGTAGAGACACATAGGTGTTTTGTAAAGGTATGGATCACATAATATATCCCAGGGTGTACTTTATATATATATATGAATATTATATATAGTGGAAATATATGTGATATATATCTATATGAATTCAAAATTTCAAGAGATAGGACATCTATATCTTGTTAATCTAGCTTAATAGTTATCGTTGCCTAACTCGTTTAGACCTTGGGTGAACAAGAAGAAACCCTTAGAGGTTTTACAAATCCTAAGATGCTATATAATACTATGTGAACCAAAGAAGAGGGAAAGTTCATATTGGAATATATAGAGAAAGGTGGATAATAGAAAAAGGACAACTTATATTTAATAGAGGTATGTTAAATATAAGTGGTAAATTCTTAATTAACTATTAAATATATATATATATATATATAAAATAATAACAATTATCATGAGAAATGATAGATTAAAAGGAAACAAATTGCACGTGGGACCTAAGTTAAATCTACAAGTAACATTATAAATATAGGTGATCTTGTTATATGTTATAATGTTAACTTTGTTGAGTTGTATGAATATAATATCTTCATACATGATAATTTAGTTCAGTTAGTAAATTTCCAACTTTATACCCACGGGATTAAGGGAGAAGAAAAAATTCACTAGGAAATATTAAAAGTGAATTTACCTTAAAAGTTGCAAGTAAAGTGGAAGGACATATTTTACCATATGGTCGGAATGTTATTTCTCTAATAAACACTATTGTGGTAGATTAAGTGGTAAAAGTATAATGTGGAAAAAAAAAAAAAAAATTTGGAAAAATTACCAAGATGAGGTTCAAGACAAGTATATTTAATGACTAAAGTATTTTGTGATAAACATATTTTAGCTCATATGCATGGAAAATAATGAAGCGGTAAACTTAAGTATGAGTTATAAACCCAGTTAAATAGTTGGGTTAGTAGTTGTGGAACATTGCATATTAAATAGTGTAATGCAGATCCCTTACATTGAGTTAGGAATGAATGAATGAAGGGATAAATCAAATTTTCCCAGGTGAGTTAGCTAGGGTAGAATTGAAAACCTAACAATTGTTTTTATACATGGGAGAATGATTATGAAAATGAGCATGCATGGATAAAAATCCAATGGAGCATAATTAATTTCCTCAATTTATCATTGGAATGTGTACAGCACGGAAAAAAAAAAAAAAACAATTTTAGTAAATGTATAAATTATGGTAATTCCTTGAAAAAGGGGAAATTGTGTCAAATTTATTTTTGACATTATCAAGTAGTCATACTTGTGAAGGTGATGAATGATAGTAATTACATGTATGCATACCATAAAATTTTGTGGGTGTAAATTTTATTTAAATTTCCTGAGTCTTAAATTCAAGACAGGGAAATAGTGGTAAATCATACAGCTACCAACTGAGAAAAAAGAGGATGAGATACATTTGGACGTGGGTGTGGGAGAAACCCATCAGCTCCAAATTTATTCACATAAGTTTTGAACTAGTGGATACAATTCCTAAAAGAGGTTAGAGGAAAAAATTTCATGTGGGAAGTAAGCATTGAATTGTAGAGATTATTAACGAGTCTAGTTATTACTAATTAAATTGATTTACTAACAAAAGAAAAAAATGATAAGATACTGGAAGTACGACTATGAACTGAGAAAGGATAAGCATAAACATGCATATGATACAATTGTTTTCTTTCATTTATGAGTACTAATGAAAAATGTAAAATTGTTTAGCCAAGTGTGTAACAGGAAAGTGTACACTCTGGAACCAAGGAGAAAACAAGGTGAAGATAAATCACCTCAAGAAAAGCTAAACTGGACCAAGTTGCGTGAGGAAAGAATCGCACTGAAAAACAAGAAAGGATAAGTAGTGTAATAAAAGTGCACTAAACTATTATGAACCTGAACGGTTTGACTAATAACTGAATTTCTTAAGTTATTGAAATGCAGAATGTTGTTGTGGATTATGAATTGTATGTACCTGATATTACTTACATTGGTATGAATTGTGGACAGAGAAACCAGAATAAAAGATCTTCCAGACAGACTTCTTGCAAAGAAGTAGGAAGAAAACCAACTGCATAAGGCATCAGTAAATAGAGTGGAGGCAGGAGAGTACTCTGCTGGAAACTAATCAAGGACGAAGAAGAAATTTTTGTCAAAGTTGAAAAATCAACGTTAAAGAGTAACACCGAGGAAGGTGTTGGAAAGGGGGGGAAACTAATGGCTTATAAATTAGCCCTACCATTGCTTATTAAATTTCCTGATATGTTTCATGTCTCCTTGTTGGAAAAGAAAATTTATAATTTTTGTACATGATGCTTCTCACATGATTGATTGGAATGTGGTCCAGGTGGAACCAGAAGAAGAATTTCCTTCCAGAGTCGCTTCAAAGATGAATGTGGGAAGAAATGGAATTGCGGAAGCGAACAGTAGCTAGAGTAAAGGTGCAGTGGAGCACTTTACTGCTGAAAAGCTACATGGAACAGAGAAGCTAAGATGATGGAAAAGCATTCATAATTATGTTCAAAATAAACTAAGTAGATAGTTGGCAACACCGAGGACGGTGTTTATTTTCAGAGGGGGAATATGTAACACCCCCAAGTTCTATGCTTTTCAAATGAGACATTTGAAAATAAATCCAAAGGGGAGTGGACCCCAATGGATAATTATTGTGTGGATGTGGTTAACTATTTATTTATGAAAAATAAATAAAATATTATGTATGCACTATGACCAGATGAGAAGGTGAGATCACATGCCTAATCCATGAGGTGATGGAAAAGGAAAAAGACTTTCCCCAAAATCTTTCAAAAATCCTTGAAAGAAATTATTTCTAATTTAGATTTTTGAGGAAAAAATCTAAATTTCCCCAATGAAGAGGAGTAGTTGGGAAGAGGTGAAAAAAAGCTGGAAAAGCTGAGGAAAATCTTAAAGCAGCTTTAAAGAGTCCCAAAATGGGAAGCCTAGGCTAAACAGGAATAAAGCATCCTGAAATTCTGGACGCAGAATTGGAAACATGCTTTGGGGAAAGCATAGCTTAAATAAGCTACTCCAGAACAGATTGAGGTTAGTCTGTTCTTGGAGGATCTCAGCTCGGGGGTGAGTTCTGGAGATAAACGAACTCTAAGGTTGGGTGGACTGGTCATAGTAGAGGTATGCATGCCTAATGTTGGAGATTTCTGTAAGTCTGTATTAAATATATCCCTGTTTTATGAATTGTGATGTTATGGTTCATTATGCAATTTATGAATTGTTATGTTATGGTTCATTATGAAAATTTTAGATTGATTATTTGTTCAGTAACTCATGTAATTGTAAACCAAAGCTATTGATAGCAGAGACAAATGGTTGGAGTATGGGGATGAGTACCTTGTAGTAATGGAGTTAGAGATGGTAGATCCTTTGAACAACTAATCTCATGATTATGTATAGGTGTAGCTTGATGTCTTTCAAAGGAACATTAACTTACTATGTGTATAGACAGAAAATGTTAACAAACCAGTAACCATGAACAGCAAGTACCAAACAACTAAACCTATCATAACAATATTGATGGCACTGAATTCTCTGTAACCAATCATAGAAGGTAGGAAACAACAACCCTGTGATAGCAGTATGGGGTTCAGTATGTCAGTTGTGTTACAATGGAAAGAATTGTAAAACTAAGAATTTAAATTATTCTATTAAATGTAAGTGTAAACATATGAAAGCAGAAGTTGAAGCCTAACTAAGTACGAGGATCTAACACTAGGGAGTTTAAACTATCCAGTTCAGTATCCTCCCCTATTTGATTGAAGCAAGAGGATCTGTGTCCTAGTTTTCCCATGGAATAGTTGAATCTGCACCAGAGTGTCAAACATGTTGAATGTTGTAACAGTAAAATAAAGGGAAATCCTACTTGAACATCCATTGTGTGATAAAATTTTGTGTGAGGGAAGATTGTAAGCATATGTAAAAATACTAGGTTTACAGACCACACGTCCATATAAACTGCTGGGAAAGTAGTTGGAGCAATGGAGGTTAACTGAGTAAAGATAGATGTATGCGAGGAGGCATACATATATACTTCGATGCTGTAACTTTAAAATGTTGAAAATTTTATAAAGCCTGCAAACTGGAAGATTGAGAAATTCTTATATTCCCATGTCTGCCTATAATTACTCAAAAGAAGTAAATACCGGATAACCGTATGAATTTGAAATGGATTCAATAAGTAGATTTTTGTTAGCTGGTGCATAAAGCCGAGTATATCTAAGTTAGGATATATGGGTAAGAACCTGGGTCTGGGAGGCGTGACA
>JAXQQM020078484.1:0-157502 GCA_034641835.2 Pinus albicaulis
TTCTTTTAGGGTATACCCTCTTCACATTTTTTTTTTTTAAATTTGATTTTTTTTGACAATATGGAAAACCTTTGCAACAAGAAAAGGTATGAACATATTAGATAGCCCATCAAGTCAATCATGATATATGACACCTATTGGTATAGGAGTCTAACACTGGGGAAACAAGATTGTTTGCTTGTTAGTGTTATTCATTTTATAAACTACAGACAGAGCCTAAAGTTAGCCAGGTAGCCTTCGAAATGCTCTTGCTTTGCATTAGCGAAAGTAGATGAAAGCTGCTTCAGTCAATCTCTGGTTTAGTTTTATAAACGTAACATCTGACTTGAAAATTTCCCTAGTACATGTATCAAGTTAGATCTGATTATTGATGGTGGACAATGATCAGACATAGGAAGGCTGAAATCATTCACCTGGTGATTCCAATGTTGAAGAATCACAAGTTTCAGAATTTTTACGGCGACTCTACTCTTCAAGAATTAGCAGCCTGAGGAATTTATCGGTGAATTCATTGTTATCAAAATGGTTTCGCTGGATCGAAGGTATGCTCCCATGAGTCGAGATCATATTCCAGGTTTTCCAAAGAAAATTCCTAAGGTAGATTGGCAAAGGAATTTGCCTACGTTCAAAGATGTTGATAGGAAGGATGTTGCTTTACATCTGGTTAGATTTCACATACATATTCGCAAGTTGAAGGTTGATTTTCCTGAAGACTGCTTGATGAAGATATTCATGGCCACTCTGGAAGGTGAAGCCCAATCTTGGTATGAAAGTTTGCCGCCTGCTTGTATTTATTGTTTAAAGGATTTTCATACCATGTTCTTTGAAAGGTATAAAGAATCTTATCCATCCTTAACTTTAGTTCAGAACTGTTGTAGCCATGTTCATAGTTTTATTGAAAATCTTGAAAATTTTTATGAAGATGATGTCTTCATGGATGATGAGATCATGGAGGCTCTGTATGAAAATCCATTTCAGCAACATAAAGAGAACTTAGAGGATACCCATCAAGATGCTCAGGAAAATTTTCAGCAGGATCAAGATCTTAGTACAATGGAAAATGATGAAAGAGAAGGTTTTGTTTCAGACCTGTCCATAGAAGAAGACAATATGCAAGAAAGTCAAGTTTCAATTTCAGAATGTGATAAATTCAAGTCAGCTATTTTAGATCTAGATTCAGATCATGATGATCAAGAATACCTTGTGTTGAATCCCATGAAGGAGAGCTCTGTTGTTGAGATCATATGGAATGAAGAAGACAGAGTTTTTGATCCAAATGTTCTCATTTCATTATAACAAAGCCTTCATGAGGAGGTAATTCAGTCAGTTCATGAAAAACAAGATGAGATCTTTGTTCAAGTAAGTGAAAAATCTTCTTGCAATAACTTAGTGATAAATGATAATTTGATTGCCATGTCATATGAAGATGATCAAAAATGTTTTCAAATTTCATAAGATCAGGGAATTAAGGACTGTCATTCAAGTTTTTCATGTTTTAAAATGTTATTTCATGAAGATAATCATTGTTTGAGAAAAATAAAACAAAAAGTATTATCTCCTCTGTCTGAAGATGAGATAGATCAACTCCTGAAAGGTCCTGTTACAACCCAAGCTAAAGCAGATTTGCAGTGCCCACATGGTCAAGAAAGTGTTGGTGAAACTTCTTCTTCTTTTGAAAATGATGACGGTCTTGTAATTATTTTTATAGATCAGAAAACATATAATATTTTCTTTCATGAAGATGATAAGGCTGTCATGTTTGATAATCTTGAAGATTGTTTTCTGTTTAAGAATTACCTAGACCATGAAGTTGAGGAATATGAGCTTGAGAGAGACAATATGCCAGAATTTCTCATGGTCAAGGAACTTACAGCTAACACTCAGATGGTAGAAGCTTATACCTCTTTGTGCCTTCCTGTCACCCGGCAATCAATTGTTCTTTCAGATCATAATGAAGCGAGTAGTTGTAATTTTGCTGCTGGATCTCAAGACCAGCTAGTGCTTCAGGATTTTCAAGATCCTGTCAGCATTCTTTTGCAAGCATCAGAAAAGATAAATGTTGCCTAGTTCATTATCATAAGCCTTGGTTTCAGTGGTTATTGTGAGTTTCCTACATGTACATTGTTCTACCTACTCGAGAAAAGTGAGAGCAGAATTTTGGTATGTAGCCATCTGCTGGATTGGTTACATTGGAAGGCTCACTACACATGATTGTACATATTCCATTAGTAGGAAGTTGGTTGTCATCATGATTTGAAGCCCTCAAATCTCGATGGACTACTGCCATTAAAAAAGCTTTGTAAGTACTAATTTCAGTTAAGTAGGTCTTGAGTCATTTTTGTTTCAGTCAGTTTCAACATAGTTTCAGAGCAAGTGTGTACTGTCGTCATTCATTCAGTTTGGGGCCCGAAGTGAAGGCTATAAAACTGAAGGTCTGATTTCATTACTGGTGTGTCAATTGGTTTGTGTCGTCAAGTCGTCAGTTTTCAGTCATACATTTCAGCTTGAGTTTTTGACTCCATAGCCCAATGGACGAAAGCACTGCCTGCATTCCCAGAGATATGTAGTTCTTGGATGTTAGTTTCAGTCTAGTCATACTGCCATTAGTGATCAAAACTGCTCTTTTGCATTTGCATATTAGGTGTCTCATACCGAATAAATTTCACCATTTTGCTAGCTCATGGATTCATTGATGGTAGTAATTTTTTATCATTTTTCCCTCATAAGGTACTTGCTGATGTTCCTTTCTATTGTCTTTAGTCATTAGTCACTTTCATTCTAAAATTCATATCATTATGTCATAGGATGGGTTTCATTAGTTTCTACGGTCTCACCATGGTCAAGTTAATGAGTCAAATGTCAATAATATTAGCTAGGTCATGGGGAAGTCAATAAAATCAAAGTCACTGCACCTGGAAGATTAAAAAGATATTTTATTCAGCTTGATGTAATTTTCACCTCAAAACCATGTTTTGAGGTGAAAACATGATATTTTTCCTTTATTATCATTCATTATGAAATTTTATATCATCATATGTAATAAGTCACAATTCAGAAGCTGTTATCTCCACAAAGTGATGTCCCTACCTTCAGAGACGTTTTCCGTAGCATGATTAGCACCAAATCACCTTCTAAATAGATCAATCAAAAAGATCCTGAAAATAGCTTTCCAACAGTATACTGCACTCTTAAAACTGACTTCTGGATTGAATTTTATGCCTAAGTGAAGTAAAAATCCCTCTATATCCTAACCCTTCCCCTTTTCCCATTTTTCCCTTAAACTTTGTATTATTAAAGTTTAATATTCCTTCAAATAATCCCTTTTTCCCCTTTCTAATTATAAAATTTCATTATAAATCTTTTAAATAAAAATGCAATTTATGCATAAAACCACTTCCCCTCCATACCTATTAAAACTTAAATAATAAATTTCAAAGTTTATTATTTAAGACCCCCCGCCGTTCCCAAATAACTTCCCCACCATGCATTATAATATAAAGTTCAAAGGTTTTATTATAAAACCCCACACCTCCCACTCTGATTGCATCACAAATTCTTGCGCCTGATCCAATCAATCGCAACCTTCCCTCCTCCGATTGATCGCAACATTCCCCGATCGCACCCCCGATCCCATCGCCCCGATCAATTTCATCGCAACTTTGATATGCACGTTTCGATTGACCCACGCCCAAAAATCCAATGCGATTACGAATTTTGATACGTATCCCTCGACGGATCCCCATCGATCATTCCACAACCGTCGATCTGCCCCCGCCGATCGGACGGCCCACATCTAATCGAGCCATCGCAATCAGTGATTTCGTATATAACCTTGCCTCCACTCCTTCTCCGATCCCGATTCCGATTGATCCTCTAGCCCATCACATACACTTCCACCCGTATATAATAAAAGGCCTTTCCCTTGGTTTAAAATCAATTTTTGGTTTTAATTCATTTATATAAAGCTTTTCCCCCAATCGCATCGGCAAGTTCCATATATGTATCATCCATCCCACACCTGCTCCCTCTTTCGATTCTAATTGTGATGTCACCGCCGTTTATTATATCACAACTGTTTTATTATATTATATCCCTCCACCCGGCCCATTCCGATTACGATTGTAATGCGGGTCCCGCCTCCTCTCCCTTCCTTCCTATTCACTATTTCTTCCCTTCACGAATGAATAAATTCAATTTTGTTTTATTTCAATAGCAGTTTATTAAACGGTCATTTTTATTTAAATGAATAATGGAAAGCAAAGGAAACAGTCGGCTGGCTGAAAGCTTAAAATAAAATAGAGATATCTACAACAGCAAAGAAATAGGATCAGATTTCCTATTTTTTTTCCTCAGTGACGATTCAAAGGGATCTCCGCTACAGGTTTCGCCTCCTCATTGGTTATCAACAAATTTCGAGTGGCATAATGTAACACAGCTCTTCCTTTCAAAAATATTACTATCTCTTGTTTTCTATCTTTAGTTTTTTGTTCTTCAGCTGTTAGAACAACTCCTCTTTTCATGGATCTATGGTTCCACAGTTCAGTTTATTTATTTTAATTGTAAATCATTTAAAAACAGTCTGAGAGTTCTGACGTCTTAGAATCTATAACTTAGCAGTAGGGGAAAAGTGTGGAAGAACATTTTGTGCTCCATTGTACAGTTTGACAGGGATTAATAAAAGGTGCAGCTCTGATTTGTGGGATCTATGTGGTATGAGATTTAGCATCTTTTCTCTCTTTGGTTTCATATGTAAATTGTTATGTTTCACCTCTCATTCACAAACATTTCCTTTTGAATTCTTTCAAGATAGAAAGGTAGAATCCATTTTATATGCTCTTCCTTGGGAAATCATTCATGCTCTGTGTTTTTCTTCTATTTGAAAAGGATCCATTTATTGTGCCCTTTTCAGCTCCTCGTCAGTCTTTCCATCCCATCCTCACTAAGATTTATTTGCTAAGTTTCCTACCTATCTTTCCCCATGAAATACCCTGTATCCTGATTTAATTCCTGGTTTCAGTTGTCCCATTTTTGTCCCACACATCCCTGAAAATTCATTTATTTTATTAAATCCTTTTCCCCATCATTTTACCTAGCCTAATATCAGATCATTATTGTGTTTATTTGAATATTATTTCATAGAGAGAGCCCTCTCATGTCCTTGTAGGGCTAGCTACAAGGCTGAGTGTGGTTTGATGTTACCCTAGATTCTTCCTTTTTCAGCCTGAGTTAGATTTAGGCTATAACACCCACCTTGGAGCTCAACATCATCTTTTGCTTGTTTAGACATGGCAAGCTAATTTTTTACAAGTTTGGGATATGATCCACAGTGACATCTTCAAAATCCTCTTTTCTTCCATCATGGAGTTTAACTCATCATTTCACCTTCTCTTGCCACTTTCCCAAAACCCTAGGTGCCTGGAGTGCTTTACAAAAATCATCAGTGTTGTCTTCTAAGTTCTTTATAGCCCTTTCAAGTTCATTCATTTCTGTCCAACTCACCTCACCTTTTCCAAATCTCATCAATAGTATCTGATAGACTTTCTTCATGTTTATGATAGAATTTCTTCATTTTTGGCCTTGTGTACCTTCTCCATGTCATTTCTACAATTGATCACTATTTTTGCACTCAACTAGATCATCAAGTTCATAAACTCTAATCATCTACAAGAACAAGTGTTTCCTCTTCTCCTTGCTGCAAGTTGTCTTCATTCAAGAGTAGACCACCTACCTTATCAATACTTTCTGCTGATAGGCTTTTCAACACTCCTGACAAAGTTCTAAAGTTTGTCCATTTTCCTCATGTGCAGACTCCGAACTGAAGGGATAGTCTTCTTTGAAAATATTTTAGGTCCTTCTTGAATAACCATTTCTTGACATTCTATTACATCTAAGCCAGATTATAGCAAAGAAAAAGCAGTTCCTAAAACATCCAAAGATGATCTTAAAACATGTGAAACCCTAATGACCTAGTGGTAGGGTCCTTTGACTTGGTCTTTGACTAAAAATTGGTCTGGAGGCTTCAAGTGAAAAAAAAAATATTGTCAAAAGTGTTGTATTGAAGATCCAAAATCCAATGTAGTTGATTTATCTAGAGAGCCTACAGAGATAGTTTTGAGACCATCAATGCTTGAGGAACCTGGGGAACCCTAGAGGGAAGGTGGAGTTCATTGACAGGCCAAAAAAATGAGGAAATGAGGCTATAGGTAGGGAAAGAGGCTGAAAATGATAGGTAGAAGCCCATAAGAAGTTTGTAGGAGTGACAAGGTGGCCATGGAATGGAAAGTTGATATAATAGTGAAGAAGTTTCTATAAGGATAATGAAGGCAGTGAGATTTTTGAAACTCACAATATTTCAAGGAATGTTGTTTTCAGAAATATTAGAACCAATCTATAGTCATCTACATATAGTGAAAAATATTGATGAATAACAACCCCGACCTAAAATCAATCTTGGAAAAATACTTGGATCCTCTTAACTCATCCATGAATTCTCAATTCTGAGTATTGGGTGCTAGTTCTGCATGGTACTTCTATTCAATGCCCTATAATCAATGCACATCCTCAATGTTCCATGCTTCTTCTTCACCAAAACCAATGAAGAGGCAAAAGGACTAGTGCTAGGATGGATGTGTCCTAAATCCAAAAGCTCATGAATGGATTTTTCAATCTCATCCCTATAGGCTTTGGGATGCCTATAGGGTGTGGTGATCACTACTTGGATCTCATGCTCTAGCTCAATAGTGTGCTTAAACCCTCTGTCAGGTGGTCTCCCAGGTGGAATATCTCCAAATAATGTAGGATAATGGTCCAAAATGGACTGTACATCTGGGTGAACTAGTGCATATTTGCCTGTGAAAATCAGCCTCCATCTTGTGATCTAAGACAATCTAGGGTGGATAGGTTTGTATTCCCTTCACTTTTTGATGTTTACCACTCCCCTTATCTATCCATTCCATCTCCAATGTTTCCCAGTCTATGGTAACCTTCCCTAAGGTGATTAACCACTGGATACACAATATCACATTGGTGTCTGGAATATCAACCAAAAAGAAGTGATATGTTAATGTGTAGGCTCCCATAGTGATGGTTAATTCTAGAACATATTTGGCACACTGCATGGTCCTAGCTCCTGGAACCAAGACCGAAAAACCCTCAAATTTTTCCATGTGAAGACCCCTCCTTTGCACCAACTAAGTATCAATAAAGTTATGGGTGGCTCCACTTTCTACCAATACCGATACTCTTTGTCCCTAAATAGTGCCTTTAACTCTCAATGTTAGATACTTGGGAACTCCCCTCAAGGCTTCAAGATTCCCTCCCATTGGAGAAAATTCTCCCACCACATCTCCTACTGATGGTGCTACTCCTCTGGCTGCTATAGCGTTGGGTTCCTTCTCCTCATCAAAAAATATCTCAATACAATGTGCCTTCCCTACAACACATTGGTGTCTCAGTACCCATGGTTCCCAACAAGTAAAACATAGTTTCTTTCTCCTTAGATCTCCTCGGGAATTATCATCAACAATTTTCTTCTCATGATTCTCCTTTTTTTTAGAAGAGACCTTCTGCTGAAAAGGGGCCATTGCCTTAGGTAAAGCATGCTTTAGGTCTCTAGACCTTTCCATAGCTTCTTGGAGTGCATTTTTTTTAGTGGATTTAACCAACCCATCAATCAACATTCACACTCTCCTAGCCATAGTAAGGTCAGATACCATGACTGAAATCTTCAAAAATTCAGAGATATAAGTCTCTGGATCTCCTATTTCTTTGAGCTTAGCTAGCTCAAAAAAATGTGCTTCTAGATTCCTAGGATCAAATATCTCCACCAATTTCTGGGTGAAGTTTGCATAAGAAGTAATACTAGCATTTCCAAGTGTAGATAAGCCATGAAACCACCATTCATGTGCTACACCTTCTAGGTGTGGCAGTACTATTTTGATATCCTCCACTTCTACAACTTTATTGAGTTGGAAATAAGTATCCAAATTCTCTACCAAACCTTAGATGTGCACTTGGGTGATCCATCATAAGAGGGCAAAAATAATCTGCCCATGGTGTGTTATAGATGTTGGTCTTGCATGTACCCTCCACTTTTGTGGGGATTGGAGGATCTCCTACCATCCCTGATCTGACTGAACTTCTGAAAGTTCAGATGCTCCTTGAACCTCTAAGATTGAGATTCATATTCCAAAAAATTATCACCAAGGGTTTCTTCCCTCAATGGTCCTCCTACCTCTCCTTCAAATGATAAAAATGTGGGCATGGTGGAGCGTTGTGAAGAAGGTTGCAAAACCGTTTGCTCCCACCATGAATGTGAAGTGCCAGAGCTTTCTCCATGATGAAACCCTCTAGGGGATTCTTTCTGTCCTTCTAATATCATCTCCTTGTTATCTTTTTCAATGTTCTTCATGGTTTGAAGAAGAATTTTTGGGATCTCTTTCTCCTCCATTGCTATAGATGTATTGCCCCACAATCTGAGCCAAGATTAGAGCTATGATACCACTCTAATATTCCAAATTAGGAAAGACAATAATATTGAAAAAAAAAATTGAAATGTATAGAAAATAATGATGAAAAACACATTATAAAATCATAGATCCATTATTTTATGTATTATAGCAGCAAAAGATACAAGGTGTTGAGGAGAAAATCACCCAAACTATGTAAACAAGCCTCCCAAGCCCAAATACAGTAGAATCCCAAATGATCCTACAATACAGAAATGTCAGAATACATGAAAGCGTATTTCTAGTGAGGATTACTGCTACAGGAAAATAGAAACAAGTGGATCTACTGATATATTACTCAAAAGGAGCTGAAAATGGATAACTAGTCTCTCAAACACAATTCCAAGATAACCTAACAAGGGTTTATTGAAAAACAAAATATGAAAAAGTGTAGACTGCAAATCTATGGCTGAATCATGCTGTATCACTGAAGCTCTACTACAAAATGTTTGAAATAACAAAGATATGGTTGTAACTTCTCCTCCCTAGCTTTCCAGGTGAAAGGCTGCTCCTTTCACTAGGAAACTAGCTCATAAACAGGGGGTTTCAACCCTCCACTGCAACACCCTGCAAAATAACGTAGTTACTCAAGGAGACTGTGATGTGGCTGAAGGTGAGTTCTTGGCCCAATGCCGGATGGTGGAAATGAAGCTCAGAATAGCCCTCCTAGATGGCCTCTCAAGTCCTCCAAGGTAGAGTATGGGATTCCCGCCTAGAAATGCCCTTGTACTAAACAGTACAACAAACTCAGCTAAACAGCTGATGCATGCAAGAAGTCATAAGAATCAAACATAAGCAGTATTCTGAATGCATCTCATAGCTTCCATCCATTTTCTTATGTCCTTGGTGAGCTTCCTCATCCTTGGCCCCACTCATTTATAATGCTAATCCCATGCAAATACTCCTCCTCCAAAACTACGTTGTCCCCACTAGCTCAACTCTTCTCTTTTGGCATTGTTGTTGATTTAGTCAATATTGACCTAGTCTACATGCATTGCCACCTTTTGCACCCAAGGTGGCTTTATTTTGACTATCTAAACTGATCCACATCCACATTTGAAGTTTTTTATTCCTACTAAAGAGATTTAACGGTCTTCCTACCCCACATATGCATCTAGACTATGAATAGAAGCAACATATAATATTCCAACTAGCTAAAAGCTAATTGGCAATATTACAAAGGCAATTCTTTTTTCCTTCACTTTCCAACATCCATGTATATGTATTCAATGGTGAATGATGAAAACTTGAACCTATATAAGCTTATTTGGATCACGGAAAACTAGGAGGTTGGACAAGTTCCTTTAGTGGACAATTTTTCACTAGACCACTTGGATAAGCTACATGAGGACATCATTTTTGACAGGAAGACTAGGAATTCACGATGAGAAGTGGAGTAACTTCGTAATGGTTTTAAGGGGATGCATCCAAGTAAGGCTCATTGGATTGAAAACAATAAATTGAGGGAGAACATCCCTCACTTTCCACTTTATTAAAAAGGATTTTGGAGGCTCAAAATCTCATTAGTGGGGAGGAATGATTTGGGAGGATCCTAAAAGGAAAATTTTTCGAAGTCCCTGGAACTCATCGAAAAATATCTTAAATGAAATATCTCGCCTTTCTGAATCCCATGGAGTGAACGCCACCTCAATCTGACATTGTATACAAAATTTATGGCACACTAATTTTTCTTAGAAACAACTTAAATTTTTTGCAGGAAGGACCCACGAGAGTTGAACCCACCTGATCGATTTGTCGGTCGGACCACCAGTGATGCCATATGGAACCCAAATAAATCACCTAATGCCCATTTAAAAACAAATAGTGCCAAACAATAGTTGTGCCCGCCAATTTTGAACCCAAGTATCCTAGGTGCCAATACAGGAGGTTAACAATGAACCACGAGGTGTTACTTTGATGGGTCTACCCCTCCAACACTACTTAAGCAACCAATAAATCAATGGAGGAGGAGGAGGTCACATGGTGGAATGAGGGACAGAGAAGGTTGATGAGTCTATGGAACCAAGAGAAAAATTTTGCGCGTGTTGGGGTCCTATGATTTGGTAGATTGGCATACCAAGTGACAAGGAAACATCAAAACCAGTATTTAGAGCTATAGGAACTAGCCTTCCTAGTCTCAGAGAGGGATCTCTCAATTTTTTGCAAAGATATACTTGTTTTCTTGTAAAAGGTTTGATTTTAGGCTAGTTATTAAGAATGAGTTTGTTTGATTGTTTGGTGGGACATGATGATCTAGGCAACATAGATAGAAAAGGGAAAGTCCTAAGTCATTGGGAAATGGATTCAAATAGAAGTTGTGACAAGAAAATCAATAGATCATAGGTATCAAAGGGAAAATCTAACTTGGCCAGTGGATCTACAAAGTCTTTCAGGTGGAATGAAATGGACATCAAAGGTTTTTAGAATGAAAAGTAGAACTAAGGGCACTTAAGAATCCTTAGATATATGTACTTCTCAACAAAGGGACTTAAAACATTATCTGAACATGAAGAGGCATTCAATAGACATGGCTGCCCATAAATTCGACAAACCACACTTCAGCAAATAATAATTTCAAGACAAACTTTTCAAATGAAATCTAGGAGTCAAGGAACGCTCTATTTCATCCAAAGATTCCACCTTCAAGGATAAAAAAACATTCAAGATGTTGGGAAAAATACTGAGAGGGGGGGGTGAATCAGTATTTAGGGCAAACTAAAACTTTTTACTTTTTCATGCTCTAAAACCCATACGCTACTTTGCTGAAGCCAACTAGCATATATACGCGTATACACAGAGATCTAATTATGCCATTAGTTCTTCACTTATATCATTCCATCATTCATTTATTGGATATTCTATAAATAGTAAACATGTGCAGTAAGAACAGAATAAACCATCACACAAAGAATCACAATGAACACCAGGATTTTTAAAAATTTAAGAGCCAAGAGTGGGAAAACCACCGCTATGATTTAACAAGTAACTATCAACACATTATAGAGAGAAAACATCTTACAACATATATTACTGGGTACGGAACTCCTACCGACACATGGGAAGACTCACTAGCGCTCGTTTGCCGACCTCTCTGGAGGGAGCTACGACCCCCTGATCTCATTTACCAGCCTCACCTGGAAAGGAGCTACAACCCCCTGACTGAAGGCTACAACCCTCAGCACCTCTATGGACCACGTTTCATCAATTTTCACACTGGATCCAAAGCTTCCTTTAGGACACCACTTGCAGGCCACATTTCATCATATTTTCAAACTGAACCCTTTCCATACTCTTAAGCATAGTCAACCATGAAATAGATACATATAACTCACTGACAGATATCAGTAAACCAGCAGAACAGATCAGACATTTCTTACCACAGACTTCAGCAAACCCTAGTTTGCATACGCGCTTTCCTTTCATTGATGTCGCGTATGTACGCGCTTCCGTTCACAAAAACCAGCGTATACCTCTGTACATATTTCATTGCGACAAGATACGTGCTTTCTCTCTCTTCAAATGTGGTTACAGATATAAAGGGCTTCCTTCAAGGCGACCATTGTGGATAGATCTTCAATTATTATAGAGCAAGAACTTCTCTGACGTATATTCAGCCTGGGATTTACTCCTTTTATTTCAAACAAGATAAGGCTCCTCATCTCATCTAAGCCTTCCATATCGCATCTAGCGTATTTACAAATACATCGCATCTAGATATTCCGCTTCATCATTTCTTCATAAGTAATTTGTGATCTTATCTATCATCAAACCTTTACCTCTTCCATACGTATATACTTCACAGAGGAAGTATTCATTCAATTTCGACATCTTTCCTACACTCATGATTGATATAATGAATTTCTTCTTTACATAGGTTTACCCTTTTTCAATACCATGAGCCCCTTTTTCATTACCATGAGCCAAAATTAATACCATGAGCCCAAAACTACATTACTTCCGACTACATCAGACGGGGTCATTTAGGCGAAACATTACCCAATACAATGGGTCAATACCATGGTGGTTACCCCTGGTTTTGCACTTTATGAGCGCTTTTTCCCATACGCGACTTGGCACGTTCTTTTCCGCGTGCATACGCGACTTCCCTTAGGCAAATCCGCGTATTCCTAGAGACATACTCTTCTCTTCATAGATCTATCACATGCTGAAATCCTTTCTTCATTGCCTTCTGTACTCACTGTAGATACATCAGATTTAGTTCATCAAGACATGTTCTATCAAGCACAACTTCATCAAGTAAGTTGTCATCATATTCATCAAGAGGGTTTCCATTCAAGGACAACACTTAGCATCATAATATATAATGTAAACACCATTACTCAAGTCCATCACATCAAGAATAACTTCATCGTGTGGTTTCCATCAAGGACAACACATGTCATCACGTATGTTCATCTACATTCAAAGGTTACCATCAAGGACAAATACCTATCATATTGCCACAATCTCCCCCTTTGGACTTGATGGCAACCATGATGGTGTTTGGTTACCACAACAAATAGATACAATTACACCATTTCACTCATCATTATCTTCTCTTCATTCAAACACCATGTCACTCTCCCCCTTTGACATCAAGGGAAAAGGGCGGACCAAAGCCAACATACTCTCCTCCTTTTCTTCATATGTGGACGAAGCGTTCTGCAGATCTGATATATGCTGAAGTGACCAAGCTCCCCCTGAGTTCATGCTGAATCTTCAAACATATTCTTCAATGAAGTATATGACTCTATGAACTTCCTATCACCAAAGATTCATACTTACATCAATTATCCAACCAAGTGGATTTACATATGAGACTCAACTACCCAACCAAGTGGGTTTACACATTTGACTCAGCTACTCAACCAAGTGAGTTTACAAAATTTGACTCACGAACCTAACCAAGTGTTTACAAATTTGACCATAACACAGGAGGACCGAATATTGGTACCTTTATCATCATGGGTCCTGCCCTGACTCCTTCATCAAACTACAACTATAACTTTTAAGACTAACAATTAGAAAGTCCTCAAAGAAAGAGAAATTTATATTTCGTAACCATCATAATGCCAACAATGCATTATAATGTAAGAATGCTACTGCCTTCCCCCTAAAACCGTGCATCCACGCAAGACTTTTCATATGACTAAGGCTCCTTAGTTTGTGCATCCCTAACACTTTCATCAACAAATCATCAAGGCATCTTTATCAAAACATTAGAAATAGAATTATGAGAACTGGAACATCACTAGAGATACCAAACAGTATCAGAGACACCAAACAGCACTGCAGCTGTGCTGAGGAGAGCTGACTCTAAGCTGAAAAATGTCAGCAATCAGACATACATGGTTTTCTGTGCATGAACTCGCGTATATACGCGATTGTGTTTCAGGAAACCCGCGTATCCAATTCCATCTTCTAAATTTTAACCAGATCTGATCCTCTGTGAGAAAAAGATAGTGTTCAGCTTCTTTCTAGGATATTTGAATGCTTCCCTGGACTACAGATAGATAGAATAGTGTAGTTGTGTCTTCAAGCATCATCAAATGGTTGTAGCATAAGCACATTAGTAGCCAAGCCTTCAGATTCTTTGCAGCATCAATACAATCTTTCCAAGAGAGATTATCATACCAGAATAGCATCTTCACATAAGTGTCAATCAATCATTCATGTGGTCCAATATCATCAAGATCTTCGAGATTTAACATGAAGTAACATATGTAGTCAAAATATCTCAACCATAGTAACAAAAACCAAAGAATAAGCACTCATATTTCCAACAATGCAATCATTAGAATTCAACCTGCTACTCCCCGACCTTGAAGTACCTTCTTAACTTGTGCAACCTAAAAACGTTCATCAGCAAGTCATCAGCAACAATCTCTGCATGGGCTGCCCTTATTTCCGAATTATAGGACTTTCATCTTCAACAATGAATACTCTTCATCAACAAGCAAACAGGACTCATCCACAATCTTCAACACAAGAAGCCATGTATCATATCATCATTATTTAGAACTGAGAAACTAAGCTGATACAGAGTCAATAATACAGTCATTAACAATCAGACTGATGCTCCCCCTAAACCTCTGCTCCAGACCTTCAGCTATCATATAAATTCTCTTATCATCAATGCATACGTGACTATGTCTGCTATAAATCGCGTGTATACGCGAATTTTGTTAATAGAACCCGCGTATGGAAAGTGAAGGCAAGAGTCCACATTCCTTCATCTCCTCAACTTGTACTTCTTGTACCGTCTTCTTCATATCGACAGCTGAATGTAAATACATATAACTGCATTGTAAAAACTAACCATGAGAATCATCATATATTGCTCCCCCCTGTGATGATACATTACTAATCCTATAATACTCAAGACACTTCCTACTATTCAGAGAAGTAATCTTCGAAGCGTATGACCAGTGAAAGAGGGTCAATATTCCCTACGTTTCTAACCGGTCTTCCTTCTTTCTCCAGATTTGCTTGAACTTTCTAATTGTGAGCTGGAGATTGTCCGCTTTCCCAGATCTGTTCATCCTGCATTCTTTTTATATATGTCCATACTTGTTACAAGCATAACATCTTATGTGGCCAGCGAAATAATTATAAGAATCATAATGAGCTTTTCTATTCTTCCTTCTATTGCAATTAACAGCTTTGTGACCATACTTATTGCATGAAAAACAATATCCCTTGAAGAAACCAGAGTACCTTTCTATGTAGGATCTGTTTGTTTGTGGCTGAAACAATCTGCTTCTGCAATTGGCTACAATATGTCCATGATTATGACATTTAAAGCATTCAACATTATTGAATGATTTCCTTTGAGAATTCATGATTGTCGGTTGACCTTTTGTTCCCTCCAACATTTCAGATTTTGCATTGATGTCCTTTTATTCTTTAGCACTTCCTTGTGAACTAGATTCTCCTTTGAGAATGTTTACCTCAACCTCCAAGCTTTGATAGCAGGAGACCTTGATTACCTGTATTGGCTGTCCAAAATATTAGTACTATCTTGAAATCTCAAAAGTTTAACCTTTTCTCCTAATTTACCTTTGAGAATGTTTACCTCAACCTCCAAGGCTTGACATTGCTTTGTCATGCTTTCTTCTTTCCTTCTCCCATCTTCTACTTCATTCAATTTTAGAATCTCTTCTTTCAACCAATTTTCTTGTTCTTCAAATGTCTGTAGAAGATCTTCATTCTTCTTATTTGATTTTTTCAGATCTTCTTTGAGAGAGATGATTTCTGCTTCAAGTCCTTCCTTTTCAAATGGTAGGGGTTCTTCATTCTTCTTATTTGATTTTTCCAGAACTTCTTTGAGAGAGATGATTTCTGCTTCAAGTCCTTCATTCTTCTTGCTTGATTTTTCGAGATCTGCATTTAGATCATTGATTTCTGATTCTAGTTCTTTAATTCGATTGGATGCATAAGTATGAAACCTTTGATACTTTTCCATCTGTCCATTCAGCATTTCTATTTGATCTTTCATTTGAGAGATCATCTCTTTGTAGATAGAGTCTTTCTTATCAATTTCCTTTTGTTGTTCTTCAACTTTGATCTTGATAGCTTGTTCTAGATCCACAACTTTACTTTCTCTTTCTGCTAACTACTTGCACAAAGAATATTACAAGGGCGCAAAGCCTTATCGTACCCATCTTCTTCAATTCTTTTTTTGAGATATCTCATTATTCGAGTAGCCTTCTCTTTTTTCTTCCTCTTGCCATGAGCACTCATAGAGCTTGGTCTAATCTTCATCTTCATAATCGGGATACTTCATCATCATCTTCATTTACATAATAACTCTTCCTCTTTCATGTTTTTCTTTATAAGACATTTAGCAACATAGTGACCAATCCTTCCTGTACACCAAAACATTTGAAAGGAAGCTTACCTTTGAATCTTCCAGTTCCTAGTTGGAGTTTTCTCACGAAATTCGCTTCTTCTTCATCGGATATGTAGCTGGATTATTTGACAACTTCCTTTTCTTTTCCTCTTGCAGATACCTTAAAAGCAACTTCTCTGATTTGAGAAGGACCTCCTTGTCTCATTTCAAAAGCAGTCATAATACCATGTAATTGAACAATAGTAAGAGTTTGCAGATCTTGCCTTTCTTCAATAGATGAAACTTTAGAGTCAAATTTTGAAGTCAAGGATCTTAAGACCTTTTCCACCATAGTAGTATCGCTTATGGTTTCACCCAAATTTCTCATCTGATTTACAATATCATCCAGACGAAGGAAAGAACCGGCAACACTTTTCATCACTATGGATCTTCAAATTTTCATATTCAATTCTAAGATTTTGGAGTTTTGCACTTTTTACCTTTGTATCTCCTTCATAGCTCAGAATGATTTTGTCCCATATTTCTTTTGTTGAATTTAGTTGCATCACTTTAGCAAATTCTGGTTCAGACATGCTTCCTAACAAAACACTGACTGCTTTGGCATTGACTTCATATTTCTTCCTTTCTGCTGCATCAATAGGAATACTTGCCGGATACTGATAACCTTCTTCCACGATTGCCCATACTTCTGCACCAAGACTTTGCAGATATTCTTTTGTTCGTATCTTCCAGAATAACAGATTATTTCCATTGAATAGAGGTGGCCGTATAGAAATTATCCCTTCATGACTTCCCATGGCGACGGATCTCCTTCAAGCGATCAAGCTTCTATAGAAGGACCTGCTCTGATACCAATTGTTGGGAAAAATACTGAGAGGGGGTGAATCGCATTTAGGGAAAACTAAAACTTTTTACTTTTTCATGCTCTAAAACCCATACGCTACTTTTCTGAAGCCAACTAGCGCATACACACGGATATCCTTCATAAAACTCGCATATACACAGAGATCTAATTATGCCATTAGTTCTTCAGTTATATCATTCCATCATTCATTCATTAGATGTTCTATAAACAGTAAACATGTGCAGTAAGAACAGAATAAACCATCACACATAAGCATCACACATGAACACTAGATTTTTAGTGGAAACCTACCCTAGAGAAAACCACCGTAGCCGCCGTTGCTCAGTCTCTTCAATATTTTATTATAGAGAAAACATCTTACAACATATGTAAGCAGTGAAGACTCCTACCAAGACGCTGGGCACCCACCTACGCTTGCTTACCAGCCTCACCTGGAAGGGAGCTACAACCCCCTGATCTCGTTTACCAGCCTCACCTGGAAGGGAGCTACGACCCCCTGACTGAAGGCTACAACCCTCAGCACCTCTATGGACCACGTTTCATCAATTTTCACACCGGATCCAAGCTTCCTTTAGGACACAACTTGCAGGCCACGTTTCATCATATTTTCAGACTGGACCCTTTCCATACTTTTAAGCACAGTCAACCATGAAACAGATACATATAACTCACTGACAGATATCAGTAAACCAGTAGAACAGATCAGACATTTCTTACCACAGACTTCAGCAAACCCTAGTTTGCATATGTGCTTTCTTTTCACTGATGTCGCGTATATACGCGCTTCCCTCCACAACATAACCTAGCCAGCCAGATACTTCAGAGAAGTATTTCATTGCGCATACGCGCTTCTCTTTAGCGAAGCCTGATATACACGCTTCCTCTCCGCGGGAGAAATAGCTGTGAGGATCTTCAATTATTATAGAGCAGCATACTTCTTCAGATCAGATATTCAGTTCAGATTTACCCTTTTACTTCAGACAGATGTTCGCCTCATCTCATATCTAAGCCTTCCATAAACAGATCTAGCAGATACAAATACATTCCAGATCTAGATATTCCGCTTCATCATTTCTTCATAGGTGCATCATAGATTCAGATCTATTATCAAAACTTTACCCTTTCCATACAGATATACTTCACAGAGAAGTATTCATTCAAGCTCAGACATCTTGCACCCACACTCATGATTTGCATAATGAATTTCTTCTCTTTATATAGGTTTACCCTTTTTCAATACCATGAGCCCCTTTTTCAATACCATGAGCCAAAACAATATGTTAAAAAAGGGAATTAGCTCAGGGATCCAATGACAGAGCTTTCTCCATTAACAAACAAGTCAAAAACATCTACAGGTTCCAAAACATCAATTTTCTTTCAACTTCAGTAGAACTATGTATTATTTCAAAGAGTCATCAAATGCCCATATACAATGAGTTCGAATGCAGTATTTATGCTGCAAATGAGGAGGTGGAACAAATCTAGGGTCCAAGTGTTATTAATTACAGAGTAAATGCATTCCTGACCTTGAAAACCATGCTAGGCATAAGGTAGGAACATGTGTGCAACTACTTCTCTGTTAATAACTCAGTCTTAACTTTCTAAGGAAAAAATAGGTGAAAGATTGACTTTTAAGGCTTTATCCTATCTTTACAATAACTGTGCTTACAGTTTAAATGTATTTCCAGCTGGGTAATAATTGTTGATTGGCTTTATGGATAGAAAGTAGACCCAATGTGTCAGTTAGATATTTTTGAGTAAATAACTGCTCCCCTTTGATGTATTCGAGGCTTTTTAGCCTCTATTTCCTTAATTTATCCTTTTAAACTATGTTTTTGGCCTAATTCTACAATTAAGCCTTTAATTTTATGTCTTCTCCTTTCTTCTTCACTAATCTTTTGTTCTTGTTTTATTGTGTACATGGGTTTCATTTTGGTGCGTTGGAGGGTTTTATGATTCAACCAGTGGTCATGAAACACTGATCAAACCTTTGAATCAAACCCTTAAACCCATTCTTCATCAATTTGGCCTCATGGATCGTCATCCATAAACCTTAGTCACTCAATTTGATTGTGAGATGGCATGTATGTTTCGGATGCCATTAAACCTGCAAAATAAACAAAAAACATTTAATTGAAAACCTGCGAGATGTGGTTAAAACAGCTTTTAGAGGCCATGTGGAGGGCTCGAGCGATTTACAGAGGGAGGAATATATGTAGAGGAGGGGTTTGTGAACAAAACCAGGAAGAATCAGAGGAAATATTGGAATTTGGGCGCGAGTAGAGGCAAAGGCGGTTTTGGGCGAAACCAGCGGTGGTTTTCGCATGGGCAAAAGGTGGTAAGTGGTTTAGGCCCATACGAATGCGATTCCATTCAATGTTTTCCATGCGTCCTGGGCAAAACCACCCTTTGTCGCGTAGAAATGGGGCGTTAAACCCCTGCACCAAAATGGACGCGATATTGAATCTACACCGTTGGATCTAAGTAGACCAGATCAACGATGCAGGTTTGCTCCTAATGGGAAAATCGATCAGGCGGGGATAATAGTGGAGGACATGTGTCGGAGGGGGATTAGATGATGGTGGAATATTGGGCGGTGGGACCAGTGATGGTGTAAGCTTTTTTGTCGGGAGAAAACTTTTCACCGAGCGAGGTTAGAACTATGGATCAATGGTGGTCGTTGGATTGATAAGATCAACAGTCGAGATAGGTTTGCAAGGTGAATGAAAAAGGTTATGGTCAGGAGGATGGAGGGTGAGAGGGGAGAATGGTCGCCATTAGATCTATAAGATCTATGGTTGAGATTACTTCGGAAAAAGTGGATGAGGGAGAGGTTGGTCGAGCCAATGATTTGTGGGCACGCGATCACCGTTGGATTTGTATGATCAATAGCTATGATTTCTTTGGAGGAAAAACAAATGGCGCGAGATAAAATAAGAAGTGAAGGGGGCTTTAGGTAGAGTGCGAGGAGATGGTCCTATGGGGAAAAGGAGGACCAAGAGCTAGAGTAAAAAGGGCTAGGGGCTTTAGCACCTAGTTACGGGTGTTGGATCACATGGGAAAAGGGCTAGGGGGCTTAAGCCTATAGGGGCTTAAGGCCTATTTTTATGAAAATTCAGAAAATAGGCCAAAAAGTGGGTTTTTAGCCTTTTTTGGTGTTCCGATAAGTACAAAAAGGAGGTTTAAACCATCATAAAGGGGTTTTAATGGTTTAATAAGGGTTTTTAGAGGAAATGAAGGATAAATGAAGGGAATATGGGCCTTTTAGAGGGAAAAATACTGATAAAGAATAGGAATAGGAGTGATAAGATGAGGGGATGAAATGTAGGTAAAAATGGTGGGGATAATCTGAAATAAGCTTTCTTCTGAGTCAGAAAGGTGATCTTTTAGAATTCATAGATAAAGGTTTTAGTGAACTGATAGACTTAGGATAATGAAGGCTGTGAGATTTATAGAACTCACAATGTTTCTACAAATATTGTTTCTAGAAATATGATTTTTTCAACTTAGTCATCTTTGGACAAGATCAAATTATCGATGACTAACATCGTGCACATATTAAAAGGCATAGAATATTCCCTATCATATTCTAGGAATATTCCTATAATATTCCTCTAATGGAACCTTGCAAGGAATACTTTATATTCCCTAGAGCCGAAAGGTCACTGTGACAAAAATAAGTTAACTTTACAATAAAATTTCATGATATTTTCGCTAGGAATGCAAATGTGTTGTCTATTTCTTCAGCAGAGTTGTGCATTTTCACGCCATCCCCATAATTGGAAGTATAAGGTGTGATTTTGACATGTATGCTTTTTTATTTTGCTGAGAATAATGCAAAAGGCCTCCCCAGTTTGAGTAGCGATCAAAGATGAAGTCCACCGGGGAAGAACTCCATTATCAAGCTTTGTGTCTCTTTCTTGTTATGGTTTCCTTTTATTTTTATCTTCCTTTATGTGTATGGAATTATGGTTACAGGCTCTTTAAAATGAAATTTTGCATGCATCCTTGATGTAAAAAAATCTGGATCATGCAACCATTTTCCTATCTTTTGTTTACCCTTTTTGACTCTCAAGACCACATTTTATCTCTGTAAAAACCATTATTAGAATATGTATGCCTCTTTTATATGTCATCCTTATGATTCAAATATCCCTACAATTTGGCATGAGAACTACTCCTTTAGGATATTTTTATCATAAAACTGACAAATGGGTTGTTTCAGAATATGTGGTCTCTTGAGATGTTGTTACAAGATTACACCTATTGGCTCGAGGGGTCCTGACCCAGGTTCGGAGGTTAAGGTTTTCCAACAAACCCCTATACTACTGGCGCTTTCAGCATTGACCTTCTTGCGCAGGCCAAAGTCTCACCCGAAGCAGTATGGGAGGGTGTTGGAACCAGGTTTCCCCAACCTGGGAGAGGGTAGGTAAGTCAAGCAGAGCTGTGTTCAACTTCACAATTACCAGATCGTATATCACAGAATCCAGACCTATAGATCCCTTCGCATCCATGTGTACAATACCAATTATAATCATAGTAAACAACACAGAATAATAACGCAACTATCACAGGTATATATAGAGTAGAATAGACAGATCCAGATTAGGTGTCAATGCAGCATCAACAGATAACGCAGTTATTTTCACAGCTTAACACAGAACCATGCATAGTATAATAGATATCATAGATTCGCATTAACAGATTCAGATATTCCAATAACATTCTGCTTTCATTAATCCTTTAGACCCTTTTACAATACCTAAAACCCAACCTGCGCACACAGTAGCAGGGTCTGCACACAGCAGGACTGAGGATCTCTGCGCACACATCTAGCAAGAGTCCTTTCCCCAATAACCCAAATATATCTACTAATTCTTAGTTCACACCAATGTTAATACCTCCCTCTCTATTGACTCAAAATTTCCTTACATTTATATCGATCTAGCCTAATATTTCATGTGGCCCGCAAACCGTGGTTTGTGGACTCTAGGTCTACCCTTTGACCCATTACAACGCTTTCGGGGCTTTGACCCACCCGAAAACCCCTGCGCTAGACTAAAATATGCCAAAAATATACAAAAATACTCAAAACTATCCCAATTCGCAGCCTTTGGAGGACCATGTTCCAACAACGCCTTTCCATTTTTTCCTCACCAAGGATGGGACAAGGACTCATTAAAAAATATTGTTACACATTAGCCCTATTTTGACATGTTGATCTCCTTTAATCAGTCATCAATACCAATCTGGAAAATTATTTGGTAAAATTTAGTTCAATCACCAAAGGAGATATTCATGGATAGTGCAGCTAAAGCAGTTAAGATTTTCCATAGATAAATTATTGTAATTTGGAAAATCTATTAAAATTTTTTCCCAACCATGGAAATCAAACTATTATTATGTATTCTTGATTTATATCACATGATAATTGAGATATTTTCATGATGGTTTCAGCTTTGTAATTTGAAATTATAAAAATGTGTGCTCTCTTCCTGTGAGAAGACATATAAAGATATAAGCATACATAGGAATAACAGAGGGAGCACCAACATTGTAACCATGTATGCTTCATTAATTCAAATCTCAATAATTTGTGGCACCATACCTTTCTACTAACTATATTGTGCGTTATGTAGTGTACTAGCCCCTGCTGAGAAGGAAGGGTCCTCCTTCTTAGCAGGGATCACTGGTTAGGAAGGTACTATAGAAATTTGATTTATTTCCTCTCATTTATCATTCATGTATGATTGTTGTTATTGTAACTAATAATCTTGTTCATACTTTAATGATTGCAAAATTCTAACTTATGTATTGTCTAAAAACATAGGTCCTAGACCGATCCCTTTATTAATGTGACAATTATTTGATTTTTGTTATAGTTTAATTATGTGTTTATTTTATTTGAATTTTTGTTTCATAATTTTCTTGAGTGGATGGTTTCTAGGAGTATTGTTTCTTTCTGAATAAGAGCCATTGTGTGAAAACGTGGCTTATTATGCATTGTGTGTTTATTTTCCGAAAGTGTGAGAAAGGTGTGAGAATATAACAACTAGAGTGTTGGATTGTTGAGAGTGTTATTACAATGATTGAGTTTGAGATTCATTAGAACTAGTCATCATTTTTTCTTGCATATGCTTTGTGTGGTAGGCTTAAAATAAATAAGCCCGCCTGAATTGACAATTAATGTGAGTCATGTTGGGATCCTGTGATTTAGAATATTGGCATACTAAATGACAAGGCAACATATAAACCAGTCTTTAGAGCTCTAGGATCTAGCCCTCCTAGTCTCAGAGAGGGATATCTCAATTTTTTGCAAAGATATGACTTGTTTTCTCGTAAAAGGTTGATTTTCGGCTAGTTATTAAGCATGAGTTTGTTTGATTGTTTGATGGGACATGATGATCTAGGCAGCATAGATAGAAAAGGGAAATCTCTAAGTCATTGGGAAATGGATTCAAGTAGAATTTTGTAACAATTTTGTAAATGAATCAGGGGTATCAGAGGGAAAATGTAACTTGGCTATTGGATCTACAAATTTTTTCAGGTGAAATGAAATGAACATTAAGGGTTTAGAATGAAAAGTAAAACTAAGGTAATTAAGAATCCTTAATTATATGTACTTCTCAACAAAGGGGCTTAAAACATCATTTAAACATGAAGAAATATTCCATAGACAGGGCTAACCATGAATTTTACAAATTACACTTCAGAAAATAACAATTTCAAGACAAACTTTCAAAATGAAATCTAGGAGTCGAGGAATGCTTTATTTCATCAAAGATTTCACTTTCAAGGATAAGAAAACATTCAAGATTCATAAATAACTGCATTCATAGAAGAGGGAACTCCTATACATATTTGATTACAGTTATAAATACCTTCAAAAGAATTATTTAAGCAAGAACAAAGGGTATGATCAAAATAAACCTCTTTGGCAGACTGTAAACAATGGTACTTTAAAGGGAGATTTCAGAAATAGTTTTCAAGAGGAAGTAAGTAAGAAGGGAAAACCATAAATCATTCTTGAGACCAACTATTTGAACTATTCTTGAAATAAACAAGCTTAAGGATTGAAAAGCAGTCAGACAACTCAATAAAACCTTTAGCAGATGAAAACATAAAGACAGTGAAGAGTAAACAGGTCTAAGGTGCTTCTAGGAGACATTTCTTAGCCTAAAATTTTTACTCTACTGCAAGCAAGAAATGATGAAAACAGAATGGAAAATAGGAAAAACATTAACATATTAGAATACTTCACCAACAGCCAAGCTTAGGGATCCAATGATAGAGCTTTCTCCATCAACAAACAGGTCAAAAGATCCACAGGTTCCAAAACATCAAATTTCTTTCAACTTCAGCATAACTATGTATTACTTCAAAGAGTTATTAAATGCCCCACATACAATGAGTTTGAATGCAGTATTTATGCTGCAAATGAGGAGCTGGAACCATATAGGGTTCAAAATGTTATTAATGACACAGTAAATGCACTCCTATCATTAAAAACCATGCAAGGCATAAGGTAGGAATGTCTCTCAACTACTTCTCTGTGTAATAAATTTGTCTTTACTTTCTGAGGATGAAATAGTTGAAAAGATTGACTTTGAGGCCTTTTTCTATCTTTATATTAACGGTTCTGACAGTTTAAAATATCTTCTTTTGTGTAATAACTATTTATTTCCCTTTTTAGACACAAAGTAAGCCACAGGTGGCAGTTAGATTTATTAAGCGAAACACTTCTTCTGTTGATGTATTCGAGGTTTTTTTAGGCCTATCTTGCCTTAATTTAATCATTAAAAGTGTGTCTAGGCCTAATATGTTTAGCCTTGGTTTGCCGTTTTAATTGATCATTGTTGTTCCTTTCCCTTTATTCACTGCCTTAGACCTTTGTTTATTTGTCTTCATCCTTTGACCTTCAACCTTTATAATTATTCTTTGCTGACCTTTTAATACTTCTCGAACTTCTTTAAAACTTCTGTTCCTTTGTCTTTAACTGTCTTTTCTTCATTAATCTATGTGCAAGGTTTCCTTTGGTGTGCCAAGGGGTTTTGTGTTTCAACCAGTGTTTATGAAGACACTGATTAAAACCTTTGAATTTAAAAACCCCATATTTCCTTTTTCTTTGTTTTTCTGGCCCTTGGACCGTCATTTAAAGGCTCTTCACCACTGTAACTTGACTGTGGGCAGGCCTGCACATAAACTTGCCATTATAGCCTGCAATAAACAAAAAATGTTAATAAATCCTGTGCTTTTGGGGGAAAAACTGCTTTTCAGAGGTTTATGAGGGCGTATGGCAGTCGGAGGAATGCTGCAGAGGGAGGAAATGTATGCAGGAGGAGGTTTTATGGCAGAAACATGCAAAAATGGGATTCAAAAAGGTTTTGGCGCGAAAAATGGGAAAAGTGGTTTTACTGAAAAGCACGGTGGTTTTCGCGTTGAAGTTGGGCGGTTAGCGATTTTGCCCAAATCAAACGCGATTCCATACACTTTGTGACACCCATCCCTCATGAAACTACCGGTTTCAAATTGGAATCGCACATTAACCCTCAGAGGAAAAATCTACCCAAAATTGAACATGGACCGTTGGATCTGGGGGTGTAGATCCAACGGCCACAGGGGAGCATGACAGATTGAAGGTGCTCAGGCGAGGAGGCAAATGGAATCCAGTTGGAAAACGCAGATTAGACGAGCGACAGGGTACTGGGAGGTGGGCCATAATGCTGGTGTCAGCTCTTTTTTTTGGTAGCGAGATGTTATGTGCGATGGGTTTAAACGAGGGTCATTGGATCTCGAAGATCCACGGTTGAGAATGGTTCAGGAGATGAAGGGATGGGAGGAGAGGAGTCACGGGGTTAAATGAGGACCGTTGGATCACGCAGATCAACGGTCAATAATTCCCCTTGGAGTGGTAAGGTGGGGAAAAGTTTAATAGGTCAGGAGGTCACAGGGGGTACCACAGTCGTTAGATCATCGTGTTTTGATGGTGGACATCGTTTTGAAGAAATGAATAGATCGGGGTAAGAAAGAAAAGGAAGAGGGGCTTAAGAAAGGGGCTGAGGCATGGTCCCGTGAAAAAGTAAGGAGGCCGGGAGCGAATTTCGGAAGGGGCCAAGGTTTAGCACTCGGTCATGGGCGTCGGGTTATATGGCAGAGGGGATGGGGCTCAAGCCCAAAGGGGCTTTAAAGCTCAATGTATTAAAAAATGGTCGGAATAGGCTAAAACATAGGCTTTTTGGCCTTTTTAAAAGCTTCCGATAAGGGAAAAAGAGTTTTTAAAACCATATAAAGGAGTTATGATGGTTTGGAGGGATTTTTGATGATTTTAAAAGGGTCTTTTAGGGAAAATGGAGGATAATGAAGAGGGAAAAAAGGATTTTTTAGCAAGGAGAAATGACTATTTGGATAATTGAAAATGAGTGAAAATGGGTAGATATAGCCTGAAAACAACTTCTTTTTGAGATGGTAGGATAACTTGGAGGATTTAAGTTAAAACATTCAGTGAATTGATAGGCTTAGGATAATGAAGGTTGTGAGATTTCTAGAACTCACAATGTTTCTGCAATATTGTTTCTAGAAATCTGGGATTGTCAAATTTAGTCATCTTTGGATAAAGTCAAAATTATGGATGACTAACAAGTCAGATATGTTGCTCTAAATTAAAATAAAAATTGTCCCACCCAACACCATTCAACATCATTATTCCTTCAAAGCATAAATATCATCCATGTATTTTAAATATTATTTCGCTTCCCTTTGGTCCCTTTTTCATGGTTGTCCTAACATTGTCCATTTATTCTTATAGACCCAACCAACCCAACTAGTTGTCAAATTTTTTTTTGCCTTCAATTTCCCTTTATTCATGTGTTGGGATTCATTTGAATCTTACATTTCCTGTTGGGTCCCACTCATATCTCCCTGATATCCATTAGTTTTCTTTTTCCCCGACAATTCCCAAGACCCAAAAAACATATAAGGCAAGAACAAGAAAAAAATGAAGAAAAACATCATAAAATCTCATAACAGCAATAAAAAACCATAGATAAGGTAGCATTTCCATGCATAGATAAAATCCAAAAATGGAAAATAAAACATAAAATTAATTTAAGAATAGAAAACATTAAATATTCAACAATCAGCCCAACCACAATCCCCACGAGTTTTGGTGTTTTTAATGCTTCATAAATAAAAGCTCAGTCTCGTCCTTCTTCCAGATTTCATGGAATCTCTTTTAAACTTTAAATTCCCCTCAAATTTCTCCCAAGAGCAATCATTCGATACTTATCAGAGGATCTTGAGGGAGATCACCCTCCTCTTCCCTCTCTTGCAATATTATGCTTTTTTGCCTCAAGTGTTTGGGAGCTCTTGCAAGCCACTCTCTTTTTACTATACAAATCTCTTTAAGCAATATCATGTTCATTTAGCTATTAATATTATCAATTCATAACACATATTAGTTTTTTCCTTGCCATCTTATACCAAGCATTCTATCGTGCAACTACACACATATCTCAATTCATTCATTAGTCATATGTCTTAATATCCAAGACATAAGTATGCATAATTTATAAATTTTTCAAAAATCATAATTTATGCATATATGATTTAGATAATTACAATAATGCTTGTATTAAAATTTATCATATCCAAATGCTCACTTTCCCCATTATTCCTAATAGGCAGTATGATCCTAATCAAAACTGTAAAAAGGGCCACTACATAATCAATTATTAGGAAATTTTCTCGTGAGTCACACAAGTTGGATGACCTATTTGAAAATTTTGTTAAAATTCATTTTATCACCATGAAACTTGACTACTCATATGGGTCTATCACCATCCATATCATGTTCCCTTAGAGGTCAAAAACATTCATGTTCCTGAATCAAGTATTCAAAATTGGAGAAAATCTCTGTAAAACCCTTAAAATATTACCTGCATGGTTTTTATAGCTTTTTCCTACACATGTGCTAATGCTTCTTCCATTAGATGTGGAGATCGCCCCTTTTTTCACTACTAAAACCTACGCACCCCTATGAAAATCAAGTAAAAATAAAAAGTAACTTATATAAGCCTAGTTAGTCAAATATTCTCCCAACTGGAAGCCTCTAGAGTCGTTCCAGTTCGAGATTCATCCCTCTGCTCATGGAGCTTATCCCTTGGTCCAAGGAACTCAAATCCCTTCATGGGAGGAACCCACCCTCTCTTAATGGACCTGAAACTACCTCAATCTCTCGATAAATTGAGGCGAAGTTTCAGGTTGAAGGGTAGATACCAATGTGAATAGAGACTGATTTGTATATTTTCTAAGCTCGAGAGAGTTCATAAAGTTCATAGTTTCTGTGCTAATGAGTGGTTGTTGACACATTGAAGATCACACCTTTGTGCCCATTACTTCAAGCTGGTCATTCTAGAGAAGAATACTTATCAAACTGAAGGAAAATGATTGCTCAGACACAGAAGAGAAATCTGTAGAACATTAAGGCAGCTGGTTGTAAGATTTCTCTTTCTAATTTATGATAATTCATACGGATCTATTTTTCTCATTCTCTTGTTTCTGAATTCATGGAAATTATGTCAAGACTTATATTCATTAATCACTAAGTTCGATTACTATTTACGATTATTATATACTTCAAGTGATTTGATGTTTTGTCTTGTCTGTGATTGCGGGTTATTCTCATCATTGAAGAACTACCTTGGAGTGAAAGGAAAAATACTACATCGGACATCTCAGTTTAAATGTAGAAGCATGTCCTATTTATTTCATGGTTGTAATAATCTAAAATACAAATAATCTAGAGAAAGAGATATTCAATGGATCTGTTTTTCTAGTTACTCGTTGGAGTACTAGGGAGATCACTCTTGTCTACAAGAGGGATTAATCCTGGTAACAAAATCCTCTACCTATTCACTAGTTATGAAAATATCAGTAGCACAATTGACTCTAGAGGAGATAACTCAGTTCACCCAATATAGATATAAAAGTCTTGCTAAGATGCCCATGAATTTATTAAGGATTCCTCAAGAAATAACAAAGCAAGATGATATTATAATTTTTAGCTCCATGTAGACTACTAATATTCCCTAGAAAAAAGAGACATTTACCTCCTCTTCTTCTCAGATTGAAGATATTTTTCTTGATAATAAGCTTGATGAGATATGGGAGAAGTTTAACCAGGTGTTGGGCCTCCAAAATGTCTTCAAAGTTTCATACACTTTTACCTTCATTGCCACTATTTCACTGACAGTTTTCAACTCTATAACCACAAAACCCTACATTAGCCTCCATTCTCATGCTCATATGAGGTTACATTAGTGTTTTCTAAAGTTAATAATTTCTAATATTATGAGTGAATTTATGATTAAAATTTAGAAAAATAACATTTATTTATTTATACCTAAAGGTGGAATGAGTTTGGTGACATGTGCAGGTGATTAGCAAGCTTCCAAGACATCCTTATGTGGCTTCCAAGGTTCAATTTCGAATTCTCTTAAATATTTGGAGGAGATTTGGATGGGGATCAACCATATCTCATGGAGGAGAATCATGAATAAAGGGATATGTGTCTTATAATTAGCTAATTGGTTGAAACTTTTATGGATCTAAGGAGAGAATGGTGGATCTCCATTAATGAGGTAGTTGCTTAAGTTTTTTATAAATAGGAGAGCCTTCTCCTTTCATTTGTAATCTAGAAATTTTTAATGTAAATTTGGGAATTTTATAATCATGGAAGAAGATGTGAAATGATCATGTAATGAGATAGATAGTAGTAGTATTCTATCATAGAGTTTGCGTATGTAGTTAGAAATTTATTTGGAGATTGATGTAGTTATTATTTCATTTATACATATATTCATTTTGACTGTGCCAATATGAGTTTGAGTGTGCCATTTTCTACCCTAGGATTGGTAAATATATTATGGAGCTCAAGCAACCTTAATGCATATTTTTTCGATATGTGGGGCATGACGAGAATAATTGTCGTAGCTTTGATCTAAAAATTGAGAATGTTTCTTCATATATATTGTAGGTCGAAGGTAGAGGACCAAATTCACCTGCATTTCCATCTGGGCGAGGTGGATTTCAGTGAAGGGAACGAGGAAGAGGAGGAGGAGGAGCTGGTCGAGGAAGGGAACAACTCATTTTTTATAACTGTGGAGAGGCTTTCCATTATGCGTGCGACTTCCTAAACCCAACACAACAATATTGCAAGTATTGTAGATAGTTTTACCATTTTCTTTAATATTTCCATGTATCTTTTGCAAAAATGTAGGAAAATAAACCACGAACGCCCATTCAAAATGTTCAAATGATGAGATTGGAACCACACACTGAAGACCCTAGCATAAATATTGTGACCAGAAGCGGTGTAGAAACTAGAGAAGATAAAACAGAAGGTAAGAAACCTACTACCGATATTTGGATCTGGAAATATCCTAAGAAAAAGGATGGGTTTAACTTAAAAAGGAAGAAGGAAACCTTTTTCGAAGAAAAGAAGGACTTCATGGATCCCGACACATCTAAAGTACCAAGAAATCCTGCCATGGATATCGTCGAAAGGGTCCTAGCCTATAGAGATGAAACATTTTTTGCAGGTCTGTATCAAGCTTTTGCACAATAAGAAGGCAGTTAAGAATCTTTAATATTTGATTAATAGTTGTAATGAGAAAGAGCAGCCTCAGTGGAGCAAAAGGTTGTCAATAAAATTTACAAGAACAAGAGAAGAATTGGTCGTGAGATGCTCTTAACTGCTTAGATAGGTGAGCGTGAAATGGAGCGATTCATTTTGGATCTGGGGTCTGATGCAAATGTACTACGAAAGCATACTTGGAAGAAAATGGGAGAACCTAAGTTGGAATGGTCTGCAATAAAGCTATTCATGGAAAATAAGAATAATATTATCCCAAAGGGTATAATTTCTGAGGTGATAGTTGTTATCGAAGGAGTTAAGGCAATGGCTGACTTTGAAGTTATTCAAATTGATGATGATTAAGATTCATACCTTGTGTTGTTGGGCCTGGATTGGGCTATTGACATGGATGATATCATCAACCTCAAGCACAAAAGTATGGCGTTTGAAAACAATGGAACCAGGTTCATGGTTCCTCTAGACCCTGCATAAGGAGAAAGATACATATAACTGGTGTGCACGGAAGAGGATGTTGATCATATCTACAATCTAACTGTGGGGGATGAAGGTTGGATCAACCCTACAACAGATGGTATGCTTAGCTAGGACATGGATAGTTCATGCCACTCATACTGAAATGAGGAGTTGGAGAATTGGAAAGACCATTTGCATGAAGTCTCTACACTGCGATGCATCCAAGTAACCACATATCTATGATGTATATCATGTGAGGTCTGAGAAATACTGTACTATGATGGTGTAGGTAGTTTCAATTGTTTTTTAGAATAACTTGAAAAGGTTTTCCTAGAGGTACAACGGTTCCATGTGTTTGATCTATTTCTACGCTCAACCCTAGTGCGTTGGTGGGAAACACAAGGAAATTTTTTTTGATTGGGAATAATGTACCCACATGATGCGACTGGGATTCGAACAACCCAATACCTAGTTGGAAGGAACCCATGCAGGCAAAGAAGACCCACACATTCATTTAGCCAGGAGGACTATAGCTTGGGGAGAAGAGTCGAATCCAGCATGGATACACACAGTCATTTATACTTTAAGTAGGATACCCATGAACTGGTATATGGAGGTTGAGCTACGACGTGGAAAAAAAAACTGGGTTGTGCTAATAGAAAGCTTTGTCTTAACTTTTATTTTTGATAGCAGATTCCAATGCATTAATTTTTTATTACACACAATTCAAGATGTGGTATTTGACATGCCAGGGAAATCAAAAGAATGAGCCTTACCTGCATGGGATTCTCAGATGAAATATAAAGTTGAATTTCAAAATGTGACAATTGAAGATAATGAGGAGGACCCATGAAACATCAATATCCCTGAGTCTGAAGGTCAGCACGTGGTCTTTGGGCCTGTGGTTGAATTTCCATATGTGACTTGACCTATGAAGATTAGGCAAGTCAATATTGCAACAAAATAACAACCTAATATTTCCAAAATAGGGGATTATTGTGATGAAGATACATTGGATAATATTGTGGAGTTGCTCGCTTAATATCAGGACTTGTTTCCCACAAAATTTTCAGAGTTAAAAGGGATTGTTAGGGATCTTTTTGTAATGAAGATAACTCTAAAACTAGATGCCATGCCTGTCAAGAAGCACCCTTATAGATTGAATCCCAAGTATAAGTAGAAGGTCAAGGAGGAGTTGGAGAAAATGGTTGTTGTAGGAATCATTGAACCCATAGAAGAATCATAATGGGTGAGCCCCATGATGGTCCAAGAAAATAAGACCAAAGGAGAGATCATGATTTGTGTGGATCTACGCAAGTTGAATGATGCCTATTTGCATGACCCTTTTTCCATTCCGTTTTCTGATGAAGTATTGGACAATGTGGGTGGGTAGGAAGCCTAATCATTCACTTATGGATTTTATGTATACCACCATATAAGAATCACGCCTGAAGACAGAATTAAGACAAACTTTGCAACAAAATGGGGATCATTCCAATACACAGTAATGCCATCTGGTATAAAGAATGTGGCAGCTATATTCTCGTGCGTGGTGGTAGTTGCTTTTAAGGAGTACATATATAAGTTCTTAGAAGTATATTTTGATGACTAGACTGTATTTGTCTTATTAAAGAAGCATGTTGCAAGCTTGTGCTTGATGCTGAACACTTATCAGAAGAATCAGACCTCGCTGAATTTGAACAAATGTATATTTTGCGTCCCTTTTGGGATTTTTCTGAGTCATATTTCCTATCAACTGGGATTGACGGTCGATCCATCTAATATTTCTATTATTGTTAACCTAGGGTCTCTAGCAAATGTAAAGCAGTTGCACTCAATTATGGGACATACTGGCTATAACAAGAAATTTATTCAAGGATACGCGCTGATTACTACATCGATGGAGAATTTGTTGAATAAGTACGCCTATTTTTGTTGGGTCAAGGACTTCCAGAAGAGTTTCGTGATGCTTAAGTATAAAATGGTGACTATGCCTATATTGGTATTCCTAGATTGGACAAAATAATTCCATGTTCACGTTTATGCAACATGTATCACGTTAGGAGTTGTACTCGCACAGCTAGGAGTTGGAGATATTGATCACCCAATTGCATTTGCGAGAATAAAATTGTCAAGTGTTGAGCACAATTACTCGAAAATGGAGAGAGAAGGGTTAGATATGGTCTATGTGTTGTAGAAGTTCTATCACTACTTGCTAGGAGGTCATTTTAAGATGTTCATTTATCACTCTACTTTGAAGTACCTGGTTAACAAGCTTGTGTTGGGGGGAATATTTATAGATGGCTCCTATTGTTTCAAGAGTATAATTTTAAGGTGATTAACAAGCCAGGAAGATTGAATGTAGGTCTAGACCATTTTTCGCGCATTGAAAGTGGAGATGAGACAACTAGTTTGGAGGAAGGATTACCAGACGCACAGTTGTTTTCCATTAAAATAGTTGATGACCACTTAGTAGATATTATCCGTTTCTTCACCACTGGAAGTGTGCCTACGGAGTATACAGTTAAGAAGAAGAAAGAGTTGGTCTTTTCTGCAACATAATTTACTTTGATTACTGGCCAGTTATATAATATGGGTGCTAATGAGGTGTTGAGGTGTTATGTGTTAGATTTTGAAAGGCAGAGCATACTAGCAAAATCACATGCAGGGGTTTCAGGAGGTCACTATGCGGGCAAACCAACTGCGCAGAATATTTTAAGGTCCTGTTTGTGGTGGCCTACGGTGCACAATAATGGAAAATAATATTTTTGTGCTTGTGATGTATGTCAAATAATAAGGAAACACTCGTGAAAATATGAAATTCCACTACAAACACAAGTGACTTTGTAGGATTTTGATAAATGGGCCATTGATTTTGTAGGACCGATCAACCATCCAGGGAAGAAGACTAGTGTGTGCTATATCATCACTACAACAGACTATTTGACCAGATGGCCATAGGCTCATCCTGTGAAGGATTGCAGCACAGACACAACTTTTCACTTTATTTTTTATAATATCTTAACAAGGTTTGGGTGCCCTAAGATTTTTATGAGTGACCAGGGTACACATTTTTTGAATGAGACAATTCTTGCCTTGACAATGGAGTTTAGGATGCACCATCAGAAGAGTATAATGTATCACCCACAGGCCCAATGGTATGGTATAATACTTTAATAATATTTTTCAGAATGCACTCACAAAGGTTTGCAATGCTAATTGGAATGATTGGGATGTGCACGTACCAGCGGTTATGTGGGAATATAGGACTACATGCAAGAAATTAACAGGACAAACTCCTTTCGGGATTGTATATGGACAGGAGGTTGTTATGTCTGTTATCACAAAATTGCACTTGATTGGATGTTGACTAGATAACTCTATGTAACTATTTCAAACTAGATTTTGACTGAAGCTTATCCTCTTCAGTCTGAGAGGGCTCTCTAAAAGGGGTTTGTGATATTTGATTATGATAGTACTAGATGGATACATTTATTTGAAAAGTAACTTGTTTTTTATGTGTGTAGGTTGAAAAGAATGCAAGATTGATACCATTCAGCTTATGGAGTCAATAATTAGTATTTTCAGTGGCAAGGCTTCTTGACATGGAAGCTGAGGCAGATAAGGGTCTTTAACAGAGGAAAATCACACATAAAACATAGAACATCATAATCATTTCATCACTAAAGGAAGTCAGAGCATAAACATATGAATTCTGAGTAATAGGGATGAAATCTACTGCAAGTGGTAAATATAAATATATAGATTAGAAAAACATTTAAAAACCCATGATAATCTCCGGTCTGTCAAAAAGAAATTTCTTTTCCTTACTGATATAAGTCAAAATACATAAAGCAGCAGTTTGGTGCAAAAAATCTCCAACCCTTTACTACTTAGATGATTTTCCTTTAAATAGGCATTCTTATAGCAAGGATGATCTGCTTGATGGCTATATTCATCGAATTCTTCCTATGACACATCACATAACTGAAAAACATGACTTCTAACAAGAAAGTGACAGCTACACCCTAAAGAAGACATCTCCTAATAGGAGTGTAACTCCTGTTTATTACATATTCTACTTTATCTTTGTGAAACAGTTACATGTAAGTTAAAAATAGGCATTGCATGCTTGAATGAGAGATGATAGGTTCATTACCACCTTTACATATTTAAAACCCTCCTAGACATGTGGAACAAAACCTTATTTTTTAGGAATGCATGATCTTATCTTCAATGAGAGCTTTAGCTGATGACTTGTCTCCACAACACTTCCTTCAAGTCATAAATGTTTGATATTAAGGTCCCTTGACATTTTGGAGGAGTCCAGATGTCCAAAACTGTCATTAAGCTACTCCAAAACCTTCAAAAATAGCTCGCTACGAAAACATGACAGTTTCATAGCGAGCTTTCGTAGCATTGAAAAAGAAGCTTTTTAACCCAAAAACTCTGCTCTTTTTCTATTCCATGATGTCAACCTAGTCATTACACATCATCACCACTATTCTCCCTTCTTGAAAACTGCAAAAATTATATTTAGAAGAAAAAAGGCTGCTACATAAATTTTCGTAGTGTTTTCCTGGCTTTAAGCCTAGGAAATGCTATGAAACTGTGAAAAAGTGAAGAATTTCTAGATTTCAAGACTACATGGAAAAAGTGACCTCCAAATGTAAAAAAATGATCGTCAGCATGCCATGAACCTTCTAAAACACATTCAAACTCATCTTAGGACCCTTGTGGTGTTTCCTCTTCATTAATTATCAGCTGAGTAATGGGCTCCTCAACCACAGTCATCTTCAAACCTTTTTCCTCCAGTTCTTCATGAATCAGTTCCAATTGTTCTTGTAGGTCTTTGACTTTCTCCTTTAGTGTCATGTTCTTAGACTGTAAGTGTAGGTTCATTTTCCTGATATGTTTCACCTCTCCTCTCAATGGCTTAGTCCATTTGATTAGTTTTTCTGTGTTATCCAAGGTCTTAGAGACACTTGTGACTTGATCCTCCCAAATCTCTTTCATTTTTTCAAACTATACCTTCTAAACATTGTACTTCCTTGCCTCTTTCTTTAATACTAATATTTCATCATTTTCCAACTTCAACTGCTCCTTAAGGACTTCAATCTCTGTTTTTTCAATGATTTTCTCTTTTCCCTTATTTTTCTTGATGACAATATCTTCTTTTGTAGGTGATGAGAGGTCAATGATGCTTGGTGGCGGCTGGATAGTTTCAGTGACCTTCTAAGCTTATTTACTACTTTCCAAGACCTTTCTGGCATGTCTTTTCATTGGTTTCCTAGCTTGAAAAATGAATCCAACACCTTCACCTGCAAACTCTAACTTCTTAGTTGTTTTGGCTTTCTTGAGATTCTTTCATTCCTCATCTATATCTTCAGCTTGGAATATGGGAGTTTCTTCAATATCAATAGCATGAAGAATGTCTTCTAAGTTACCCTTAGCCACTTTTTGGCTTCTTCTAACCCTCTTGATGCCATGTTTTCTCACTATTGGCTTTTTTTTGTAGGTGTAACTTTGGGTGTGTCAGCGTTCTGCAATGGCTCTGTCTCCATGATCACTGGCTCAATTTGCTTTGCCACTGAAGGTGATGGTGTATCTCTAGGTTTATGAGTTCTTTTAAGAGTGATGGAATCTATTTCAAACCACCAATGAATAGAAAATATGACCAATCTCTGCCTAATCTCTTTAACTCTTCTAATACTAGCAACTTGATTAAACCATGATGAAAGAGTGAGGTTTCATTTCCTTCATATTTTGCTTGAACTTTGTCTAACATTTTAGCTAAGCTTTTGTATAAGTAAAATGTTAAATCAACAGACCTATTACCAACAAAATGTAGCAGAATCCTGAGGTGGTAGGAATAAACCATATGATACCTCCCTTCACAGGTGAAGTACTTCTGAATGATTAGCAACAACTTTGAGAAGTTGTCTTTCATGTAGCTCCTTGGGATGGCATTTGTGAGATCAATCTCACTATGCTCTCACTTGATAAATTCCTTGCAGTCCTTCATAGTGAAATTGAAGCCTTTGAACCAGCGTTCTCCTCCTTTAGGGATTCCTGTTGCTATTGTAATGGTCTCTGGTGTTACAGTGAGGTTCAACATTCCCACCTTTGAAGTTGTTCCATTGAAACTGATAGCAAACTCCTTAGAAACCTACATAGGGCACCCTTGAAATCTTTGGAAAAACTAAAAACACCCTGTTCTTCTGAAAACTTCTAAGGCAGTTGGGTCTTCATTAATAAAATTAATTTATGATGGTTGATATCTAAGGTAGTGGCCACCTTTTTTGGTCTTTCTATTTGCAGCCATGATTATTTTATACCTTCTCTACCTTGCTTGATCAGTGACACCTGCAACTTTTGAAAATGCCAACAACCAGCTTGGCTTGGTGAAATAGCTCTCCAGAACTTAGTAGCATGCAAAGATGAAGCAGAGAATGACATAAGACTCAATTCGGAAAGGTTTTAAAATTTCTATGAAAGCTCAAGGCCTAATCATGACTCATACATGATAAAAACAATAATAATGACCTCAACCATGACCTTTGTACCTTGATTTAACCCTAACTGACTCGAATGACATCCACCCTAACACTTTTAATCATTGAATGACACCTTGCACCGAATTTGAAAATACAAATAGAAAAAATCTCTTTTCTTAGCATAGTTAGTTAAATTCTCGGCAGATTCGCAACGAAATTATTAGCAGTTTCATAGCGAAAACTACCTTTTTACTGTGTAATTCGCTACGAAAACAAGAAAAACTAGCTAAAGTGACCTTTTCAAATTAAAAATCTTGGGAAATGAAATATGTCAGCAAATTATTACTGATGGGACATGATATGACTTGAATGGGGGTGGGTTTGGACATTAGGATAGGCTAATATGAAAAAATTTAAATTTTCCTAATGAACTCTATGACCATGTAAAATAATGTTTCACTTTTTTTTCTGAGTGATAACAGTGGCTCCACTTGGGATGGTGTGCCCCTGTGGTACACCAAAGAACTTGTAGTTCATGTGCTATCCATCTTCTTGAAAACAAAAACTTTGAAATTTGCCAAGTTTTTCCTTCAAACTGTAATGGCCTTCACCTCGGGCTCAAGCTTGATGATCAGCTTGTCTTTATTAGCAGAAAAACATATAAAAATGGAATATGTACAATGGAATGAAAGATCAGTAGAACTTAAGAGGAATAGTGCTTCAAAAACCTGCCATTGACAGGCCCTCCAGCACAAGGTTGTCCATCCATCTCCTGTAGTATGTAAGTGTTGCTTCCATGAAGTGAAGCCACTATGAATGGACCTTTCCAGATATTCTCAAACTTACCATGTTTCCCCTTTTCTTCAATCTTGGCCTCCCACTTCAATACCACATCTTGAATATGAAAATTTTCCTCTTTGACCTTCATGTCAAATGTCTTCTTAATTCTATATTGAGATTATTGATTGTTGTTGTAGACTTCCTCCCTTTTTTCCTGAAAGGCTATCAACTGATTTATTCTCCTATGAATTGCATTTGACCCCTCCTCCAATTCTTGTAGCAGCTTCATGACAGGCACTCCCAAGGATGTAGGAAAAATAGCTTCAGCCCCATACACTAACTCATAATGTGAAGTACCAATTGATCTTTTTGTGCACACTCTATCAGCCCACAGAGCATACTTCAGCTTCAAATTCCATGACTTCTTATTTTCTTGCAGCACCTTCTTAATAATCCTCACAACGATTTTGTTAGAAGATTCAACAAGACCATTACCTTGTGGATAATATCTAGTAGAATGCCCAACTGTAATGTGATATTGATGATAGAATCTAATTAGCCTCTTGGATTTGAATCCCTGTGCATTGTCATTGATGATCTTCATAGGGCAGCCAAACCTAGACAATATATTATTTTCCAAAAATGAAATGATAACTGAATCATTTTCTTGCCTAGTTGGGATTGCTTCAATCCACTTGGTGAAACAATCAGTTGTTTTCATGATCCAACGATGTTGACTTGAAGATGATGGATGAATCTCGCCAATAAAATCTAGCCCCCAATGTTGCAATGACACCTTAACATAGATAGGCATTAAGGTTAAAGGAACAAGCTTTTTCTTACCATAGAAAATTAGGCATTCATGGAAAGAAGAAATCTTTTTTTAGATATCTTTGAACATAGTAGGCCAATAGTACCCTACTCTAAGAATCTTATTTTTTGTGGCCTTCCAATAATGATGACCTTCACAATCTACTTTTTGAAACTCCTCAATCACTTTCTCTACCTCTTCTTCCAGCAAACAATTCAAAATAATACCACCAGTATCTTTCCAATACATATTTTTATCAATGATGCAATACCTCTAGGATTTTAGCTTCACAAACCTTGCTTTAGACTTTGTCAATTCAGCGGGAGATCTATGATGATGTAAGACAAAAACAATGTCTTTGTACTGGTCAGAAAGGATGTACTTCTCTTCAATGGGAATCAACTCTTCATCTTTGATATGATATCTCTGAAATTTCTACAATTAAATTCATATCAAGATAGTCAAAATCGGACTGTTCCATCAGCTTGCTAGCCCCTGACCCTTCACCAATTTTGTCGGTGTGATTTCTATATCATATTCCAGTAAGTTAGCTATCCTCTTCCCTCTTTTACCATCAAGATCAGCTTGAGTTAAGATGTCCTTTACAACAGCATTAGGAACAAATGCTATAACATGAGAATGCAGAATGTAAATTCTAAAATATTTGATGGCTTTGACCAAAGCATAAGCCCGCTTATCTAGGATATTGTAATTTAGTTCTAAATTAGCTAAATTCCTGCTAAAAAATGAAATAGGTTGCGCAGTACCTTGCTGTCCTTTCTGCAGCAAAACTCCAGCAATTGTGTTCTCTGATGCAAATGTAAAAACCAAAAATTCTTTTGAAAAATCCGGGTTGATCAACATTGGTGCTTGAGTAAGTGCCTTCTTGATCTCCTCAAATGAGTTCTTTTCTCCTATTGCCCACTTGATTTCAGCTCCTTTCTTCAACATCTTTGTTATGTATTTTACAATCTCAGCAAAATTAGGAATAAACCTCCTCACAAAATTCACTCTTCCAAGGAAATACTGAATTTCCTTTCTTCTTCTAGGAAAATATACTTTTTGAATGGCATTGACCCTTCTTGGATAAATATTAATCCCATATTTAGATATAACATGCCCAATTAACTTGCCTGGAGTCAGAGAAAAAATTCTCTTAGTGGGATTGAGAGAAATTCCAAACCTTCTACACTTCAGCAGAATATTTTCTAGATGCTTCAAATGGTCTTCTTCTCTCCTTAAGAAAACTGTTATGTCATCCAGATAGACAACCAACATCTTATCCTTCTCCTCAGTGAAGGCAATATCCATTTCTCTTTGAAAGGTTGCTCCTGGATTCATTAGACCAAAGGGCATTTTAGCATACATGAATGTGCCCCATGGTGTGTTAAAGGTGGTTTTTTCCTGATCTTATGGATGCACTAGTATCTAATTGTACCCTGAAAACCCATCCAGCACAGACATCCTTTGGGAACCAACAATATTCTGCATAATTTGGTCCATCTTTGGGAAGGGTAGTTTTCCTTTAGAGAGACTTTGTTCAAGTTTCTAAAGTCAATGCAGATTTTGATTTCTCCACTCTTTTTCCTAGCAAGAACCAAGTTTGCAAGCCACTTTGAGAATCTGATTGGAACAATAATTTTGGCATCAAAGAGCTTCTTGATTTCCTTCTCAATCAGAGGCATGAGAAGTGGATTAATCCTCCTCATCTTCTATTTGAAAGGCTTTTCATTTTCTTTAATATGAATGGTATGCTGAATAATAGTAGGATCATATTTCTTCAAATCACCATAACTCCATGCAAAAACATCTATGAACCTTTTCGTCATCTCAATATATTTATGTTTCATGTCAACTGAAAGAAATTTTGAAAGCTTAATCATTTTTGGCATTGCTACTATACCAAGGATACAACTCTCTACATCTTCCTCATCAGCTTGTATCATAGGTGATTTTAACACATCATTCTGATCAAAAATATTTTCAAGTAATATGAGACCTTTGGGTATAGAATTATTTTTCAGTTGTAACACTTCAGAATTCCCCTTTTTTTCAACAAGCATGTTTTTCTAGTCTATATGTGTGCTTTCAAAATTCTCTTTCAATTCTATAAATTTTTTGACTTTCTGATCATCCTCAAAAACTTGCCAATGAATTATGTTGTCACGGATAACAGGCCTATGATGAACTTCAACCTCATAAATCTCAGTTAAATGCGTAGAAATAATAAACAGACTTGCAGAGACAACTAGGGAGTCAGTTACTGAGTTTTGGTCCCTAGTCTTCCCAATAAATGAATATTCTTGAAAATTCTAACATATCCATGAGCAAATTTCTGTATGCCCTCATTCTCACATCCTTATTTTGATATATACCCTCAACTTGCTTAATAAATAATTCAGAATCTCCACAAATAGAAATATTTTGGGCACCCATTCTTTTCAAAATTTCTAAACCCAAAAATAGAGATTCATACTCAGCCATATTATTTGTGCAATCAAAGTTCAATTTGTAAGGAAAGAACTTACTTTTATCCTCTGGATTTGTGATCCAAATTCCTGCTCCAACCCCCTCTCTTCCTGTTGATCCATCAAAGAGTAACAACCACCAGCCTTCTGCCCTTTCTTCATTGTCTTGTTGATTTTATGCTTCCTGAATTTCTTCTTTCTTTTCATCTTCTGCTTCATCAGTCAATTCATTGAAAAGTATAGCAGATCCTAATTTAGTATAAACAACATAGATTGGAAATTCTGAGGTTTGTCCTTAATACTTACCATATAAGCCATCCTTGTTTCTCTGTATAGTCTTATTTTCTCACCAAAAATAGGAATGGTGGCATAAGTTAGGTCCATCTACATGGTGCCTTTGATATTTTTTGCCCAAGACCTTGATAACAACATGCCAAACTTAGGTGGAATGTCTGCTACCACAATGTCCATTACCACTATCTTGGCAGGGACTTGTGTAAGACCAACAACAACATCTTTTATTAAACCAATGCACTGAAATATTTTTAAATCAAAAGAAAACAAGTCCTTATATGGCCTAGTGATTTCTAATCCTATCCTTTCCATGATCAATTTGGGCATGAGGTTATCAGAGGCCCCTGAATCCAACATGGCATTATGTAATGTCATGTCATGTACGCTAAGGCTGACATAGAAAGCATGCACCTCTTCATTCTACTAATCCTCCAATATTGGTCCCAAGTATATGGTTGGATTATCTTCTTGAACATTAAGGATGTGAACAACTCCTGGTTGGGAATTCAAAATTTTTGCAATCTTACTTCTATATTCATTCACCTTAATAATTTCTCCAAAAGGTTCTAGGATTTTGATCTTGGAGATCTCATTCTCCAAACTAAAAACAGAAGCAGATTTTTTAGTCTCTTTGATAGGAGGAGGAGGTGGTGTATCTTTTCTAACCTCGACAACTTTAGGGGCATCTTTCTTGGGTTGTGTTTTGTTTGCAGTAATTGGAACAATTTTGTTTCTGAGGTTATATTTTTTCTGCATCTAAAAGATTGCATGTTGATATCCTCTAAGATAATCATATGGTTCCTTACCCTTGTTTACATCATGATCTGACTCATCATGTTCCTCTTTAGTCAAAAAAATTCCAGACATGTTTTCATCCAAGCAATGAATAGAGTCTTCTGGTATTTCAGGCCGATCTTCTTCATCGACTAAGTTTTGCTGAAAAGGAGGCCTTACTTGAGGGTCAGAATAATTTTTGTTTTCCCTTGGTCTCTGTTGGTTTTGAGGTCTTCTGAATTGAGGATTTCTAAACTGAGGTTCATGTTGTGCAAGAGGAGTAGAGGCATTCCCAAGAGCAAGAATATCCATCAGTTTTTCCATTGTCTTCATCATGGAATAAAATTAATCATCAGAGGTGGAAGGCTTATCTTCTTCTTTCAATTTTGTCTTTCCCATATTGGACTTTTTAGCTTCTATCGTATTGACCTCCACCTTCACATCATCATTTTTCATTTCATCTAGTGAAGGGGATTCTCTTTCTCTTAGCAGGATAGAAAATTCATAATAAAAGGCCTCAACATATATCAGTTGAGCTGCTCCTGGAGGAGGCTTAAGATGGGCAGGGATGGAGTCATAAAATTTGTTAAATCTCTTGGAGAAATTTTGGATAGATTCATCAACAACTCTTTTCATACTATTTTACTCAGTGAGGGCTTATACAGGTTTGGCTCTAATTCCCCACTTTCTCAAGAAGCTATCTTCAACTTCATTCCAATTATGCAGGATTCCTGGTGTAAGGGCTTTGAACCACTTCCTGACCTCACTAGTAAATCTCTGAGCAAATAATCTCATCTTGACATCCTCATGGTCAACCTCCTCCCTGTCTATAAAGTTATTGAACTAGTCTACATGCTCTTCGGCTGAATCTCTTCATCACTTCCCCAAGTTTTTATTCTTGTAGATTATTTGCTAGGAAGGGAATTAAGGACAGCTGGGAGAAAAAGAGTGGAATACCTAGCAGGTGCAACAATAGGTGGAGGTGGCACATTTCCTGCCATGATGATTGGAACTGTGGTAGTTTTAGGGACAATAGTGGTAGAGGAAAGTGTTTAGGAAAATCACCATAGAGGTTTGTTGGGCTCGTGCCTCCCACGAGCAAAGCATGTCATTGAGAAGGATACACACATAACCATACTTGAATGCAAAAAAATAGTTAACAACGATAGCGAACTCACCGTAGTCCTACATTTCGAGATATGTCACATGAGGTCCAAACTGAGCAACTCTCCTTCGCAGCCAGCACGGAAAACAGAAAGAACATGCACGAAACCTAGTTATGCGGCCTTATGTTTCTCCTAAAGCATTAGTGCAATCCATGTGAAAATATTATATAAACCATAATAAATGCAAATGATAATCTTTTCACACATATAAATAAACATTAATGCGAGTTAAGGAACAAGATGATTCTTCATTGTACAAACATCATGTCTGATGAAAGTAAAAGTGGAGAGATCACACCCAGATCCTTCCACGATCTTGACGACAATCATCAGGATTTAATCTGCTTGCCTCGCTAAGATACTTTCAAGACTTGTGCACTCGAGATGGCATATAAATGGATGAACATCTCCAGGAAACAAGGGTTTCCTGTATAAATCTGGGAAAGTGCAGGAGGCACGGGGAATCAGACTTGAATTGGGATTCCAACAGAGTATAATGTCTATAAAATTTCTCTCCCTTAGGCCATGCACATGAGGGGCTTTTATACTCCCTCAAAGTAGTTTCAATCAGTTGGAAACAGTTGGCCACGTGCTGGGGTGGTTGAACTACTGGAGTAACCATCAACCCAGCCCGAAAATAGGGAATTTTAATATATTTTTTAATGGTTTTAATGGAATACGTGGAAAAGTACATGTGGACTCGCGTATACACGCAGAAAAATCTGGGCATACCCGCGTATGGGAATTTTAACACTGTTTTTTAGTGAATTTTGTTCAAGTCTATAGGAATGGGTGCCCAAAGCCATAAAGACAATCATGAATCACATGAGGGTGAAAAATGATGCTATAACAGATGCCCCCTAATATATGAGGTCAGAAGGGGTACATGATGGCCGAAATGTATTATGCACATAGAAAGAACTTCGCAAGGACAAGAGAGGACTTCACCAGATTTCAGCCTGCCAAAAACCAATGAAAGAAAGCAGAGAGTCAACTCATGCTGAGGCGGGCATACCCATGCTCAGTCAAAAATACATCATATGGAAAGTACATAATAGATCCAAAATGTATACAAGTATAGCTGAACTGAAAGTACACAATGAATCATCTGAGCATGGCCCGGAAGTATAAGTCTGAATCAATGTCTAAGTATCACATATAGAAAGCTGATCAATGATGCTGAAACTGGATGTCTGATCATATAAGTAACTGAATCTCCAAGTACCAAATCATAAGGGGTGGAACTCATGGTACAATCACGCAACTCGGGAGCCAACATATAAGATGCTGCTGTACTGAACTGCAACATATAAGGGTGAACGACAATACTGGCAAAAACTGGATGGACTGTCAAAAGTGAACCGAGAAATGCTGATGCAACCCGAGGTCTTCACCGATCACTATGGCACAATTCTACACAATGGGAATAAATGAGCTAAAGTCGACCATGTGAGAAATCGTTGGATTACCGGTCAATGATGTATACCGTTAACCAACGTGAGACAACCCACCAATAATGAAAATGAGTGTCAAGGTGCCCCAGTACAATCTAACAAGTGCAAATGAATGAGTTGAAGTCGAACACTTGAAAGAATCTACCAATCAGGAGGCAATGATGAATCCCCACTGTCGATAGCGAAGAGTCTGCCACTGATGACTGCAAACCCTAAGGTACTGACAAAAAGGCTCTAGACCTTATTCCCAGAGAAATGAGTCGGAGTCGATGGGAAAAGATCTGCTGGAAGGAAGGCATTAAGGCATCCCACATCAGTCCAGCGCGAGTGTAACCCGCAGGCCAAGATTTGGAAGGAATCAGACGAAGTAGAGTGATGGAACCAAACCGAAGTACGTTTCCGACATGCACAAGATGAAGCTAGCGCACGGAAGAAACCCTCTGAACCAACCAATAATGAAAGCTGACACAGAGGCAAGAAATCCACCGATAGGGTCAAATGGAAATCAAGGTACTGCACGAATCCCAAGTGTGATAATGTGTGCTGACGTCGAACACAGGGGAAACCACTCAGTCAAAGACCCATGATGATGATCAAATGCTGAGCACGAGGTCACCTATCAATGATGGGAATAGGCCCAAGGTGCGGCTCTAGGTTTGCTCTCAGAGCAATGTGTCGTAGTCGATAAGAGACAAACCCGCCGACAAGAAGTCAATGGAGACCTTCTCAAACCAGCACGAGCAGAAGATCAAAACATCTGATGTGATAGAACATGATACTGACAAGACCGGGAAGGCCGACTGAATAATGAGTCAAGAGACACCGCAGAATGGCCGACTCAGGTTAAAATTCCCTTGAACAAAAGCACGACTCGTGATGACCATGGCAGTAAAAAGTGACACTGTATAAGTCTGTTATGCAGGAGGCAAAACAAACTCTCCATATGATTGGAAGAGATAACCAACCGGGGGAGGACTGACCAGTGAAACAAGGTAAAGGCTGAACCTAAGTCAAAACTAAAACCATCCCAAATGAAGGAAATATATAAGTGTATATGCTTTGTTCAAGGGCGACAAACTGACACTGTACTGCCATCAAATTATGAAGTTATATCCCGTTCCCGCTCTTTTTGTTATATTTGATTTTTTTGTCTTTTTCATATAATAAGCCTGAAAAAAGAATAAAATAATGCTATGGTACAATGGATAGAACGAGTATCAAGAAACATATGCACTAGTTCCTGGGATTGGAACGATCCTATGCTCAATGCAAGGTGGCGGAAACTGGTAAGCGATACTTAGAGGAATGTTCCATCCATGGGTAAAAGGGTGTCAAGTCGCGATAGCTAAGTGCATGCAATGGTTTAACTTGTACAGATAGACAAGGTCAAAAGTTGGCTTAAACATTGAGTCCAAATGAAGCCGGCTAAAGGCCGGGATAAACAAGTAGCCAATATGCAATGCAGTAATACAACTCAACAACACCAGGGAGCCTCTAGGGTAATAGCCAGAAAAATGATAGTGAGGAAGAAGAAGAATGAAGCTTCAACACATAAGTCATGGTGAGACTAAAGAGGACTCCCGAGCCTACATAAAATGCAACATGGGCAACAAGTGATAGCGAGGAACTAACTAGGAAGCCCATGTAAAGGAAGGCTCTACCACCAAGTCATGATTAAATAATCAACGAGTGAAATGGGTGTAATACTCATGACCTGATGGGGGCGACCCTATGGCAAGTGATCAGAATGGAGGCTAGTATGAAAAATGCAATGGAAAGTGGATTCCCTAACCTATATGCCAGTGAAGATCATATACCTACCATGACGGGTCAGCAGTCATGGATCAAAAACCGGGAAAAATCTCAAATTCGTCAAAATGTACCTGAAAATATACCAATCTGGGCACTTCCAAGCATCCGGGTTATGCAGCTTAGGATAGATTGAAAAAATAAGCATAACAAATTTTTGCGAAAATTTTCAACTTTTTGGGCATAAATAGACAAATTACCTCATATTTGGTTCATTATTACATTGCTGATGTGGAAAAAAGTGCTCTGGAGAAAAAAGCTTCTTTCGTCAAAACAGGAGCAACCGACCGTCAAATTCGACCGAATTTCTCAGGTTAGCTCTTAATTCATCCTTGCTATTCATTTTGTCCGTTCATAAATTAAAATTTAGGAATTTTCACCGTAGAATCTCTTGCTAAAAATCACAGGTTTGTGCATACGCGGGTTGGTAATGACCAAGTTGCGTATACACGCGACTGTGCACAAATAAAGTCGCGTATGCGCAGCCCAATATGAAAAATGCGTAGCTAATGAATGGATTATTGAAATTTTACAGGATGACTATATCATGGAGAGAGCGCGAACACAGTGCAATAGACAATGAAGTCATGCAGAACCAAGCATCACTGAATATTCTTCAGAATTGTGGATTACTCAAGTTTTTCAAAATGCCAAATATGAAGAGCAATGTCCGGTTGCTCGAAATGCTTGTGAACTATTGGGAACCGGAAGAGGACTGCTTTATGATAGATCAGATGCCTGTACGCATTGAAGTGGAAGACATATATTTTATCACTAGACTCTCCCGGAGGGGGGAGCCAGTAGACTTGCATGGTAAGCCTTTGGGAGGGCTCACCGTGGAAGATTACGTCCACGTGTACTGCGTACAGGGTTCCAAGAAATTTGGAACTCAAATTGCAATCAAAGATTTAAGGGATTTGCACATGAAAATCCTCCTTTTCACCATTGGCAGGGTGGCAGGATCTGCCTCCCTACACCAGGCGTCCAGGACGCAAATGAGCATAGCAGTGGAATGCTTAACTCATGTATATGATTGGTGCAAAACCCTACTGATGAACATGAAGTAGAAATTGACCTCTATCCGCCAAGTAAAGACAAAACATTTTGGATATGGTACAATTTTGATGACATTCTTCTTCGAGAAGATTCTAGTACTAAGACCCAGAGTGATCTCTACCATCAGCAGCCCGAGAGACCCAAGAATTTCCCGCTGGGCAGACATGATGAAGAGATTGGGGGGAAGTGAAGTTCCCCGGACCACTTGGGATGATGAGTTCTTCCAATGGTGGAGAGAACAAATCATCGCTGTGGACGACTATCCCTATGCTGGGATGGACTTTCGTGGTGATCCAGATCTTGTCTTGCCACCAGGCGCAGCATGGGGTACAGTCGGTAAGTTTACAATTTTTGACTTATATAATTTTTTGGATTTTTTCAATATGTATGAAAAAATGTGAAAAACAAACATGTTTTTGATTGGATTCAAAATGTCTTACAATTTAAAATGATCATGAAACAAATATTGGACCAGTTCGACCTGAGGGATGCCCACGACATAAGCGTCGCAGGGGTGAAGCGGATACAGTAGATCCAGACAGAACCCTCTAGGCTGTACAGAGGAACTTGGAGGGATTAACCCGCCAAGTACCTATGGCTGCAGTGGAAGATCTGCCTGAAGCCATCCAGAGACAGGTGGTAGGAGTACCCCGTGACTGGGTACGGTTATTCTGCCGTGTAGCCACTGCGATCGTGTTCTATAGGAACACAACTTCTGGGCAGGGACCTCAGGAGTAGATAGATATGATGTATCAGATGACTGTATATTTTTTGAGACTGAACATGATCAGGCATAAGCCCAAATTTTTGTATGACTTATGGATCCAAATTTTTGTATAGTTTTGAACACTCTGATGATATATATACAACGATGTTTGATGTGATGTAACAAATGTATGAAAATTGTGATGTTTTTGATGATTAAATTTTATTGTATAGAATGGTTAATATGCCAATCAATTGCTTGATTAGCCAATGAGTCTGCCATCCAATTGTCAACTCGAGGAATATGAATGAAAGTTAAAAATTGAAATGATATTTGTAACAAACGTACCCTCAAGAACAACCAGAGTAAAAATGGATCTCGAACCCGATAAGTATTGTTTAACTGCGACACCACCAGCTGAGAGTCCAAGAAAACTACCAACGAATCAAAACCCAAAGATATTGCCTCCGAGAGTAGATAAACAACTGCAGTGTATTCTTCGATATTATTGGAAGCAGGACCAATGCAGACCCCTCTTGATACTAGCAGCTGACCGGATGGATAATGAAGCACCCAAGCCACGGAAGCTAAGTTCCGGGTGTGTCTACTAGCACCATCGGCGAAACCAAAATGACTCATGACATCCGACACAACCTGCCAAAGCAGATCAAAAACATCACCATCCCATCAAAAATCGAAAAAACAACCAGATATGTACAAAGAAAAACTACTATATACAAAAGCAACATGCCAGGCCGAAGCCTAGGCATAATACTTCTTCAAATAGAGCCCATTTCTGGGCTCTGGCAACTCGTTCCCTTCAAAATCAACCAAGGTATATGCTCCTTTCTTAAGGACCTTTTTAACGATAAAGGGGCCATACCACATAGACTTAAACTTTCCTGCCCCGAGGGCATCTTTTTCTTGGGCATAGACCAAAACAAGGTCACCTTCCGAAAAAACCCTAGGCTTGACCGCCTTATCGTACTGAACTTTAACTCGGTTTTTATGCGCTTCATTCATCGTGGCGGCATCCCGACGCTGCTCATCGAGATGTTCCAGATGAAGGAGCCATTCTTCAAGACTAGAAGTGTCAGGAAGAAGTTCAACAGCTAATTTAAGAGAAGGAATCTCGCATTCAATAGGAAATACGGATTCCACCCCGTGCACTAGCTGAAACGGAGTAAAGCCAGTTGCAGTTTTCACTGACGTCCTGTATGCCCAAAGTGCAGGATATAGCATAATATACCAGTTGGATCTAGCTTTATCAATTGTCCTTTGAAGAATTTTCTTCAAGGATTTATTCACGGCTTCCACTTGCCCATTGGCCTGAGGATAATACGGAGATGAATGCTCCTGCTGGAAACCCAATTTGAGAGCCAACTCAGCCATCATGCTATTCTGAAAATGACTGCCATGATCAGTGAAAATCTCTCTAGGAATACCAAAACGAGCAATAACCTGGTTGAAAAGAAAAAGAGCTGCAGTCTCACCATCATTCCCAAAAGTAGGCATAGCCTCAACCCACTTCGTAAAGTAGTCTATTGCTACAATAATGTACTTGTGACCTTTAGCCGAAGGCGGGTTACAAGTAGTATAATCAATACCCCACTTTGTAAAGGGACCGACAGTAATGACTGGAAAAAGCGGAGCTAGATGAGCGTGCATTTTTCGAGTATAAACTTGACACGGATGACACTTTTTGACCGACTCCATACAATCTTTGAAAATTGAAGGCCAAAAGTACCCAACACGCAAGATTTTTTGGGCTGTAGTAAGCCTAGATAAATGACCACCACAAGCTCCACTGTGGCAATCATTGAGCACAGCCTCAGCTTCTTCGAGAGTTAAGTAGTGTCTCAGGATTGAATCAACCCCTCGACGGTATAAAGCATCACCAATGATCAAGTAATTCTTAGCCAAGTGACGCAACTTACGACGCTCATCTTTCGAAAAAGTAGAGGGAAACTTCGCAGTCTGAAGATACACAATTATATCTCCATACCAAGGATCCTGTGAAGAGATAAGAAATAAATGTTCATCCGGGAAGGATTCATCATAGACAATCTCATCCCCATAGGGCAACTCGGAGATCAATTCCGCGAAAACCAATGATTTCTTGGACTTGGCAGACATAAACTCAAGATCAAATTCTTGCAAAATCACAATCCATCATTGTGTTTTCCCCCAATCACTAAGCCTCTGAGGACAAACTAAAATGGATTAGTTCTTGCCAAAACATAACTTTTCGTGAATAATGTAATGCCGGGTCGCCCTAAAGGCATGAGCAGTGTCAAGCTAGCTTTTTCTATCGAGTTCAGGTCCTACCAATCCTCGACTAAGATAGTATATAACATGCTCTGCAAGAGCATCATCTTCCTGAACAAGAACCATACCAATAGTAGATTTTGCTGCTGCTAGATACAAAAGGAAATCCCTGCTATAATCAGGTGGACTCAATAAAGGAGCAGAGGTCAATGCTTTTTCAAAGCATCGAATGAGCGTTGAGCGAAGTCATCCCAAAGAAATGGAACTCCCTTCTTCAACAATCTCATAAATCCCTTGGTAACTTCAGCATAATTTACGATAAATCTCCGAAGAAAATTAGACTTTCCTTGTAGACTTTGAAGTTGACGAATAGAGGACGGGGGAGGCAACCGAAGTATTGCCTCAACCTTGAAGGGATCTATCCTAATCCCTTCTCTAGACACAATGAATCCCAATAACCGACCGGATGTAACCGTGAAAACGCACTTGTTCGGATTCAACCTAATATTATAGAAACGACACCGTTCAAATATTTGACGGAGGTGAGCAGGATGATCCATCCTCTTTCGAGAATGAGCAACTAAATCATCCAAATACGCCTCGATAATCTTTTTGATGTCGTGGAAGGCATATGACATGGCCCGCTGAAACGTAGCCCCAACATTTTTAAGACCAAAAGGCATCTTCTTGTATGCAAAAGTACCCCAGGGACAAATAAAGGCAGTCTTATGCTGATCTTCAGGACGGATAGTAATCTGATTATATCCAGAGAAACCGTCCATGAAGGAGAAAATCTCATCACCGGCACACTCGTCAATGATCTGATCGATAAATGGTGTGGGGTAATTATCTTTAGGACATGCTTTATTGAGGTCTCTGAAATCAATGCAAACTTGAATTGTTCCTTGTTTTTTATCTACGGGAACAGGGTTTGAAACCCATTCAGTCAAAGGAACAGGGAAAATGAATCCCACCTTAAGCAGCTTCTCCACCTCAGCTTTGATAGCTGCTGCCTTCCTAGGATTGACCGGACGAAGTTTTTGCCTCACAGGCTTAGCGTTTTCGTAAGTCTTGATCTCATGTTGGACAATAGATAGATCTATACCAGGCATTTCCTCATAAGACCAAGCGAATACATCCCTATACTCTTTAAAGAGCTCGGTGTAAACTTGAATCTCTTCACGGGAACATTCAGCTCCGATGAAGACATTCTCAATAATATTGGGATCCCTGGAAATGTTCACCGGGATAGTAGGAGAAATCATAGCCATGTTCCCTTCAGCATAAACCTGTGTTGGTGCTAAAGGGTTCAGGACTGGGCGAACAGGACCAGGAGACGGAGGACTTGGAAAACTCATTTCAACTTCGCTCAAATCAGGTAAAAAGTAAGACCGATGATGCAAATCATCCCACGGTCTATCTATACCAGTCATAGCTTCCAGGATGGCCTCTTCAGATGGAAGAGTGGTATCAAGGAAATCCTGGGCAGAAGAAGAACTAAGTGCCCAAGCCGGAGCCACATCTCCATCCAACTCTTCCAGTGAGAGAGGAGCTGGGATGGATTCTGTAGAGTCAACAATAGACTGATAAGCAATCTCTGTTGCAGACATTGGAAATGCCATTCCACCCACTTGAACTTCCACTAATGTGGCAGTAGGGGAAGTTAAGGTCCAAGGGTCCGAAAAATAATGAGTTCTGAAGAACTCTCTTCGAAGAGGAGCCTTGGAGGATGAAATTGCATTAATATGAACCGTAGGAGGAGGAATATCGAAAGTACCCATCAAGGAAGAATACATTCCAACCCCTAAATTCTCAACAGGCACCTTAGTATTATCCAACTTTGGAATAGTTGAGTCAGTAGACGCATTCGGGTCTACAGGAGGACAGTCCAGTTGGTCCTTTGTAACAATCCTCCCTTCGTGAGGGAAACAAATAATCCAAAATAATGAGGATGCAATGGCATCCATCTCATAAATCCAGTTTCTCCCCAACAGAAGGTTGTAGTCCAAGCTTGCATCAACTACCTCAACCTCTATATTCACAGTTTTTCCCCCAATACAGATAGGCAAAGCTGGGACAATACCATGGGGTCTGTGAGAATGACCATCAAACGCAGTCAGAAGAGTGGTATATGGAACAGCTTTGGGAGATCCAATCGTCTTCCAACATGTGAGAGACATCACGCACGTGGAAGCACCCTCATCAACAACCATTCGAAAGATATTGCACTTCTAGTACGATGATTTAATATGAAAAGCCATATGATGGGGGAGTCTCTTCTTAAAATTAGTCATATCAAATGTAATCAGAAGAGAATTTTTCGGATCAATAGCCCCAATGGTAGTGAGCAAAGCACTGCGCTGAGCCAGACAAGACTGGAGCACCTCTAAAGCCGACATGGCACAAGGACTCTGCGCCAGATCTTCCACAATAGAGTAGTTCTGGGCAGCCCTAGCGTTTGGATTAGTTGTTGACCTCTTGGTAGATGCTTTGGGCATCCGAGGTATAGGCTCAATAGTAGGCCTTGTAATGTGAAGCGGCTCAGTAGCATCAGGAGCATCCTTAGCTTTCAAAGACTCTTCTCCGCCATAATCACGGGATCTCGTAGCGACATCCACGTGAGCACTCATCATGAATATGTTTGATGGAATTTCCCCTTCCTGGGTGCCCCCAGAGGAAGCCCCAGGATTTTGATTCGCGCCAACAACTAGTTGTTTCCCTTGGGGAAAAGGGTTTGTTAACACAGCCTGGGAACTAGAAGAACCCTGCTGAGCTAACAGGCGCTGCGCATCCTGAATTTTAGGGCAAAGGTGTGTGAGATGGTCTCCAGCACACAGCTTGCATGGAAACTTCACTTTCTTTTTATCCTTTTGACCCTCACCAACATGCTCGTTGGTTTTATTCGCATTACCCTTCCCATTCTTGCCCTTTTTCTTATTATTCCGTCCCTTCTTCTTCCCTTCGGATTGTTGATTTCCTTTGGGATCGTTCTTCTTCCCATCGGATTGTTGATTTCCTTTGGGATCAGAAGCTTGGACATCATTTATGGACAAAGACTGGGAAGGTGTGATGAATACGTGAGCACGGCTGACCGGAAGACGGTTGTAAAGACAACTCTGCCGTTGAGAAAGCGGAGTTAGGTGCACCACTGCGGTCGATCGACAAGCGTCATCATCGGACGAGGTTTAGTTTTGATAAATCCATTTGGAGGCGAGGAGCATTGGGCAAATGCTTATAAAGTACCCGAATTGAGAATAGATCAGTTCTATTTACCTATTTGTGAACCCTAAAATGCGCACTGCTCCTCGAAGAAAATCTCGAAAAATACCCCAGATAGGGATACATCTTTTGAAATATCTGACTGCAGAGATTTCAAAAACCACTCGAGAAGGAATTCAACTGGAATATGAGCTTTGATAAGCCTCTTCCTTCTCCTCCATTCCTGAATGTGATCAGAAATGTGAGTTGCCTCATCCTGCTTAAAATTAGCCAGGAGTTCGGTCCCAGCCTCATATCTGACAGGCAACTGAAAATGGTTTAGAAATGTGACATCCAGTTCCCCAAATGTGGCGAAACTTCCCCCAGTGAGCTCAATATACCATTTGGCAGCATTCCCAGTTAGGGTGCGTTGAAATAATCTCAACCTAACCGAATCATCGATCAGGGAGTTTGAAGAGCACCATAAGTGGAAAGTGGTAATGTGGTCCGCCGGATCCTCCCCACTCTTACCTTCAAACTTTGGAATTTCTGAAGGAAGTTTGGTTGGGACCGGAGGCCACCCCGGACTATATCGAATCGGGTCATTAGTCAACTTCGACAAATCTGGCAAGTTTAACGTTGCCAGAAATGGTAAGCGAGGTGGAGCCTGAGGATTCCATCCTTGAGGGGATGGATTCCCAACATTCTGAAAAGAATAGCCTGGATTTGATGAGGCACCAGGCTGCCAGAAAGGACTCGTAGAAAATGGAGAAGAACCTCCTCCCCACGCCGAGTTACCAAAGCCCAGACCAGTTCCCCCCGCTGAAGTGTTAAATGAAGAGGAGAGCCCCTGATAGGGGTTCCAAGCATTAGATAGAGGAGAAAAGGTCTGATAAGCACTCGATGAAGGGAAAGAAGCATTCCCTTGATGACCTGCGTAAAACTGATTCCTTGCCCCCGCTGTAGTAAAGACAGGATTCCATCCCATAAAAGTAGTCGAAATTTTCCCCCCAGACCAAGGGTTGAAACTCTGGGTCTGGGACGTAAACGGAAACGACCCTAAAGAAGGATTGGAACTGGGAATGTGTCCAGTCCCAAAGGGGAAACCCTGAAACGAAGCTGATCCACTAGCCATGTTAGACATGGGCGTAGAATGGTGACGATGGAAGGAAAAAAGAGGATTCCCTTGAGAGAGACACAGACAAAAGGACAGAATGAGAAGCATGTGCTTGGGTGAAACCGGAGCCAAACACGGTATGACGATCGAAAATGAGCAATAGTACTGGCTTCAACGAAGCGAGAGTACGAATATGACACTCATGGTAGAAGCGCGTTCCCGGTCGTGGCCATCGGAAGAATAAGAATAATCGGAAGATGCGCGGGTCTCTCAGGCTCGGGCTGGTCTCCCGAAACCAATGACGGATATTCGGGAGGAGGAGATGGACTGTAGCGGGGAGAGCTCGGGAGTCGTCTTCAATTTGAAAATCTTCTTCCTGAGGAAACAAAACTAACGAGGTGGGCGGAACGCTCTCTAAGGACCAACACGAAATCAGCCTGTGAAACCTTCGCACCTCCTAGACCTCTGTGGAGGATCTCTCTCCACTGCGTCAGACGCCACAGGGTGGTAACCACCTGCTAAATCACTCCTACGCCTTCTCGAAGAAGGCTCTGGACTCTCGGGAGATAACCCCCGGATTCTCCTCGAACGTCGAGGCGCTTGATCAGCCACTTTTATAGATTTTTTAAATTAGACTCAAAAAAGTGAAAAGCTAGGCAAGCTAGGAGCAAAGAGCACTCACTAAAATAAAAATCCCTAAGATACAGTCAAGCAAACAGCCTCCAAGTATTTCCGCTCCGGGTGATGAGGACCGGACACCAAAATATAGGAAAGCGAAGTATAGGACCTCCCGAAAGCAGTCTGGGATGATTAGGGCCCAGAAAAACTAGAGAAGGTATCAGAAACAGTTACGCTGACCTCCTAACGATAGCCTTTGCCGGCTCAAGCACCCAAGCTTCGCAAGGGAACCCCCCAGAAGTACTGCTGAAAGTGATGCGACGTCTGCCTCAGGTACCACGGGTATTCCCCCCCGCAGTCACCTGTGTGGAACCTAGGAGTAGCAACTATGGACACCAATCCGTATCAGAAGCCGGACGGAACGGTCTTGAGGTCAGATTCAGCCAATTGGAGAGGGGGTATCCCTCTTCTCAGCCTTCACTTCCCCTCGCGCTTGACTCTCGGATGAGAGCTTTCCCGGTCCACCTAACGGAGTTGGATTTCGCTCAATTAATCAACTTCTATGTTTGTTTGAGTGGCCTTGGAGAGTTAACTCTCCACTCACCTATTCCAAGGCCCTACAACCTAGCTAGTTGGTGATTGACACTTAGTAAACTTGCTAGTTGATTTTAGATTAAATCGCTTATTTTAAGGGCTGTTATATTAAGTCACAAGGATATGGAGATGAAACGTATGGTGTTTTTGACGCAAAAGAAATTAATAAAAAATTAACTACATGCAAATGCAGTTCTTTGTCTTTCGATGAAGAGCAATCTCTATACAGGTTCTACGAGACTAAAAATTGTATTTTTTCTTTTCAAATAGCAGACTCACACTCACAAAAACTATGAAATTGACTAAATGATTAAATGCACCTAATGCAAATCACTACAAGCATGTAAATCCTAAGATGCAAATCTCTTAAAGCAGAGTGAAATTCCCAAAAAGTCCTTCAGTTTTAACTCTTCTTTTGTTGCCCAAAAAGATAATTCTCGAAATCAAGAACTCTTAAAATAAGGACACCAAAAACTCTTAAAAACAAGAAGAAGAAGAAATCAAATGACAACTCCTCCTCAAAATCAAGCCAAAAACTAAAATCAAGAAACCTCACAAAAGCTTCAAAAGTTATAGCAAACGAAAATGAAAATGCAACAACAAAAGCAAATAACAAGTGAAAATGTTTTTTAAGCCTTTGAAATGCAAAAACAAAAAGCAAAGAAAATGTTTTTTGAGCTTTTTAGTTTTATAGAGAAAGAGCTCGAAAAGACCAAGCACAATTATCAAAATCCAAACCAAAACGGGATCGAATTTCAAGCACAAACTTCAACAATGCTCCCAAACCTTATAAGGCTAACTCGTAGCAAGATCAATAAGAGCAAAAGAAGACCAAAAACTTAGCCACTCAGCCTAGACAAATAGTGCAAACTCGTCGCAAACAAAAACTCCAAAGAAGCAAGAAAATCTCTTCAAAAGTTGCAACAAAACCTAGCCTATGGAACTCAAGAAAACCAATCAAAAACAAAGCAAAAATCGCAATGCGAAGCACAAAAAAAAGATAGGAGCAAGTAAGTGAGCAGAAGCTCTCTGTTCTGATAAAGCAGAACAGCCAAGAATGCTCAGAAAGCGATCTTGGAACTCAATCCAGAAGTGCCAGCACCAGAAACAACACTTTGCCAAAAATACTAGTTTTCAATCAAACGAAAGAGAGAAAAGATCTGAAACCACTTCCTTCACACTCCAGAGAGTACAGAGACACTGTAGAAACAGGCCTCTACAGCCAGAAAGGACCAAAATGTCAATAAACCCAAAAATTCAAAATCTGCCTAGGTATACGCTACTTCACAGTTATGCAACCAGCGTGCATACGCGTCTGTGCTAAGGGAAACTCGCGTATACGCGGGTTCCTTTAGAAAAAATTGCGTGTATACGCGACTGTGTGCAGAAAAAAGCGCGTATACAAAGGTAAATAATGAAAAAACAAAAATGACAAGCCTGGAAAAGACACCAGGAATTCAGACTGACTGCAAGAAAGTAAACTGGACTGCAAATGAAAGTTAAAACTGTCGGCAACCTACCAAACAGCTGAAACAACCCAACAGGAGAATCACAAGAATGTGATCCCCAGTGGAGTCGCCAGTTCTGTTTCAGGGAATATCACCCTAGAGGTTCGTTGGGTTACAACCTCGATAGAGCAGGGGCATACGAACAGACTCACACAACCATGCACGTTCAGAAAACTAAACAGTAGCAGAATGAGAAAGTTACCCGTAGGTCTCATTGCTGAAGAAGACTCACAGGTTCAAATCCCCCAAAGAACTGGCTCCTTCTAACCTCGAAAGACAAGAAGAACAAGTACGAAGAATCGTTGTACAAAGATATATCTACTCTAAATGTTAGTGAGATTCATATAAAACATTAAATATAATGAATGCTTGTATAACAAATATTCTCATACATAAAAGCATACACTAACAGGTTTATTTTCGGGAACAGCATGATTCAAGATTGTGAGATTACATCAGTATGTACAAAAGTAACGAGTGGAGAGATCACCGATTCCACGATCTTCGAGCGCACCGTCGTCCGGATCCGTCCACCCTTGCCTCGCTAAGACTCCTTCCAACCGGGTGCACGACGAGATGACACATAGGGAGACAAAGACCCCAAGGAAACAAGGGTTTTCATAATGAACGGGAAAGTGCAGGAGGCACGGGGACTCAGACTGGGATAGGGAATACCACCAGAGTATAATATCAATAATTCTCTCTCTCCCTTAGGCCATACACATGAGGGCTTTTTATAGTCCCTCCAAGTAGTTTCAACAGTTGGAAACAGTTGGCCACGTGCTGGGGTGGTTGAACTACCTGAGTAACCATCGACCCAGCCCAAAAATAGGGAATAATTATATATTTTTTAATCATTTTAATGGCATACGCGGAAAAGTCTAGCTGGACTCGCGTATACACACGGAAAAGCACGGGCATAGTCGCGTATGGGGATTTTTACATTGTTTTTAAGTGAATTTGTCCAAGTCTGTAGGAATGGGTGCCCAAAACCATCAAAGCAATCATGAATCATGTGAAGGTGAGAAATGATGCTATAACAAAGAGGAGCATATCTAGCAGGTGCAGCAGGTGAAGGAGGCGCATTTCTTGCCATGATGCATGGGACTCTGGTAGTTTTAGGGACAACAGTAGTAGAGGAAGAGGATCTATTAGGAGGAGGGTTGTTTGGTCTCTGTTGTCCACTAACAATTGAACTCCAATCAGGAAGAGGAAAACCAATTTTTCTTCTTAACAAAATTTCAAAAGGGTCAAGCTCCTTCAACCTATCCAAAGACTCTCTTTCTAACAGAAACTCAAAAGTGTCTCCTTACCAAAAATCTTCTTTATATTTTTGTGTCACTAAGGCTGAGGTATCAATACCTCTCCTATGTAGGTCTAAGACAATTTCAGTTAATTATTATTCACTTTCATACCTAAAAAAGACTTCCTAAATTTTATCATCAAATCTTTTATCTTTAGGACTTCTAAAAAATTCAAAGGACAAGGATTTTGTATGTAATGGAGTACCTGATATTGCAGAAATGCCTTGACTTCCTCTAGAGATTGCATTTGGATTGTCCACAATGGTAGGTGGATCTGGGTTAGGGTTACTCCTCGTGTATCTCCTTCTCTAAGCCACCTTTGATCATATGAATTTTTAATGGAGTCACCAAGGTAGATGCAACCTCGAACAACTTCCTGAGCTCCTGCTACCTTTAGAATTTCAACTTCAAAATTTTGGGAAAGTATAATCTTCAGGCTCCTGTCAAACGCACCAAAATGTTATCACAAAATTTCACCTAATAGGCTGCTAATCATAAAATCTCATGTAACTATTTCAAACCAATCTTGTGACTGAAGTTTAGCCTCTTCAGTCTGAGAGGGCTCTCTCAAAGGGTTAATGATATTGAATAAAGATGTATTTAGATGGCTAACTCTACTTGGAAAACAACTTGCTTCTGATGAGTATAGGTTGAAAATAGTATCAGTTTGCAAACATTGGGCTTATGGAGTCAACACTTTCAGTGATTCAGTAGTAATTTCACTTGACATGGAAGCTGAGGTAGGTAAGAGCTTTAGCATAAGTACACACACATGAAATGGGAAATCGCATAGTCAATTCATCTATAAAGGAAGTCAGAGCATTACATGAATGAATTCTAAGTATTAAATATGAAAACCATTGAAAATAATACACATCAAAGATATAGATAATATAGGCATTAAAAACTCAATCAGAATCTCAATTTGTTCAAGAAACAAGTCTCTGTATTATTGAAAATAATCAATTTACATAAAGTTGTAGTTTTGCCAAAAAATCTCCAACCCTTGACAAATTTGACTCTCTGCCCTTTCATAGACTTGTTACATCATGATATGATCTACCTCCTGGCTAGATTCATCGAATTTTGTCCTAACGACACCTTGCATAACCATAAAACATCTATTTAATGAGAAAATGAAAACTATCCTACTTGATAATCCTTTTCCTATTAGGACTCAAACTGTTCATTATTACAATAACAACCTTATTTCCTAAAACAATTACATCTTTGAAAAATATGAATTCACATTTTCAAATAGGGTGTGATGGGACTCATCACTACATGACCTCTTAATTGACCTCCTCTAAAATTGGAAACAAACCCTGTTTTTTTTTTCAAACCGGTCTTCATCTTCAACGAATGGTTTGGCTGGTAGCTTGTCTTCATTTCGTGGTCTTTAAATCTTGAATAATTTTTTTCATGGAACTTTAACACTTTGATAGTATCCAGATATCCAAAAATGCCCAAAAACCTTCTTATAAAGCTCCAAAACAGTACGCTATGAAAGTAAGACAGTTTCGTAGCGTACTTTTGTAGTGCTGCAAAAATGCCTTTTTCCATCATCCTTTCTAATTCTTTCTTTCTGCATGATGTTCATTATGCATTAATGTATCTTTCATACCATTTTAATCTCTTGGGAGCTCCAAAAACTGGTTCAAAATTCAAAAAGGAAAGCTGCAGTAGTTTTGTAGCGTTTTTTTGTTCTTGAAGCCCAGGCACGCTACAAAACTGTTGAAAGAAATCAAAATTCCAAAAACTTGTGTATCTTTAAAAATAAACCTTCTAAGTGAAAAAAATCAGTTTCTAACATGCCATTAGTATTCAAAATCATAACCTAGCTCACACTATGATTCTTGAGGGGTTTCTTCCTCATTGATGATGAGTTGAGAAATTGGCTCCTCAACTACTGTCATTTTAAGGCCTTTTTTCTCCAACTCCTCATGGATTAGTTCAAGCTATTCCTGGAGGTCCTTAACCCGATCTTTCAACTTTCTGTTGGTGGATTTCTAATGTATGTTCATTTTCCTGACATGTTTGACTTCTTTCCTCAATGGAATGGTCCATTTGATAAGTTGTTGTGTATTATCTAGAGTCTTGGAAACACTGTCAACCTGCTCTTCCAAAATTTCCTTCATCTTTTCAAACTGAACATTCTCTACATTGTGTTTCCTTGCTTCTTTCTTCATAACAAAAATTTCATGGTTGGCCAACTTCAAATTTTTCTTCAAGGAGTTAAAAATCTGTTTTTTCCATCACCTTCTCTTTTCCTTTCTTTGGTTTGCTAACTGTATCTTTCTCTGCAGGTAATGAAAGGTAAATGATGTCTTGTGGTGGCTGGACTGTGTCAGTAGGTGGATGCACCTCTTTACTTCTCTCTAATATCTTTATAGCATGCATTTTCATAGGCTTTATTGCTCGGAACATAAAACCTACATCTTCTCCTTCAAATTCTAATTTCTTTGCAGATTTAGCCTTTTTTAGCTTTTGTCCCCCTTCCTCTATGTCCTCAGCTTGGAATATAGGAGTTTCTTCTATGTCAATGGCATGCAATATGTCTTATAGATTTCCTTTAACTACTACTCTGTCTTCTACAACCACTGTTTTCTCTTCTAAGGCCACTGTTTGGCTCCTTGTCATCCTTTTGGTTCCTTGTTTACTCACAACTTGTTTTTGTTTTGTAGGTTTGACCACTTTTGATTTCTGTTTGCAAGTGGGACATTTGGTGTATCAAATCTCTGCAATTTATCTGTTTCCATCATGATTGGTTCACTTGGTTCTACTCTTGCTGGTTCACTTGGTTCTTCCACCAATGGTTCACTCTGTTCTGCTACTAAGGGTGATGGAATTATCCTTGGTTTAGGAGTTATTGAAGGAGTAAGAGCATCTAACTCAAAACCACTAACAAACAAAAATGAAGACTAGTCTTTGCATAGCCTTTGGAGTTCCTCTAAAACCAGAAGTTTCATTAAACCATGATGAAACAATGAAGTCTCACTCCCTTCATATTTTTCTTGGACCTTATCTGCCATTTTTGACAAACTTCTATGTAAATAGAAAGGAAAATCAAGGGAAATCTTACCAGTAAAGTGTAGGAGTAGCTTGAAATGATATGAGTAGACTTTATGGTATTTCCCTTCACAAATAAAATAATTTTGGATGATGAGTAGCAATTTTGAGTAGTTGTTCTTCATGTAGCTCCTTGGAATGACATTAGTGAGATCCATTTCACTGTTTTCAGGCTTCATAAACTCTTTGCACTGCTCCATGTTGAAATTGAAACCTTTGAACCACTTTTCTTGTCCACTTGGAATCCCTTTAGCTGCTGCAATAACCTCTGGTGTAATGGAAAGATTAATAATTCCCACTTTGGTGGCTGTTCCACTGAAGTTTAAAGAAAATTCTTTGGAAACCTGTACATGGCAGCCTTGTAGTTTTTCATAAAACTGTAAGCAACATGTCCTTCTGAAGACTTCAACTATTGTAGGGTCTTCATTGATCAAATTCATATCTCAGACATTGTCCACCCTTATTTGTCCTTCTTTTTTCTTCCATAGTTTCTTTAATTTCCTCACAACCTCGCTTGATGATTTGCAGCCTCGCTTGATAGTTTGCAGCCTCGCTTGATCAATGATCTTTGTAAACCTTTAAAAACACTAGCCACAAGTTTGGCTCAATGCAATAGCTCTCCAGAGCTCGATATCACGCAAATAAGGAATGAGAAAGGAGAAATTACTGAATTAGGAAATATTTTGAAGTTTGATGTCTTCTCATGACACATTGATGACTCATACATGCCTAAACTGGTGATGATGACTTCAAACCTAACCATGTGCCTTTATCTTATCCCTTAATGAATCGAATGGTATCTAACTTACCCTTTCCCAATGATATTCTGACACCTAACAGCTAATATGACAAGGAAGACAGGAAACCATGCTTTTGTAGTGTATCTAGTGTAAATCTGGGTGTTTTCGCTATGAAACTATCAGCATTTTCGTAGCGAAAAGTGACACTTCTTTGTGTGTTTCACTACGAAACTGTGGTTTCTTGGCTAAAATAACCATTTCAGTACAAAAACCTTGGGAATTAAAATATATCAGAAAATTATGAGTGATTTGACATGAGGGGATTTGAAAGTGAGTGGGTTTAGACCTTATGGTAAGCTTAAACAAAAAAAAAATTAAATTTCCCTTGACCAAGAATATAAAAAATGAATCCTGCAACCCTAGTTTTGACACATGAACCTATTTAACTTTGTCAAATGATGCTTCATTTTTTGGTTGATAACAAGGAAAATGAAAATTTGAGCCATTATGGCATGGGCCCTACATTGTCAAAAGAGTTCTTGGTAAGGTTGCCTACGATTTGGTTTATAATGATGGAATTCCATTGGTGTAGCCTCGAAATGGGATGTATCTTAAACGTTACTATGCTTAATTGAGCGTAGTAAATTTTTTATCATATTGTATATATGCTTTGATTTGCATTTACGGTCTTAGTTTGTTTTTCTAGAGTTTTCTTGAAGTTAGTAATCCAGCTTACATTTCATCGCAGATGACTGAATCTTTGGAACCATTCGTTGGGTACGCTGATGGTGCTAGTTATAGTACGCAGAACCTACCCTCTATAGCATGGGCCATTTTCGCTCCAGGTGGTGAGTTATTGAGTTTTCAAGGTATTTGTATCGGTCGATCCACAAACAATATCGTTGAGTATAGCGCATTGATCAAACTTCTCTCTCATGCCATTTCATTTGGCATTAACCACATCATCATTAGGTTAGACTCACAACTTTTCATACTGCAAATTACTAGCGACTATACTGTCTGAAATCCAACACTTCATTGTATGTTCCTAGAGTTCGAATTTTGGAAAGACATTTTGATTACATTCAATATCTACACATTTCCAAAAATTTGAACACATTAACTTATTCCTTAGCGAATTATGTTTTAACAGACATTTGCAACACATGTAAAGACACATTTTCAATTCACATCACATAATTGAATAGGATTGTGCATTAAACATATGAAAACATTGAAAACAAATATTTATATAGTTTAGGTTTTTACAAAATTTGTGCCCAGGACACATTGGTCATCTGACCTCAAAATGTATGAAAAATGTCAAAAGTAAAACTAGTGATGCTCATGATAAAAAGAAACTTTTCTAGCTATCCTACACAATATCCACATCCAATGGTTAGGAACACCAATAGTATGGCACTGTAGTCTCATATGTAATCCCTTGATCCGACAATCTGGAATCCCAAGAGTCAATCCATCAACATGTTGTTGCAACTCACCAAGAGTCTCGGTTAAATATAAATCCCAAAGGAATTCTCTCCCGATAGTCCTCTCTCCTGGCTCATCTACTGCCTACTTTGGTAGACCTACTGTTCGAATTCTACCCACATCTGTGTACATCAAAACTTTAGTTTAGTCTTAGAAAACATAAAAAATATAAAAACATGTAGAAACCCTAAAAAATCAAAAAACATGGTCAAAACATTTTTACCCATTGCACTCCATTGAGCGCCATCTGGTAGAATCAAATCTATATCTCCACAGAAATCTACAGTTGCATATGGATACTCCTTTATGGTGATCATCTATCATTTGAACCAGGCAAAGAATGCAGTAGATAATATGATGGTCGATTGACCAACATGTCTAGCCATCAATTCAACCCATCTTTGCATCTGAGGATCTCTAGGACCAGATATGCTCAGTGTAACATGCTACGACTGCATCAATGGAACTCGCTCTAAAATGAAGGAAATCAGGATCAAGCCATAACTAAAATTCTTCTTCCTGCCTCCCTTTACTAAGTCAGCTGTTCTTTCATCTAAAAGAGTATTGCTTCAACCCAGTTGAACACCATTGTTTCTAGACACTCAAGAGCATACTTCATGCATGATCGGTTTGCGACATGTAGTGTCACGAAACCAACAAGTTTTGAAACAGTAAAAAGGATGTTTCTCAAAGGAAAATCCCACACATCTCAAATATTTATTTTCCCAGATTTACTTGGTTCAATACCTGGTTGACAATACTAGCATATGTAATCCTTCACTATCTCTCCTCCAATAGCAGATCGTGCAAGGGAAATAGGAGAACCTCGTCTGGATAATCCAGTGAGAAGGTAAATATCCTCAACCAATATGGGGAGCACTTTGTACCCAATGTGAAAATCCTGCAATGTCGGATCCCATAAAATAACTAGGAACTCCAATAGTTCCATATGCTGTCTCATCCCTAATAATCTGAAGTATTTAATCAACCCAAAATCCCTGAGGGCTCTTACAGTACCCGGAACATTTAGGGAAATCATGTCTTGTTCTTCATGTTCTCTTTCTCGCCACATAATGGTCATTTGATCCAATCAATAACTGAAATCAAACCATAAGCTTTGTTAGGATCAATTTCATGCAAACAATTTGGGAAATTTTTAGCATACATGAAAAAAATTTGAAGAATGCGCCCAACGCACCCCAAGTCAAGGGAAAGAGTGTTGAAAATGCACCTGGACTTCAATTCCAGTGCTTTGCAACACACCTTTCGACATTCAAGGGTGCATTTCTCTCAAAGCATTGTATATTTACCCTGAGGGGCTCAAAACCCTAAAAACTTAACATGAAATGAAACATAAATGATACAAAAATAAAGATAAGGTTCATAGCTCCAATATGGATCAAACAGCACGAGAAATCGTCCACTGAAACTGTCGCAATCAACCGTTGAAGTTCGAGGGAAAAACTGGTTCAAAGCTCCTAATTTTCAAATGGTAACTATGGAATGGTAAAATGAAATGGTAAAAATTTATTTTTAATAGTCATTTTGATTATTTTATTCATATTTAATGATGTGACTATGGCTTTTATTCATTTTTACTATGAAATAGGCATTTTAAATCAGTTTGATGGTTCTCTGAACAGGTTTCACAACTGATACAGTGAGTTTAAAGTGCACAATTATTCAATAATGATTTGACCACAATGCATAATTTTACCCTCTTTTTTCAAGCTTTGATAAAAATGAAAAAGGAATTTAAAGCAAACTTTTATCTCTTTTTCGAGCTTTGATAAATGCAAAAAGGAAACCCCCTCGAGTCTTCTTTTAGCTCTTTTCAGACTCAGATAATGTGAAAATATTTTCGAGTACTTGTATTTTTGAGCTTGTAAAAGTAAATGAAACGACATCTTCTCAGTATATGTTTAACCCTTTTCCGAACTGAGATAGATTATTTACGAAAAAGGAACACCTTTGTTACACCATTTTTTGGTCATGTAACCTATTATCATTAGATGGACCCAAGTACATCATGTAAGACCAATTTTACTCCAAGTAAAATTGCTTTCACTATGAAAATAACTTAGTAAATCACCTTTATTAAGTCGTTTATGGTCTAAACAGAAAACCCCATAAGGAAATATTAAATAAATATATATTTGTTTGATTTTCCTCAAAAAATAATTAATTAAACAGTAGTTTAATTAATATTTCTAGTTATGTTTAGCCCAAAACAAAGAAATTAATTAGATAAATCATTATTTATCTTATTATTTTCTAAAGAATAATTGTTTAAACCTGATTTAAATAATATTATTTGTTAAATATGACTAATTCACCCTTAAATAATTAAATAAATCATTATTTATTTGATTATTACTCAACCATATCCTTAAAATGATAAATAATTCATTATTTATTTATCATTACTTAATCACATCCTTAAAATGATAAATAAATCATTTATTTATTTATTATTTACAAATAAGGGGATTTGACTCAAGTCAAATTCCTTTTCCCTCCAACAAATATAATAAAATATTCCATAAAATTTGGACCTAGATTTGGTTAATAATATTTTAATTATGCACCAATCTCTAGACTAACTCAATATTTTGTTATAAATAGAAATGTTTTCCCATTCATTTGTCACATTTTGTTGCCTAAAGATCACTCTGGATCTCAACACTTGGTCTGGCAATTGATCCAAAATCATAGCCATACTTTTCCATTTTTGTCTGGGTTTTCTACACCATCAAGAGAGAGAAGTTCTAAATCTGTAGTGCTGAGGACTCACAAGAACCCATCCCATTGAGGAGAACAGGGAACACCCTCTTGTTTTTTCCTCCCAGATGCCATTAATAAAATTATTCATTGGATATATTCTTGTCTTGTCAATTGGATCTATGGAGTAAATCTTATTTTTCTACTGTTTAATGTCTTCTAGATTTTTGCAGCATTTTTCTTGATCATCTAATTGCAAATTTGAATATATTAGCAATAATTTCTGTTGTTAGGGCTATAAGTTATGCGTAGCTAAAGTGGTATTTTTCCGTACACCTCGAATCAAGATTTATACTAAAAAACTGGCGACTCCACACGGGTTTACCATTACGACCACTGTTGTTTTTATGATCCTTGCATATCCAGCTACTTCATACCCTAGGATTTCTCTTCAGCCCCTTGTTTTGCTTATTCTTGATGTTATTTTTAATCCACAAAACCCTAAAATGATAAAAATTCTAACTTCCGCGTGTTTTTGGACCCATTGCGCAGGTGAACGACATCAGCTGCAGCTAAGACAAATTTTTTTTCTAAAACCTACCGCCGAGAGTGCTTGAAGTGAAGGTCACACTTTTCTACCCAAAACCTGTGACCTGGACCTCCAGGGTGCACTTTACTGCCTAAAAAGTGCGACCTCTGCTGAAAACAGGCTAAAAGCTGCGACCTGGACTTTCTATGGGGATTTTTCTGAAAGTTTTCTGGGTTTTGCAAAGCCTCTATTCAGGGTTGTCTGACCTCTGTCTCCACCTATTTTGGACCTGTAATTGTTCTGTTTCACTCAACTAAGTGGGAACCTAGCCCCCTAGGGCTTCAGTACCCTCCACGTTTTGTGGAAGAGTGTTTGTTGTTGCAGGTTGTTTGAAATTTCAGAGTCTTCAGCCATTTTTTCAGATCTGATACCTCATCTTCAGATCCACTTTAGATCAGCTTGTTATCCATCCAAATCTTCCATATAGCTTTATTTGGGTTTTCCATTAGGGGGCACTCCGCTTTCCTCCTGGAGATATCCTTTTGCCACCTCTTTTTACAACAATTTTCCTTTGATTTGTTGTTGTTTTCTGCACCACTTTCCAATAGATTTTGTCTTTTAGATCTCTATCCCTCTTGACCCAAGATCTATTAGCCTTTTTTAGTGTGCTTACATTATTTTTTTTCTCACCTATAGACTAATTGTTGAGAGCCTCGCCTCCTTGGGTTTAGATTATTGCATTGCTAGTTGTTTATGTTCTATTTTGCAGGCCTATATATTGTCATTTGCAGGTTTATTTACAACTCCACAACACATTTTTTCTTTTCTCTACAAATGTCTGGGTTTAAAAATTAAAATTTACACACTTTTTCACACACACCCTAAGTGAAAAAGGGTTTGGTTAACACCTCCAAGCAAAGACTCTAAAACATTGAAATCATTTGATCCTGCACCTCTTTGCCCTTGTTTCGACATTGTAATCATTTGATCCTGCACCTTCCTGCCCTTGTTGGTCTCTTTTTCCCTTGTTTCGTGTTTGTGCCTTCACCATTGCGCCACCAAGGCATTCATCCCGGAGACTTCTTGGCCTTCATCCTCAGTTTCCGGTAGGGAGACTCACTCCTCTGCAGAGGATTCGAGTTATTCCTCAACCGATTCCGCACACCGACTCTTCTTCTGGTCCTTTGGGTTCTCCTTCTCATCTCACCTCCGGTTCTCCCCCTGACACCTTCACTATGTCTGGTGCAGGACCTAACACTGGTGGTAACCCTGGCCCTCCCACCGGAACTACCACTAGTGGGACCGCCACGGACACTACCCCGGAAACACCCTTACTCCCTTTCATGGCAGGCCTCAACCTCCCTGATTTTGACCAGTTGATAAATGACCTTATACACCATGATGCTAAATGGACTGCTATGCCAACCAAGCTCCCTTCAGACATCCCAAAGTTTGAAAGTCTTTCTGGAGAAGATCCTTCAAATCATATTCGATCTTTCCACATGTGGTGTTCGTCTAATTCCATTACTGATGACTCTGTTCATCTTCGGTTGTTCCAACGAACGCTTACAGGTGAAGCTTCTAAGTGGTATGTTGATCAGGCCCCTTCCTCTCATACCACCTTTGTCACTCTAGCTCGGGATTTTTTGTCTTATTTCCAGCTTCCCCTTCGGTACGACACTGGTACTGAGCTCTTGACCTCTTTCCTTCAATCATCTGCGACCCACCTATCCGAACATGTTCAGGAATGGAAGAGAATAAGGAGACTATGTCAAGCCCCTACTTTCAAATACCGTGTCTACATGGACTGGTTCCTTAGGACTCTCTTGCCACCTATCGAAAAAGACGCCGCATCGCACTATCCTCAAACCAAAGAATCCGCTCTCCAAATTGCGTTAAAATATGACTTGATCTACGCTCAGTCAGGTTATGTTTATACCGTCCTACTTGATCTTCCCAGACCTGGTGGTGCCAACGCATCAGGGGCATCTCACGCCGCCGACGGTATCATTGGAGCTCTCTTTAATCCGTATTCTCAACCTCCCATGGGCTTGGTTTCTCTTAGGGAGGGGCCAGCTCCTCCGACACTTTTCCCCCTCCCAGTAGCACGTATCCAGGATACGACATGCCTCCTCCTTTTGCCCAACCTCCTATTTACCACACTGCTGCCCAACCTCCTTATTATTTGTATCCACAGCCTGGTGCTCCAAATCCTACAGCATTAGCACCTCCTCCTCCCTTGCCTTCTCAACCCCCGCAACAGCAACCACCACCCCCTCCGGGGTAGGTCTACGCATAGCAGGCACGACTAATCCTCCTACCTCAAAAAGGAAGAGGAAAGGTAATCAAAATAAAGTTGCCTCTGGTAATCCTGGACCTAATCAAGGTAATGACCCTAACACTACTCATCCCAAGCAGGATAGGCCTCTTCGTACGAACAAGCCCTGTTCTGGTTGTGGTTTTTATGGTCATTATACGCATGATTGTCCTCTTCTACCACAAATGCGACAGCTATGGGAATCTCAAGCAACATTGAGAGGAAAGCAAGCCATCCCTTCTGTTCCTCCCAGTCCTGCACCTAGTCAGTTGGCTATGCTTACGGATCCTTTCCCTAAGCAGGGATTTGTGGCTACCCAACCACCTGAAGGACAGGTGGCCACTCAATCTCTTCCATCTGGTTCCCCTGATTACCAAATTTTCATGATGTCCTCTAATCAGCCTTCTGAACCTTCTTCTCCTGGCCCTTTATCTTCAGTTGGTACTCATGAACACCTCTATCCTCTAGGAATGGTTCCTCCAAGCCTCAACCATTTTGGAGTCGTCCCACCTGGTCACTACCCCTCTGGTTAGATACCATTCCTCGCTCCCCCACCAGGAATGTACACTGTACCTGTTATGGCCACCCTCTCTCTTCCTAACCTGACTCTTGGGATTCCCGTCTAGTACCTCATTCCTCCAGCCACCACCCCGACCGGTCAGTCTAAAAATTATATTGCTTTGACCCCAGTTCAACCAGTCCCTATGACTTCTCCTGCTGCAACAGCGCCTCATTCACCTCAACAGGAACCACCTCCCGTTGCGACCGCTTCGGGTAAGAAGGGAAAAGTTCGCAAGAGGGCATAAAAGGACAAGGCCACCCCTACAAACCCTTCCCTGTTACACTAAAATTTTTCACCATGACATTTTAGTACTCCCTTATAATTCTACAACATCAAAGTTCCTAAAGTCAAGCCTTGAAATTAAGAGAAAATCTCATAAAAGTCTTAAAAACACTTGTACGACACTTTCTCTTAACATTTCCTGCGGTGCCGCACTTTCTTGCTCTAAATCATGTGGAGCTAAATGCACTTTTTATTTATTAAAGGTGCGGACCCCTGTAAAAGGTAAAAAAAAGGTGGAAAGTAACATTTAGAAGCCCAACAGTCAAATTTGGAAGCTTCTAGAAGCAGTTATCTGGTCGAAGGTTCGCTCTATCATGTATGTTCATTCCTCCATTATGGGAGCCTACCCCTTGATTTATGGAGCCCAATCCCTTAAAAAGAGCATTCTATCCCTTCTTAAGGGGAACCATAACCTCCTCTCTTTTCCTATAAATTGAAGCCATAGTACAGCTTCAAAGGCTGGAGTTAGTGAGTTAGACTTGGAGAATTTTTGAGGAGAAATATTGTAGAGACTCATACTCTCATAGCCAATCATTATATGGGAATGATTACACACCCATGTGCTTTTAGCTGAGAGAGTGCAAGGCTTGTTAGAGTAAAGGAAATGCCTATTCCAGACCCCAGGAAGGCCTGTATGACATCAAGGCGGACACGGTTGTAAGGCTCTTCTTTATTTAAGTTAATACGAATGAATATTGTTTTCTCAATGGGTTATTTAATTAATTATCTCATTTCTTGAATTCCTTGATCATACTGATAGATGTTTGATTCATAAATTGATTTATTATATAGGTGCTTTTGATCTTTTCTTGTGTTTGTGACTGCAGGTCCTTGATGACAACTTTCTTCAAACCACTGGAAAGAAGATCAGCGCTGGACCACAAGTAGGTTTCTAAAACCCTGTTATAATTAATTCCATGTCAAACAATATCTAGAGAAAATAGTTTTTATTTGTCCGTTTGTTGCTAGTTGTCCGTAGGAAACTTGGGAGGTTTGTCTTGTCCACAAGAATGACTTATCTGTCCAACAAAATGGCGACTCCACTGGGGAAATGGATCTTGAACTTTGATTTCTTTTATTTTTGACTTGTGAATTTATTTTTTCTGATTTTTATTGATTTATACTGGCTTGGGTAGTTTATCCTTGTAGAATCCCTGAGAAATTATTTAGAGCTTTTTATTTTTTTCTTTAGTTTTCTTATGTCTGCTCTTTTCTTTTATAGACAGTGCAGGCAGCTCCGCACTTTTCTGGTACTCACAGTGCAGGACCACACTGGTTTGCACTGAATCCTGCGGACTTTGTAAAAATTTTTGGAAAATATTAAAATCCTATTTTCTGGATGATTTTGCTAGATTCTCAGTGAATACCCAGACTTGTATCTTCTGTCAGGAAGCTTTGGTTAAGAGTTTATTTCAGAATTTTTAGTTTTGAATGATTTTCTGAAAGATCTGCATGTTATAATATTTTTGCTTTGTCTTTATCCCGCTCAAAGATTAGAAACCTTGGTATACCTTTAGATCATTGGTATTTCCTTGCTTTCTTGCTGAGTTTGAAATCACAGCAGAAATTGTTTATGAGATTTAGATCCCATTTTCTCATTTGAAAATATTTTAAAAAAAATTGTTGATAAGTTTGGAATTTCACTTTAAAAACCAAAATTGGATGTTTTTTGAGTTCTTGCTAATCCAAGAAAAAAATTTCTTAGTTAGATTACAAGCTAAGCAAGACATCCTCAAAATATTTAAAGTTTTAATTCAGATTTAGTCTTTATAATTTTTAGATCTCAAAATTAGTGTTTTTAGCTTTGAGTGTTATTTCTAGAAATTGTAGTGTTCTTTTGAAGAAAAACTTGGTTTGCAGTTTCGATCTTGAATAAAAGGGATTTATTATTGAGAAATAGATCATTTTGAGTTCTCATTGAAATTAGATTTATTTTCATTTATTCTTGTTTGAAGGAAATATTTGTTTTTAAAAGATTGCATTTCTCAACTCTTCCTTTAGATAGAATTCATTGAAAGAACAAGAATTGTTTCTCATAATAGATGCATTTTAAGTGTGTTTTGAGTCAGGTCACTACATATCATCAGTTTCACTTTCGCACCTATTGTCCTAAGAAAAAACCCATCAAAATAAACGCTTAAATTAAAATCAATCTAGTAATTTTTATATTTCTAGGGTTCTTTTCACCAATATAGCTTAGGCTAGTGTCTTGGAGTAGGGAGTAATTAATTCTCCAAGACAATTAAAACAAACAAGTAGTTGATCTTGCAGTAGGAAAAAATCCAATAGTCATTTGTATGCTCTGGGAAGCTCCTCTTAAAGGAGTCAAGCACGAGGTCATATCTGAACCAGTGGGATAATCAATTCTATCTCATTGGGAACAATAGCAGATGCGTGCGTATTAACAACGGTAAACCTTGGATAGACCATTGTCGAGGAGCATGGGGTCACTTGTCAGTATACCTTGTATTATTTCAAGGAGCCTTCAAGGGGATTGAGCTTTGTTACTCTACCCTTGCGCGTATGTCGGATCGTAGACTGTTCCCCCAGGTATATTAGTTCCTGTTGGTAACCATAGTGGCCATATTTTTTACGGTTTTTTCCTAAGGTGATGGTGGAGGAAAGATCCCACTATACCTGGAGTAGACGTCGACTAGACTCACTTGGACTCTCCGGAGGGTTATCTTCACTCGAGATGGTTTAAGTGGAGAAACTTGCACCGGTCTGTTTCATTAAGTAGGTTGTCGGGGTAACTGTTCCAACCGCCCTTTCTACATTAAATACTATGATGTTGGATTTCATCACCAACTAGTGTTTTTAGTGTGGGAAGTTACTGTTTGTGTGTGGTTTGATCTCCTATATTTTTAGGCGTGTGATTCATTTGTTTGTTTCCTTAGCGACTCTAGGATTTTTCATTGAAATTTTCTTTGATTGTGTGTGATTAATAATTTTTAATCGTGGCTGAATTACCAAGACAATCATGTAGACTCTAGGGGAAGCCCCCTAAGTATACACTAAGCCAACTTGAAGGGCTGCGAGCTCTAGTATCACCTAGTGACAATATAATTAGATCAACAGAAACAGGAGAGTCATCTATAGTTATTCATCCTGATTATCAATCACAAACAACAGAGCATATTCAAGAGCCAATTTCAATTTCCGAAGTTACTGGTAGTATTTCTCCTTCTAGTGAATTAGCAGAAGAACTTGAAATTTCTGAGCCTGACACTGAACCTACTGTATTGGAATCATCTTTAGTATTTTTTACTCTGACTTCTAGTGATCCTAGTTCACCTAGGGTAAGACATCGCATTACTGAAAATCTTCCTTCTGACCTCATATCTATTAAAGAGCTTGTTGGTCCAGAAAAAGGCGTAACTCTTCCCGAAACCCAAGAAAATTTGAATCTTAAGGAGCGTGAATCAATATTCTACAGTCGTTTTAGAACTGACGCTTGGTATTTATCATTGACAGATTTTTTAGAAAACCCGAGTCTTATTTATTCACCACCTCGAATTCCTTTTCATCCTACGCCAAGAGGTTATTATTCTTCATCAACTATGTCAGGTGAGTCATTTATGTTTTCCCGATCTCTGGAAACATTTTTATATGGTGGTCCTTCTGTTCCTTTGGGGTACCAGTCACTCTCTGGTACTTTCTCTGGAGCAACTCCTCAACCAACTGAACAAGTGTTATCATCTGGTACAAATGGAACTAAAACTGAAACGTTGAACACAGAGAAAATTTTTATGATGTCTGGTAATATTCCAAATCCTCAACCTCAAGGTAGTCAGTTACCGCCTGGGGGGCAATCTCAAGGTAGTAAATTACCACTTGGGGGGCAACCTCAAGGTAGTCAGTTACCACCTGGAGGGAAACTTCAAGGTAATTTTTTACCAGGACAAACTGTAGGACAATATTATTTACCTGGAGAACAACCTCAAGGACAGTACATACCTCAATTTTATCAACCTCAAGGACAATACATACCCCAAGGTCAACCCCAGACTCAGTATATTCCTCAGGGTCCTTATCAACCCCAGATTCAGTACATGCCTCAAGGTTATCAAATTCAAGGTCAGTACCCAACTCAAAATTTCCAACCTCCTTCTGGTCAACCATTATTACAAGGAGTTGGAAATTTACCAGTTAATTATCAACCCTACGTTCAACCAGGTTATAGTCCTTCATATGCACAACCTTCTAGGGGTCAATACCCCGAAATTAACATGGTGTGGAATCCATCTCAAATTCAACAAACTATGTAACCTAATGTGTAGTTACCTAATCAACTTGGATAGCCTATAGTTTCTGGTCCAACCCAACAACCTGTCCAGCCTACTATTCAAGTCCTTGCATCTGGTTCTGTTTAGCAGCCTGGGCCTAGTACACCTCAGACTCTGCCTCAAACTGTTGCAGCTACTACAACTTTTGTTCAACCTACCACACCTATTTCTGGAGTATCTGTAGCTCCAGTTTCTTCTATCCATGCATCAATGCAAATTCCTCAAGTATCTGTACCACAGTCAGGACCTACAATTCAAACTATGGTCCAGATGCCTACAAGACAAGCTGGTACTAGTGCAATTGTCTCTAGTCAACCACAATTTACTTATTAACCGTACCAAGGACAGTATCAATTTGGACAGGCTATACAAAATCTAGTATATTAGTATCAATCGTACCCTGGATATACTTATCAAGTACCTCAACAACCCCAGTATGGTCCTGTTAATCCTGGTTACCCAGGAGGTTTCAAAATGAAAGAGAAATCAACCAAGGACTTAACGTACGTGCAGGAAATCTCCCCGAATGTTGTGTCCGGTGTATCACGGGTATAGGGCGGCAAACTCGGATTCCTATGGATAAAGGATTGAAACCTAGTGGGGTCTCCCTTTATATACGCGACGGTACAGGGAGCACAAGTCCGTACTAGCGCTGTCTAAAGCCAAGAGGCGAACGACAGCTACTAGGTTTGAAGACGCCGGAACACGTCTCTAGCCTAGACCTCTAAATGTGTTTCGTTAGATTTCAATGCTTCCTTAGTGTAAATTGAGTAAATTTTAAAGTTTATCTTCAATTACGTTTCCATTTCAAGGCCCTACCGCATGTCATACGACAATCTCCTATATGCAGCTATATGAGAAAAGAAATCTTTCAATTCGATGAATGCTATCCAGTTAAGGGAAGAGCTTCAAATAATGATGCAACAAACAACAACACTGTAAATGAAATTTTTCCAAACTAGATGACTTTCACTATCCAAAATTAATTTCAAACATTCAACGATGCGAATAATGCAATGTAATCTATGCAAAATCCTCTTTTTTTTCCCGAAAACTGTGCAATTGTAATCTATGCACAATTTCCTTTTTCTTTTCAAATGATAAGAATGCACTCAATGCATTTTTTGATCAAATGAGAATCTACTTAATGCATACTTTTAATGAAAGAGAATGCACTCAAAGCGACTTTTAGCTTTCAATCATTAAACAATGTGATCTAAGTTCAATGATAAATCTCAAAAATACTTTTCAATGCAATGTGATCTAATGCATTTTAACGAAAAGAAAAATTTTAGACGAAAACTAAATGAACGCAAATCTTCTTAATGAAGGATGAATGCAAAAGAGATGTAAACAAACACTAAGAATGCAATCGTTGTTTCAAAGAATTTGTCACGAAATCCCTCAAAAGGCGACAAGATATATGAGGTCAAACACAAAGAGGACTTCCAAAGCATGAGAACAAAACAAGGCATTCATTCCCTTTTACATCAAGCAATCATAGCAAGAAGACATCCCAAACAATGAGCAATGTAATCTATGCTCATACAAGGAAAATACCGGAAGGGAAAGACACACTGGTGAAGGATTTAGGGAAAAAATCTCAATTTTCACACACCCTGAAATTGGCTCGACTTGTACATTGACAACTAGCGCCAACTGGAACGACTTGCACATTGACAACTAGCGCCAATGGCCAATTGGCATGGGTTGCTAACTGACAACAAGCTCCAACGCCTGAAAATGAAAAAACAAATAATTTCTCCCAACCAAGACCAGACTTCACCACTTCAAGCAGAATCTCCAAGACTCAAATGAACCATGTGATATAGGCTCAAAGCGAGACAGATACAGATCAAGCTCAGAAAGCTCAAAACAGAGTAAACCCTAGTACCTTACAGAATTGGTGTGACTATAAGGTTGAAACTAGCGCCAGAATAGAATTGGCGCGGGTAATACACTAGCAACCTACGCCAATGGGCGCGACTGTCAAGCTGAAAAGCGCGCCAGTCGAGTTTACCAGTCAAAAATAAAAAAGAGCAATCCAACAAGCAGACCAATGATGATCAAGCTATCCAAAAGCCAAATTCACAGAAAGAGCCCGCCCAAAAAGATGATCAAGCAATCAGAATCAAGAATCAACCGAAAAGACAAGACAAAGCTCCAAAGGTTCAGTTTACAAACTAAACCGGAGATTGACTGAAGCAACTTTGATCTACTTCGCAATTGTAGAGCAAAAGCATTTCGTAGGCTATCTGGCCAACTTCAGGCTCTGTCTATAGCTTATAAAATGAACGACAACAAGCTAACGATCCCCAGTGGAGTCGCCAATTTGTTGTGGAGGTAAATCCCCTCTACGGACAGAGGCGATCCCTACTAGCCCAGACCGGGTCTAGCAACAATCGTTCATGCTATAGTGGAGGTTCCTAATTGAAAATAAATCGACTAATGATGAAGGCTTACCTGGAATCCAACGTTGTTTCTTGTAGAAGAGGTGGCGCTCCCGTTCCTTAGCTCTGGCAGATCACGATCCCCACAATCTCCGCGATAGGACACCTGCACATGCGAGAAACAAAACAAACGCAAGCGTAAAATCCAGTAGATGCAAATATATGTCAGTCAGAAAGGACATAAATCATCATCATAAATAACAACAAGAGTGGAACCATAACCAATAGTCATTCATTAATAATCAATCAAAGGAAAATTACAACCATAGTTCTGACGCTGAACTTTCCTTCGGCGGGTCGCCAGCAGAACATGTCTCGAAAATCCTGTCAAGGATGGGACAAAACTCTCTCTTTGGATCTTGACAATAGTCTCCTTGCTTGAAATTGGCCCTAAGGGAATTATGGAGGCTCTTGCAGCATAAGGCTCTTAGAAATTTGGGAACTTGAAGACCTGGAAAACTAGCTTGCAATGGAGATGAGCAGCTTTTGAGATGGAGAAGGGAGTTGGGATCACTATAATCGTGGATTGGCCCTATCATCAAGGGAAGCTTCCATGAGAGGTAAAACACTTTCAGGAAATCTAGCCAAACCTCCCAACTCAAGATAGATAGCAGTCCAGGAATTTGTTAGGACGAAACTTCTGCCATTTATTTTTAAAAAACACTCCTTAAATTGGCTAGCGCGAGTGCGACTCTGGGATAGAGCGCCAATTGGCGCGACCTCTTTGAATTATTTTCCCCATTGGCGCGGGTACTGAACTGGCTACCCGCGCCAATGCAAAAAGGGCCATTTTTAGGGTTTTTCACAAGGAGATGTCTTCAGGGCAATGAAAGCTCTTGTTCAGAGGGATGTCATGAAAGTGGTTTCAAGCCATGTCACTACTCACCGGTCACGAAATGAGCCCTCCAATGTGAGGGACGGGGATCGCAGGGACGGTGACTGGCTGTGACCTTCATCCTTTGGTTGTTTGCCCGTTTCCATCGATTTCACATTCTAGCCCTAGGGCATCTAGGTGCTCTTGTGTGTCGAGCCTCCCTTGGGAGTTTTTGGTCTCTATTTGTTCAGTCAACCTTGTGATTGCTTCTTTACATTCGTTTGGCAGTTGTTTATCATTTTATTGCGTCATTTGAGTGTTAGTTCTCTTCTTCATTCGAATTTCGCTTTGTCTCGCTTTGGGCCTAGATTACATGGTCCATTTGAGTCTTTGGGATTCTTTTGGTTTTGAGGGAATTTTTTTGTCAATTTGGAGATCTGATTGTGTGTTTACATGGAGGGTCAGATTTTCACTTCTTCCTCACTTTCCATTTTCAAATTTCTCCTCATTTTTTTCATTTTTTTTTTAGTGTACTTCTCATATAAAGCCACGAAAATATAAAACTTTTGCTTTTGATTAGTTAGTAAATTAAAATCTTTCTCGTGTTATTAGTGATAGTAGTATTGAGAGAAAATTTTTGGTTTACATTGTACGTATTAGAGACTTATTGTTGTTTTCTGATCATTTTATTATTGTGTGAAAAGCTCTTAACTCTCTTGTAATTAGCTTTCATTGAATGAAATGATATACTATGGCATGTAGTTTTGCATTTAGGAAATTTCGAGACATAACATTCGCTAGGGCCTGAAAACTGAAATGTAATTGAAGATAAAAATCAAAATTTACTCAATTTACACTAAGGCAACATTGAAACATTAACGAAACATTTAGAGGTCTAGGCTAGAGATGTGTTCCGGCGTCTTTAAACCTAGTAGCTGTCGTTCGCCTCTTGGCTTTAGACAACACTAGTACGGACTTGTGCTCCCCGCATCGTCGAGTATATAAAGGAGATCTTAATAGTTTCTTGCTTCATCCATAGAAGTCGAGTCTGCGCCTATACCGGTGATGCCTATGACATGTAAGCATTCTTGTAGAGATTACCCACGTACATGTGCAAGTCCTTAATGATTTCTTCACTTTGGTCAAAAGGTATTGCAATTCACGGTTATTTGGTACACCCTTTGCCTAGTATTCCTGAGTAGTCATTTGATCTTTTCTGACTCTTTAAATTTGAAAGGATCACCAAGCGCTTGTCCTTTCACGCTTGCTTCAAAACCGAAAGAGATGGAGTCACCTTTCATCCGTTTCTTGACTCTTAAAACATGAAACGATGAAGTTTCTAAGTTTCAATGTGGTAAAGTAAATCACCCGCGATCACATGCCCTGTTAGATTTTGCTTGTTGGCCGTTTGATTGTGTGTCTTGACTCTTTTTCAGCCCGTGTGTGTGTTTGATCTTTTTCTCTTGTCGTTACTACCACAGTGGCGGAACCCTCAGTTTCATCTACTGGTAGTCCATATACAGATGATTCATCAGAGATTTATCAATCCTCTACTAAACCACAGCAGCCCATCGTTTCTGAGTTTCCCGACAGGGGACCGGTTCTCTCTGAGCAGCCCTTTGGAGGACCAGTTGAGTTCCATTGGCCCTTTTCCCACCCTTGGTTTGGATTGGGAGTAGGGGAATATTTTCCTCCTCTTACATCGGGTTCGCCTTTTATAGTTGTTGTTATTCCTCCTAGTCCTCGCTGTCTATTACGAGATCTAGTGGTAGGCTCAAACATGAGTGAATCCAGCAAGGAAATCCCCACGTCCAGTGAAGATTACCAGCTATTTACTCGGAGATTATTTCCAGGAGACAAACCTGAACCCTCTGTGATGTCATCACCCGGTCCCTCATTACCCGCAGGGTATATATCCTTGGGTCAGATTATTGTCGTCGCTGCCTCTATGGGGGTATCAGCTCCTTCTACGAGGTCGGTTGTTCCTTCTTTGGTGATGTCTCCTAAGACACCCATTATGTCATCCCCTCAGGTTACTTCTGTACCCTCAATGCCCACTGTCTGTGTGGCTGCATCTGCACCCGCTGTTACTACTCAGTCCGTAAGGACCACATCCCTTCCCGAAGACATCTACATAGCATCTGTTATGCCGGAGAACATCTCTCCAGAGGAGTATCGATTTTCCCTCCAACAATCGAACCCCGAGTTCGGACAATCCTCTCAGGATCCCAACCGCTTGTATTTTTCGCATTATGCACAGGATGGTACACCCGTGTACGTCTTTCCATATCAGTACGATGAGCATGGAAACCCTTTACGTTTACCTGCTCCTAAGGCTCAACTTCATGCTCAGGGTTTACCATATAACCAGGCTGGACAGCCTTATAACCTGCAAGGACAACCTTTTCAAGGCCAACCTTCGGGCCAGCCTGGCTATCCTTACGACTCGCAGGGACAGCCCGCACAGGGCTACCCTCTGGGCCAGCAAGAGCCATTCTACGGTCCGCAAGGACAATATTACAACCCTTCAGGTCAACCCGTGCAGCCTCTCCCTGGAGTCCCACCTGGGCAACCTCAAGGACTCACATGTCAACCGGGATACCAACCAGGGCCAGTATATGGTCCTGGGGGGCAAGTCCAACCTTCTCAACCCATGCAACCACAATATCCTCTTGGTCCCAACGTTGCACATCAGCCAGGACCATCTTATGGTCCTGTTGCGGGTCAATCCGATTATCAGCAACCACCTGGCTCCATTCCGCTACCAGGCCAACCAGCCCATCCGGCACAACCTGGTATCCTGCCACCAGGCCAACCAGTTAATCCGACACAACCTGGTGCTCCTCAACATCTAGGTCAACCTGTACAACTGGCACAACCTGTTTATCTGGGTCAACCTGTTCAACCAGGGCAGCCCGCTCAGCCAGGTCAACCTGCTCAACCAGGCCAGCCTGCACACCCTGTCAACCCTGCCCAACAGCCGACTTATTCAATGTCGCAGCTAAATCAACCACTGCACCCTAATTATCAGGCTCAGCAGGGTCCCACCTATCAACAGCCCACTTGACCTCAGGGCGGTTACTATTCGCATGGTCAATATCGACTGAATTATAGCCAGCCCCAAGGTTCTAACTATTACAATCAACAACCCAGCTCCGCCTATACTCAGCAGCCAAATCCAAATTCTGCTCACACAGGGCCGACTTACAATCAGGGTCCATACTCTGGTTATCAAGCCCCGTCCGCTGGTTACTAGCAACCGAATCAGGTTGGTTATACACCCTATACCCCCTACAGTCATAATCCTACTGGACAGAACCCCTGGGGGCAAGGATATTCTCAACCAACATGGAGTACAGGTACTGGTCCTTATCAAGGGCCAGGTATGCCGTCCAATCCGCCATTGTCGTTCTTGGCTACCTTGGAATTACCGGATGTTTCGAAATTAACCAATGATCTCATTCTGCACAATCCTTATTGTTCTCCGATTCCTACCAAAGTACCCGGTGATTGCCCCAAGTTTGAGGGTAAAGCTAGGGAGGACCCCCAAGCTCATGTGATGACTTACCATCTTTGGTGTTCGTCCAACTCTTGGGTGGATGATTCAATTCGTCTGCGCCTCTTCCAGTGCACTTTGACTGGTGCTGCCGCTAAGTGGTATATTGAATTATCCCGTGGCATCTTTCAAGATTTCAATACATTAGCCATGGATTTTCTTACTCACTTTCAGTTACCGGTTCGCTACAAAGCCGGGACGCACCTTCTGACTTCTTTGAAGCAGGAGAAAGCCACCCACATTTCTGATCACATTCATGAGTGGCGACGTCATCGTAGACTGATCAAGTTCCATATACCTGATCAGATACTAACTCATTGGTTCACCACATCCTTTGTTAACAAAATCACCCAAGATATTGCGATGGGAGCGTTTGTGACTGAAGAACAAGACATAGTGCGTGCCCAATATCTGGATCTAGTATACTCTCAGTCCGGCACGCTTTATGATATTTTTCCTGATGCTCCACGTTCTGGAACCTCTAAAGCTCCACCTACCCCGGCGGTGGATGGTGTTATTGGTTCCGTGTCTCAAAATTTGAAGAAATCTTCAAATGGGAAGCAGAAGTCCAACTCATCCAATAATTATGCTCCTCCCGCCCCTCCCGATTCTGGAAAAACTATGGAGGTTAACGTCGTTCAGGCTAATCCTACGGAAAAAGCCTCCAAAGGGAAAAAGAAGGGAAAGGGTAAATCCAAATCCGACGCCCCAAAGCCAGAGTCCAAACCTTGTACCGAGGACGGTTCCCAACGTAAACCGAAGTACCCCTGCCTCATTTGCGAAGGAGAACATTATACCAAGGATTTTCCATGATGATCTGAAGTTAGTCAACTTCTAAAAGGCTCCAAAGGGACTCCGGAAGTTCTTAAAGAACTGTTCCCGTCTCAGCAGACCCAGATGGTTGAACAGCCTTCACCATCTTCACCATTTGGGTCTCAGGTCTTTATGATGAATGGTGCTGCACCTATCTCTATTGCTACACGTTCAAAGGATTACAACGAATTGCGTCAGGCACCTGGGAAGGCAGTTGCGGACGGTCCACCTCCCCCGCCTGTCTCCGGTTCATTGGAAATTGAGAAGCCTACTACTGGACCCGTTGTGAGGCCACCTTCCAAAGGTGTCCTACGAAGGTCTTCCTATAATCCAAACTCCCGTGCCGCTCAGCACTACAGTATTGTTGAAGATCTGGCACAGGCACCTTCTGCCATGTCTACATTGGAAGTTCTTCAAAGTTTCCCGTCACAACGGAAAGCTTTGTTATCTGCAATTGATGGGATCGATCCCACTGATTCTAATCTTCTCACCTTTGACTTAGAGAACTTTACCCCCCGACTTCCACATCAGATGCTCTTGTTATTCAAGTCAGGATCAACGGTCTTAAAATCCATAGGGCCATTGTGGATGAAGGTGCTTCTACCTTTGTCATGTCATCCGATTGTTGGAAGGCCATTGGCTCTCCGGCCCTTTCATCATCTCCTAATGCCCTAAAGGCATTTGATGGTCGGGAATTGAAACCCCTGGGTGTTCTCGAGAGTTTAGCGATTACCTTACAGGGGAAGACAGTCAACATAGAAGTAGAAGTAGTTGACGCCAAGCTTAACTACAATATACTTCTCGGCCGCAGTTGGACTCACGCCATGTTATGCGTGTCATCCACCCTCTTTCGACTTCTTAAGTTCCCTCACGAGGGCATAATCGTTACTATGGATCAGTTGTCTTTCTTCACCTATACCTCTGAGAACAACGTTCCTTACGTGGATCAGATTACGAATCCCCCTGACAGTGTAGGACCCAGTCTCTTTAAGGACCCTGTCCTCATGGGTATTTTTCCCGCACCACCACCGCACACCGCTCAAGTTAATATGATCTCTAGGTCTGACGACCCATGGCTCATCCCTACACCTGAGCAGGTGAATGAGTTTGGAGAATCTATGCCCTTAACTCTGGTAGAGATCAACTACTATGAAATCGTCGCCGCATCTGATCCTCCCCCTCCTCAGCATGCTCCTTTGAGCATGGATTTAGACATCTATTCTCAATCCCCCTGGCTCGGCAAGGCCGACTCGCCTAATCCTCTTAAAGAAATTTTTCCTTCTGATGAAGCCATTGTTGAAATAATGTCTCTTGAGGACCTGCCTTGGAGCGATGGACATCATCGTTCCTCATTCATGCCTAGCTTTGGGGCAATGTCAGATTGTCTAGAGCGTTTTGCATCTCAAGTTCCCACTCCACCTCTCCAGACGCCCATATTAACACATGAGGTGCTTTCAGAGGGAAACCTGAGCAAAATTACTCAAACCATTCCTATCGACATCTCCGTTAAACCGGGGATAGTCAAGAACATACACGTGGGAGTGACTTGTTCTCCTGATGAGAAACGATTTTATACTGACCTTTTCTGAGAATTCAGAGACGTGTTCACTTGGTCCTATGAGGAAATGCCTGGGATTGATCCCAGCATAGTAGTGCACGAGATTCCTACCTATCCTGGTACGAAACCCGTGTGCCAATGCCTATGCCAGGTGCATCCTCGCAAAGTCGCTGCCATTAAAGCAGAAGTTGAAAAAATTCTGAACGCGGGCTTCATTTACCTGATTCCCCTCACAGAATGGGTCTCCAACATTGTCCCTGTATATAAGAAACAGGGTACTATCAGAGTTTGTGTTGATTACCGAGATATTAATCGGGCATGTCCAAAGGACAACTACCCCACTCCTTTCATAGATCAAATCATTGATGAATGTGCCGAGAGTGAGATTTATTCCCTGATGGACGAATTTTCCGGGTACAATCAGATAAACATTCTACCTGTTGATCAACACAAGACTGCATTCATCTGTCCGTGGGGTACCTTTGCCTATAAAAAGCTCCCCTTCGGCTTGAAGAACGCTGGAGCTATTGTCCAGCGTGCTATGTCTTATGCGTTCCATGACATATGCCATATCGTTCAGCCTTATCTAGACGACTTTCCAGCTCACTCATCTCGGCGAGAGGACCACCCAGAGCACCTCCGCCAATTTTTTCTTCGTTGTCAACGCTATAATATCTGGCTCAATCCTCATAAATGTGTCTTTTGCGTGGATTCTGGCCGTATTTTTGGGTTCATAGTCTCCAAGGACAGGATTCGCCTCGATCCCCTAAAGGTCGAGGCCATTTTCAATCTCCCATCACCCTCTTCGTTATATCAATTGCAGAGTCTGCAGGGAAAAGCTAACTTCCTACGACGCTTTATACCGAACTACGCGGAAGTGGCCAAAGGATTCATGCGTCTTTTAAAGCAGAACGTTCCCTTTCATTGGGATGACATTGCTCAACAATCCTTTGAGAAGCTGAAGACGTTACTTGTTAATGCTCCGTTGCTTCAGCCTCCAAACTATCACCGTGATTTCACTCTATATTTGGCCGCCGCCTTTAGCACCATAGCTATGGTTCTGGTGCAGGATGATGATGATGGAAATGAACACGTTGTTTCCTATCGATCACGAAACCTTCTTGACATAGCAACATGCTACGCTCATGTCGAGAAGCTGGAATTAGCAGCCGTACAGGCTGTGCAACGTTTTCGCCACTACATCCTGTTGCGTACAACAACCGTGGTTTCGGATTGCAACCCCATGACATATATTCTTTCTCGACAATTACTGGGGGGAAAATACTCCAAATGGATCGTTATCCTTCAGGAGTTTGACCTAGAGTTTACTACTACTAAGTCGACCAAATCACTGGTTTTTGCAGATCTTATTTTCTCCCTCCCGACAGACTCCCCCCCATCTCATTCTGAAGAAAATATTCCAGACGAAACCATCTTTCTTATCAGCACCCGTGACCCATGGTATGGCGATATTATTGTGTATCTTCAGACGTCATCCTTTCGCTTTGAGTTGACCAAAGATGCCCGACGTCGGATTCGGCATCAGTCTCAACCCTACCATATTGTAGGAGATACATTATACCGGGTTGGAGTAGATTCGGTGCTCCGTCAGTGCTTGACTTTGGAAGAGGCCGAAAGAGTCTTAAATGAATGTCACAGTGGTGCCTGTGGCGGTAACATGTCTGGATATTCCACTGCCCAGAAGATTCTGCGTGTGGGTTACTTCTGGCCGTCAATCTTCAAAGACTGTATTGTTGCAGTTCGCAAATGTCACGCGTGCCAGGTTTTTCAGCGCAAGATGCGCGCGCCACCCCTCCCTTTGCATCTTTTCATTACTGTCGGCCCTTTCACAAAATGGGGCGTAGATTTCATGACGTGTAACCCTCATTCGTCCGGGGGGCATGCATATATAATCATCGCTATCGACTACTTTACTAAGTGGGCCGAAGCGATGCCTACACTAGCCGCCGATGGTAAGACAGCTACCCAATTTATCTTCAACCATATTATTGCACATTTCGCGGTCCCTTAGGCCATTGTTACCGATCATGGTACTCACTTTTGAGATTACATGATGGCCAAGCTAACATCAAGATTGGGCTTACGACACGATAGCTCAACGCCATACTACCCCCAGGAAAATGGCCAAGTTGAAGCTGTGAACAAGGTTTTGGTCACAATGCTTCAACGAACAGTTGGAATTCATAAGTCCAATTGGCACCTCCAATTTTTCTCAGCTCTATGGGCATACCGGACATCAGCAAAGAGTGCGATCGGATTCACACCATTCCAATTGGTGTATGGTCTGGAAGCAACTCTTCCGGTTGAGTGCGAAATTCCTTCCTTAAAGTTGGATGTGGAACTTTTGCCCGATACTTTTCTTGAAGAAGAGAGTCTCTTGTATTTGGAATGGTTGGATGAAACCCGCCACTTGGCTTCTTTAGTTATTGAGGCACAGAAAAAGCGGGTCAAAGCACACTTTGATCAATCTGTCTCTCCACGTTCCTTTGTCGAAGGGGACCTTGTCCTCCTATACGACCAAGCGCACGATAAACTCGGGGCAGGAAAGCTCCAACCCATGTGGCATGGGCCCTACATAGTAAAACGAGTATTGAAAAATGGGGCTTATGAGCTCATTGATTATGAAGGAGTTCCATTGGCGCAGCCCAGAAATGGGTTGTACCTTAAAAAATACTACGCTTAAAGTCATTTTTGGTGTGGTGTGTGTACATAGGTGTGTATATTCATTTGTGTGCATGTGTGGTGTGGTGTACATGTAAGCGTATTTCTGCTGATCGAGTCTTCCTGATTGTGCAGATGTCCATTACTCCGTTTGTGGGTTTCGCGGATGGTGCCTCCCGCAGTACCAGGAATCTGTCTTCGGCAGCCTGGGTAATCTATGATCCTGCTGGTGAGTTGGTTAACCTGCAAGGTGTGTGTCTGGGTCCTGCTACAAATAATATCGCGGAATATAGTGTTGTATTGGAATTATTAACCGAGGCTATGGACCTCGGCATTCGTGAATTACTTGTGTATCTAGACTCACAACTTGTAGTATTACAGCTTAACGGGCATTATTCAGTAAGAAATCCATCCATTTTACGTCTGTATTTTCGTATTCGTCTGCTGGAAAGAAATTTTGACTATATTACATATCAACACATACCCAGACATATGAATACATTAACAAATGCAGTAGCTAATTTGGTTTTAGATAGACATTTGCGCAATTTATAAACAAAACATCATCACATGTAAAAATATCCATCCAGAAAGAAGTATATATATGTGTGTGTGTGTGTGTGTGTGTGTGTGTGTCGAAATGTTTACATAGTGTGCATCACATAAAATCAAAAAATATACATGTTCGTCTTAATACATCCGGAGACGACATGTCTCTCAAAAAATATATGCATGAAAGAAGCCCTAGGTGTCTAATCCGCATGGTGCTCGTGGTAACATGCTACCGCGCGCACTAAGCGTCTCAAAAGTCGGTGGAGGCGACTAGGCACTCCCACTGTATGTCTCTGATACGCCATTGGGACATCTGCCAGCCGGGCATAGTCTGGAATCCCCCGGGCAATCCCCTCAAGGTTCTGGATCAACTCTCCTCCCTTGGCACCCTTTGCCTGAGGGTCAACTGCGGGCTGAGTTCTCCGTGCAATGGGAGACATACTGGCAGGTCTCTCTGGGTTGACATCTGCATACATACAAAATTGGTGTTAGAACGGACATGTATTACCAAAAAAAATCATAAAACACAAAAATAAAAAAGAGAGGTCATACCCAACTCCTCGTCCCAGTCATCCCCCTCTGGAAGTGGGAGATTTGGGTCTCCAGTGAAATCGGTCCCGGCATAGGGCCAATCCTCGACCACGATCAACTGATGCCGTAACCATCCAAAAAACTATGGCCTCCAGGACATTTGTTGGCCTCCTCCTGACCTGGGCATAAGTGCTGCCCAGCGAGCCATCCTTGGCTCTCTTGGTATCGGCTCAGCAACTATGGCCCCTTGGCCCTGAAAGATAGGTAGTCGTTCCAGGATGAACGATACCAAAATGGAACCGTAGCCAAACTACTTCAGTTTGACTTGCTTGCACCTTGTAAGCTACCTTTTGATATTTGTTGTCACTGCAGTAGCCCAATCAAACAATGTAGGGCTCATACACTCGGAGGCTAGTATGAGTTGGGCCTTGGTCGCCTCATGCAGCGCTTGCGATCCCGCAACCCGCGTAATCGTGTGTAGCACTACCTTGAGTGCTAGATCGCGGATAGTGTGGATATCCACCTTCCCGCTTCCCGATCCAGTTCGTGCCCCTGGGCACACTCTCGCCATTACTTGCTCCATCTTCTCTCCAGATGGTCTGCTGCCTGTCAGGATGGGCACCGGACCTCTGCACGACAGTCTGGTTATGAAATATACGTCAGAAACCTCAAGTTCCAACACTTGGTCCCGAAGTTTAAAAACTTCCTCATTCTCGTCCCATATGCTGACCAGGTACTGTAGCAGCTCTGGCTGAGCTCGTAAGCAGGGTGTGAGGAAGAATTTCTTAAGTCCATAGTTCTTAAGTGCAGTCATGCAGGCTTCATTCTCGATAGCCATTTCGTCTTCCTCTCCATGTTCCCTTTCCTTCCATTCGATAACCATTTTTTCCTTTATATCTGCATCAACACAATAAAAAATACATTGTTAGATCTCTGGAACATTTGAAAATCCACATAGATAGCTCACATATTCAAAATTTTGAGCGGAAAATTGCGTTGCGCCATTGGCGCGACCTCTTTGTGAAGAAATGTCCATTGGCGCGGGTCCGTGCCCGATATCCGCGCCAATTGAGCGAGCCCTAAAATTTCAAAATGGTTCGCCCAGAAGTCTAATACATAATAAAAACATATAAAAAATGGATTGGAATGGAGCTTAAGGAAACACCTATTACCTGGAACAAATGCGGAACTGAATAATGTCCCGGATCAGTCGTAGTCGCCGTCAGAAGTTTACACACAAATGGACCACTGCTTCTCTCCAATGAGGTAAATAGTAAAAGTAATTTTGTTTTTACCATTTGAGACTTATTTATAACTTTTGAAATCTAATTAGGTTTTAAAAGTCATTTTTTTATTTATTTTTTGATATATTTTGTCAAAAATGGATTTTACACTTGCCTTTATGTGCAGCAACAGGTTTTTACGCAACTTAAACGGTGACACGAGTTGTATTTTATACTTTTTCGGACTCGATAAATACACGAAAAGGTCATTTCGAAGTCATCTTTCAGCGCTTTTCTGACTCTCTAAACATGAAAATATTGTCGAGGCCCTTGTTGTTTCGATCTTGTTAAAGTGGCCCTGAAATGACATCTACCCAGTATACGTTTACCCCTTTTTCGGGCTGGGATAGATTATTTACGAAAAAGGAATACCCTAGCCTATTGCGACTAGGAGGTTTTCTCAGACATAGTTTTCTACCTTTTCGGATCTGAGGAACTATTTACGAAAAGGGACCATGGGAGTTTACTTTTCTGTTGTGTTTTCAGACTCTCTAAATATGAAAAGACGTCGAGTTCTTCCTTTTTCAGAATCGTTAAACCCTGATGACATCAGATTCAGTCGAAATGATGATGTTTGAGTTCCTCCTTCCTAGGGCTTGTTAAATGTACTAGGATGGACTTATACAGCAAGCATATGGTATCCTCTTCAAGCTTGTGTAAAAATAAATAGGTACTCGCCAGAAATGGTGGAGAAAATGGAACCACAATCATTGTCGTGTCGGCAGTATGTCGCTCTTGAACATGGCACTTGTCTACATTTGTGTCGGGTTGGGGACATCTCATCTCATTTTTTCACTTGCCTCCGTGGGTTTGGGTGATCCTTTTTGACCTCTCATCTGATCTTTGCCTCGTCACCATGACCTCTGATCCGTTGATGTCAAATACTGCCAAACTCACTATCGTGCCGCCATGTGTTCAAGAGAAGTTGACCTCTTCGAGTACCAACCTTCCTCTGATTCCCATCTGATCCTGATTCACAAAAACATTATGTTCCTCTGTCTCACATCGATGATGTGGGAAACACTATGGCCCACCTTCGATCAAGGACACTTCCTGTCGACTTCATCTCATTATCCAGGAAGCTGATCTAGAGACTCCCTTCTAGTACGTTGGAGCCTGCATGCCTCAATGGCAGGTTCTTCGCATTCGACGTGAGGTTTTCATCATTGGCCTCCAATCAAGTGATTCTGCGGGTGTTCGACGTCAGCTCATTGTTCACATGCCGTAGATTGTACCTGTAGTACCTTGAGGACCATTGGCATTAATGGTGGTACCTCTCGCGTCTGTTAACAACTTTCATCATTGGCTGGTAATCAGACGATTTTCTTGCATGTTCAACTTCAGCTCACTTATTCACATGCTTGAACTTGTACTTCTTTCGGGTCGATATGGAGCGCAAGACCATGGATTTCTATCTGTTATAATCCAGGATGTGATTTTGTGGATTATTATGATTAGTCACATGACTCACTGATTGGATGGCTACGACCATACCTGAGTCTATTTACCGATCCTCACTGGATGGCTGCGTCCATGCCTCGGATCTGGATTATTACCTACTCTGTTATGGATGGCTGCGCCCATACCACGTATATATCATGTATTTGAGACATCAGTTGTATTTCTCTACGCAGGTTTTTCGACAGTGGTGTTTTCAGTTGGACATGTTCTCGTAAAGCATTTCACCCCTCTCTCTCTCTCTCGGGCCTCATGCTTTAGGGGGAATCTGTTACACAGAAATTTGTCACCATCCCTGCAATTCCCCATCTTGCACAATTGGAGGGCTCATTCCGTGATCTATGAGCAATGACATGACTTGAAACCACTTTCATGACATTCCTCTGAACATGAGCTTTCATTGCCCTGAAGACAACTCCTTGTGAAAAACCCTAAAAACACCCCTTTTTTCATTGGTGCGGTCATCCAGTTCATTACTCGCGCTAATGGGGGAAATCCTTCAAAGAGGGCGCGCCAATTGGCACTCTGTCTCAGAGTCGCACTCGCGCCAGCCATTTTAAGTAGTGTTTTTTAAAAATAAATGGCGGAAGTTTCATCCTAACCAATCCATAAACTTGTATCTAATTTTAGTTGGGAGGTTTGGCTCTGGATCTCTATGTAGAGGAAGTGGTTTGCCACCTCTCATGGAAGATTCCTTGAGGATAGGGCCAATCCCATGATTATAGGGATCCCAACTCCCCTTCCACCATCTATATAAGCTTGCCATTTTCCTTTGCAAGCTAGTCTCCAAGAGCTTTCATAGCCTGAAGAATGTTGCAAGAGCCTTGATAGTCCTCATAGAGCCAAATCAGTAACAAGGAGATTATTGTCAAGACAACCAAAGAGAGAGGCTTATCCCATCCCCGACAGGATTTTTCGAGACGTGTTCCGCTGGCGACCCTCCGAAGGAGAATTCAGCGTCAGGGCTATGGTTGTATTCTTCTTTGATCGATTAATGATAAGCGACTATTGGTTATGGTTCCACTCTTGTTATTGATTATGATGATGAGTTATGTCTTCTCTGACTGACATATAGTTGCATGTACTAGGTTTTATGCTTGCATTCGTTTTTTTTCTTGCGTGTGCAGGTGTCCGATCACGGAGATCGTGAGGATTGTGATCTACCAGAGCTAAGGAATGGGAGCGCTACTTTCTCTATGAGCGACAGCGTTGGATTCCAGGTAAGCCTTCATCGCTAGTTGGTTTATTTGCAATTAGGAACCTGCACTATAACGTGAACGATTGTTGCTAGACCCGATCTGGGCTAGTAGGGATTGCCTCTGTCCGCAGAGGGGATTTACCTCCACAACAAGGATTGTAGGGGATTTTCTGTTTTTGTTTGTTAAGAGTATTAATCTAGTTCTTCTCTTCATTGTTATTCAATACTTAATATCTATTTTGTGGGCTTGTTGATTTTGATTTGAAGTTGGAAGGAGGCTTCCCACTAGTTCTTCTTATATTTGTCAAATTTTCAAAACCCTCGGGATCCATTTCACATTTGGGTTTGGGCTAATCTTGGATCTACTTGAGGGCCGAGTCCCTGATTAGATGATAATGCTCATGGATATATGGCATCTGATGGGGATATGCTCATAATCAACTATTTTCATCCATGTGTTGTCCCTGTTGTATAAATTATACAAACAATATGTATACCAATGGATTCAATCTGATCATGCGATATGCTAAAGAAATATACTGAATCCTTCTGCAAATCAATTGTAGAAAATAAACATGATCGCCAATCACAACAAGTAAAGAAAGAAGCAAATCAAACCACAACATAGATATTTTCCTGGGGAAAGCTTATTGCTCAAAACCCCTCTATCTTCTATTTTATATTCACCAAGGAATCATGAAATAATTACAACACACTCTTCTCACAAGAGTCTGCTTCACTCTCACAACTATCTCACATTGATCCAGACAAAATCGACCAACATTTAGCCAATTTTCAGCCTCTTCTTAGCTTTCCTTGCTTGCGCAATTATGTGGAATGCAATCCCCATTCTTTAGGAATTTCAGCCTTCCAAAACTAAGCAATGATCATGGGAAATCCTATGGGTGTTTTACAGCATGAAAGCAGTTTGGTAATAATACAACTGATAGTTAACATCCCTTTAACCTTTGTCTCAACTGGGTCTCCATCAGAATATACATACATGCAACTATTAATAGTAAATCATCAATCACTTGACATATCACTGCATGTGAATTAAATCTGATTTAATTCACTGGAACTCTCACTAGTGCAACAATCAATTACAACTAGTTAGACTGACTTTAACTCAATTAATTGATTTAACTGATTTCTCAGGCATTAAACTAATGCACTAACTGCAACTTGGACTAAAAAACTAATAGAATCACTCTGCATGCCTCACCAACCACCCTCAACTCGAAATTAATGATTTAACTAAGTTTATCACACTCCTTTAACTATTACAAGTGATTATGAGATAAGATTACATTTTATTGTCCAATTTAATTAAGCGAAAATTAAATTAGACACACATTTCTTGTTGACTTTTCAACACTCCCTCTCAACAAGAAAAGTATTATAAGCTACCTCGATCCTGCCTCTATGGTATTCAAATTTTCTCTTGGCGAGTGCCTTTGTCAGAATATCTGCATCCTAATCCTCCATGGGAATGTACTGAAGTAACATAATGCGTTTCTAAACATAATCTGTGAGATGGTGGTACCAGATGTCAATATTCTTGGACCTATCATGGAATACTAGATTAACCAAGAGTTTTATGAAACTCTGGTTATCACAATGTATCACCGTCAGATCCATTTGATGACCAAACAAACCAACAAGAATCTCCCTCATCTAGATGGCCTCACATGCAGCCTGACTGGCTGCCATGTACTCTGCCTTGGCTAAACTGAGTGTAACAGATCTCTTCTTTCTACTGTACCAAGAAACTGTTGTTGATCCTATGCTGAAGATCCCTCCTGATGTGCTCTTTCTGTCTGATGGACTGTCTGCCCAATTTTCATTGGTGAAGCCTTGAATATTCACTCCCTCTATCCATCTGTACCATAATTCATACTCTGTAGTGTCCCTGAGATATCTCAAGACATGCTTCCACGCCTTCAAAAAGAGCTTTGTCGGCTTAACCATAGCTCGACTAAGTTGGTTAAATGTGTAGCAAATATATGGTCATGTGTTCACCAAGTGCATAAGTGAACCCACAAGCTGGTTGTAAATAATAGCATCCACTACCTCACCTGAAGTAGCATCCTCCTTCCTCCAATTTCCTGCAAGAGGAGTCTCCATGGGTTTACAACTCTCCATGTGGAAATTTCTCAAAATATCTTTGGCATACTTGCCTTGAGAAACAAATAGCTCCCCATCACGCCGCCATATCTCCAAACCAAGGAAATAGTGAAGGAGTCCCATGTCCTTCATCTTAAACTCTCTTATAAGATCCCCCTTTCAAGAAATTATGAGTTGCTCATCACTTGTCAAAATAATATCATCAACATAAAGTAAAATAATCAAAATCTTACCATCAACCACAATCTGGTATAGGTTCGCATCCGCTTCAATCTTCGTGAAGCCCAACTTGGTGAAATAGTTGTCAATCCTAGCGTACCAAGCATGAGGTGCTTGCTTCATCCCATACAGTTATCTCCTGAATCTACACACATGCGACTCACTGTCAAAGGTCTAAAAACCTTCTGGCTGCTCTATGTACACTTCTTCCTCCATAACTCCATTGAGAAACACAGTCTTCACATCCATCTGATGTATCTGCCACCCCATCTATGCTGAGAGTGCAAGGATAGATATAATCGATGAGTAAATCGCAACTGGTGCAAAATTCTCCTCGTAATAAATCCCCTCAACTTGTGAGAATCCCTGGGCTACAAATCTAGTCTTGTACTTCTCCACATTCCCATCCACTTCCCGCTTCACCTTATAGATCCATCTAGATCCAACAACTGATTTCATAACTAGTCTTGGGAAAACTGCCCATGCACTATTCTTGACGATGGAGTCATCACTGCAAGGAAAAGACCCTCTAGTGGAGGATATAAAGGAGGTTTTTAGTGCTATAAAATTGGCCAAAATTGTCAAAAAAAAAAATTGCGACAACATCTGTTTATGGTTATAAAGGTTCTGGCAAAGCTTTTAACAGAAATTCAACACAACTAAAAAAAGGGTGGCCGGAGGTTATTACGGATGTTTTTTTTCATTGGTGTGCTACTCTGGCTTTGACGCACTGGTGCGTACATGTAGAAGATGCCCCTGGGTGGTTGAATCAGAATGCACTGGGCCTTTAAGGTATAAAATCGCACCAGGCATAGTGTTGGTGATACAACACACTGGGCCATTCTAATTGGTCTTGGGATTTATGCGGTGCCCATAGGTCGTATCAACGCACTAGTGCGTAGACTTATAGAAACACACTGGTGTGAAGTATCACACAAATGCACTGAAATTTATAATTGGTATCGGTATTTGTGCAGTGCCCATAAGATGTACAAATGCATCGGTTCTTATAGACACATAAACACCTCGATGCGCAGTATCACACAAACACACCAAGATTTATAATTGGTATCAGTATTTGTGCGGTGCCCACAGGTCGTACAACGACACTGGTGCGTATAGACACATAAACGCACTGGTGCGCCTTACCGAACAAACACACCGACATTTTTAATTGGTTTTGGTATTTGTGTGGTTCCCATAGGTCGCAGAAATGCACCGGTGCGCTTAAGAATACAAACGTATCGGTGTATAGTGACTGACACGCACTACTTTTCATTTAGTATTTTTTAGAAACATCGACCTGTGACAGTGCAATCATTGTGATTTTTTAAAATTCATTATTCATCAAAATTCGACACATATTATAACAATATTCATATTAATTAAATTTTTATTAATGCATTTGAATGTGATGTTTGGATTAATTTGTTATATCATATCATAATTATTGTGGTTTTTTAAAATTCATTATTCATCAAAAGTCGACACATATATATCTTATAAAAATATTCATATGAATTAAATTTTTATTAGTGGATTTGAGAATGACAATAGAGAACACAATAGAATAAATTAAAACACACACACACACACACACACATATATATATAAGAAAGTCTTTGTCATACAAAATGGGACAGTTATTGGTATCGCTTTGTGTTAGGTCCCTATATTACTAGTATAGTCCCTTATTGTTGTTAGTGTAACCCCCTTATTGTTATTATTGTACCCCTGTAACCCCCATATTGTTATTATTGTGCCCTTAAATTATTGTTGTTAGGTCGGCTAGGATTACATTGTGGCCCCATGGACTCCTATATATAGAAAGGAGGTTTTGCAATTTGTATCATCCAAGAATTGTTCATTCATGTAATGTATTGGAGGTTTCCCCCTCAAAGTGGCTTATTTCTAAGGCGTTGATATCTCTTTTATTTTATTCTTGGAGCTGGTTTCACAACATTTGGTATCAGAGCTTTGGATTCTAGGGTTTCTCTATTCCAAACAGGTCATCGTGGCAGTTTCACTATAACTTTTTTTCTGCGAAGGTTCAAAATCTGAAATTTGTATAGTGTGAAGCCAAAATCCTGAGGAATATCTTCACAAAATTTCAGAGCTTGGTTTGCAATATTTTTAGAGATATGATCTATGGAAGTTAGGGCATTTTGCAGGCTCCTGAATTTCACTTAAAAAGGTCATCGTGGAATTTTCTCTATAACTTGTTTTCTACAAAGGTTAAGAAGCTGAAATTTTTAAAGCGTGAAGCTACTATCCAGTGAAACATCATCACAAAATTTCATAGCTTGGTTCGCAATATTTTCGGAGATATGATCTGTGGAAGTTAGGTATTTTTCAGGCTCCCAAATTTCATCTCAAAGAGGTGATCGTGGGAAAATATTCATAGCTCTCACTCTGAGCATCGAATTGGAATTTTTTAAATAGTGACTAGAAGTACAAGGACTGTAGTTTCCTATCTATAAATTTCAAATCCAAAGGAGAAAAAAGTGACACGTGGCAAGTCGTACAAGTTCTCTCTACTGAACCAGTCCATAATTTGGTCATTGTGGGAGATTGGACATAACGTTGTCTTGAAGAATCCAACTCAAGTCAGACCTGTGGCATTTGAAATAAGCTTTATAGGACTACTACAAGGCCAAATTTCAGATATTGAGGATCTGTAAGTATAGAGATAAGTCAATTTCAATATTGAGATCCTCAAAAGCAAGTAAAAGGTGTATATTTTTTTGTCGAATTGCATAAGTCTTGTTTGAAGAATCAAGTTGAATTGATTCCAAGGGCATATTGTAGAATAGATATCAGTATTGGATTCTAAAATGGCCCCTAAAAATAATTAAACACCCATTAAGCCTTTAGAAGGCTCTATTATGACTCATGAAGACGAAGAATGTCAACATGACATATCAAAATTACAAGAGAAAGTGCAACAAATTTCGCTCTCGCAAAGAGCGACAAAAAATGACATGGGAGTTTTGAAGAAAGGCGTGGAAAGTAAGATGGATGGTTTGAAGAATGGCATGGAAGCTAAGATGGATGGCTTGGAAGCTGGCATGGAATCTAAGATGGATGACATGGAAGCTAAGATGGAAAAAATGAAGAATGATCTAAAAGTAGACATGGAAGGTTTGACAAATTTGATACAAGAAATGTTTCCTAATGGGGAAAAGATAGTAGAGGAAACTCATGATGAGAACAAAATAAATGTTAATCGTGATTTCATAAACTCTTATGTTGGAGGGAAGAACCACGATATTCCAAAAATGGATATGAGGAAGTTTGATGGAAAGGATCCTGTAACATGGATACTACAGATGGAGCAATATTTTGATCTCAATAATGTGCAAAACACACAAAAGGTACACATTTCAACTTTACATTTAGAACAAAATACAATTGTATGGTATCGATGGCTTTTCTCCCGTAAATTTTTTTTCACTTGGTCAATTTTTACGGAGGAAATGATAGCACATTATGAGGATACAAAGAGCAACACTTTCTTTAGCCAATTGATAAATATCAAACAAAAGTGTTTAGTGGGGGATCACATTGAGGACTTCCAAAAATTGAATATAAGGGTAACTGATATTCTAAAGGAACACAAGATTGATATTTTCATAGGTACTTTAAAGGATAACATCCAACATGAAGTTCACATTTTTGAACTTGATTCATTGGAGAAGGCATTCAGGTTGGCAAGAAAAATTGAATGTAAAATTATGGCGACAAGGAAGCCTACCACTCACTTCTATAAAGATGGAAGTGTTGCTACTCCTAGATTTCCACAACCTACAAGGTTGAAACCACAAAAATTGGAAGAAAAAAGACCAAAAGGGCTTTTCTATAGTTGTGATATCAAATACACTAAAGGTCATAAGTGTGCTGAGAAGAAATTATTTTACATAAATTTTGAAGAGGAAGAAGAAAATGAACAAGAATATTCAAAAGAAGAGGATATACACCAGGAACCATCCCTAGAAGAGGAAGAAATGAGTCTGACCATATCGTGTAATGCATTGGCATGAATTACCACTCCTCAAACTCTCAAGACAGAAGGACATATCAAGAAGAAAAAGGTAATAGTGTTGATTGATTCAGGTAGTACCATAATTTTATTCATTGTAAGGTAGCCAAGGAATTGAATTGTTTCCTATACCCAACACCAGAATGTCAAGTGATGGTTGCAAATAGAGGAACTATAAATTTCTCTGGAAAATGCCATAATATCAAGCTAACCATGGGGGAATATGTATTGAATAGTCCAATGCTTTCCATTCCTATGGGAGGTGTTGATGTTGTACTAGGAGTACAATGGTTACAATCTTTGGGGACGGTAGCTTTTAATTTTCAAGAACTTTTCTTGAAATTTTTTTCAGAAGGAAAGGAAGTGGAATTACGGGGTATTGAAGGGAAGCCGGGAAGGATAATAAGCTCTAATGTCATGACAAAGCTTCTAAAGAAAGAACAACGAGGCGTAATTGCACAATTATGCTCACTAGAAGTTACAACATCAAAATCATCTATTTCTGCAGATCTCCAACAAGTCTTGGACAATCATTCCAAGGTGTTTGAAACTCCCAAAGGACTCCCAACTATTCGTGATCATGATCATGCTATTCATTTGATTCCAGGAAGTGTTCCTCCAAACATCAGGCCTTATAGATATCCTTACTTCCAAAAGAGCGAAATTGAACATATGATTGCAGAAATATTAGAGGTGGGTATAATTCAACCTAGTCAAAGTTCTTTCTCTGCTCCTGTACTATTGTTACACAAGAAGGATGGATCATGGTGAATGTGTCTGGATTATAAGGAGCTCAATAAGCTCACCATTAAAGACAAATTTCCCATTCCTGTGATTGATGAATTATTGGATGAATTACATGGAGCAATTTATTTTACCAAGTTGGATCTTCGTTCAGGATATCATCAAATTAGAATGAAGACTGAAGATATTCCAAAAACAGCATTTCGAACTCATGAGGTCATTATGAATTTTTGGTCATGCCTTTTGGCCTTACCAATGCACCTTCTACATTTCAAGGGTTGATGAATTCCATTTTCAAACCCTTCCTTAGAAAATTTGTGCTAGTATTTTTTGATGATATACTAATCTATAGTAGGGTGCTCAAACTATTGCAGGAGAAACAATTATATGAAAAAACATCCAAATGTTTCTTTAGAGTACAAGAGGTGGAATATCTGGGTCATATTCTAAATCACGAGGGTGTTAAGGTAGACCTTAAAAAAATTAAATCCATTAAGGAATGGAAAGTCCCCACAATCATAAAGCAGTTGTGAGGATTTCTCGGGTTAACAGGGTATTATCACAAGTTTATTAAGAATTATGGGAGAATAGCAGCACCTCTAACAACATTATTGAAGAAATATGAATTTTCATGGACTCTTGAAGAAACTGACGCCTTTGAACATCTTAAAGAGGCAATGTGCCTAGCACCGGTCTTGGCTACGCCAGACTTCACAAAAACCTTTATTGTGGAATGTGATGCCTCAGGAAATGGAATTGGTGCTTTTTCAATGCAAGAAGGAAGACCCATTGCTTTTGAAAGTCATCCAAACAAAGGAAAGTATTTACAGAAACCTATTTATGAGAAGGAAATGTTAGCAATACTGCATGCACTAAAGAAATGGCGAACTTACCTAATGGGAAGACACTTCAAGTTAAAAAATGATCATGATAGTCTTAAATACTTTTTGGAACAAAGACTATCTTTAGAAGAGCAGCAAAAATGGGTCACAAAGATGTTGGTTTATGAATTTGAAATAATCTACAAAAAAGGGAAGCTAAATGTTGTTGCAGATGCACCCTCAAGAAATAATGAATAGGTGGAAGCATTGCTTTGTGCCATTTCTATTATCCAACCAGATTGGATAACCGAAGCAAGAGATGAATGGAAGAAGGACGAAGAAGTGTGGACACTCATTCAAAATTTGCAGCAAAATCCTAGTACATATGATACATTTAATTGGAAAAATGACTCCTTATGGTACAAAGATCGCTTATATCTTTGTAAGAATTCCCAGCTAAAAAAAAAGATTATTTAGGAATTGCACACTTCTCCTTTAGGAGGAAACTCAGGATTTTTAAAAACTTACCACTGGGTGAAGGAAGAATTTTTTTGGGATGGCCTTAAATCTAATATTCAAAAGTTTGTGGTGGAATGTTTAGTTTTCCAGTAGAATAAAGTTGAGACAATCAAGACCCCGGGTCTTCTACAACCTTTATCCATTCCAATTCAACGTTGGGAGGATATTTCAATGGATTTTATCACAGGTTTACCTAAGTCCTAAGGAAAGAGTGTCATCATGGTGGTATTTGATAGAATTACCAAGTATGCACACTTTTGTGCATTATCTCATCCATTTAAAGCAAGTACAGTTGCTACTACATTTATGGATAGAATTCAAAAGCTACATGGAAGCCCAAGGGTTATTGTGAGCGACAGAGATCCCATTTTTACTGGAAATTTTTGGACGGAGTTATTTTCTTGTTTGGGTGCTCAATTAGCTCATAGCTCATCTTATCATCCTCAATCTGATGGTCAAAATGAGATAGTAAATAAATGTTTGGAAGGATATCTTCGTTGTTTTGTATCTGATAAACAAACACAATGGGTCAAGTGGTTACCTCTAGCTGAATGGTGGTATAACACTTCCTTCCATGCTGCAGCAAAAATGACCCCATTTATGGCACTTTATGGATATCATCCACCATCCATCACATCATCTTTAAGAGAAAATTCGAAGGTTCAAGCAGTGGAAGATCACATCGAGCATCAGCAAGAAATTCTCCAACTCTTAAAGGATAACCTAAATTTGGCACAAAATCGAATGAAACAACAGGCAGATCAACATCGTAGCGAGAGAAGTTTTGATGTAGGAGATTGGGTATTTTTACGGCTACAACCATACAAACAAATGTCCCTCAAGAAAGCAAAGAAGGATAATAAATTATCGCCAAAGTACTATGGTCCTTACAAGATGTTGCAAAATATTGGTACTATGGCATACAAATTGGAGCTTCCTGCTTCTTCGCGAGTACATCCAGTTTTCCATGTTTCATGCTTAAAGAAGGTTATAGGTGAAAATCTTCCAGTTCAAACAATATTGCCAGAACTTGATGAGGAAGGAAAAATCATATTGGAACTGGAAGCGGTCACGGAAACAAGAACTTGACAACTACGAAATCAAGAAATTTCAGAGTATCTCATCAAGTGAAAGAACTTAACCACTGAAGATTCTACATGGGAGGATTAAAATTTTATACAGAAGCACCCAGAGCTACTCAAGCGTTGAGGACAACACTTTTTTGAAGGAGAGGGGCATGTTAGGTCCCTATATTACTAGTATAGTCCCTTATTGTTGTTAGTGTAACCCCCTTATTGTTATTATTGTACCCCTGTAACCCCCATATTGTTATTATTGTTCCCTTAAATTATTATTGCTAGGTCGGATAGGATTACATTGTGGCCCCATGGACTCCTATATATAGAAAGGAGGTTTTGTAATTTGTATCATCCAAGAATTTTTCATTCATGTAATGTATTGGAGGTTTCCCCCTTGAAGTGGCTTATTTCTAAGGCGTTGATATCTCTTTTATTCTATTTTTGGAGCTGGTTTCAAAACACTTTGTGTTTCAATTGGGACACTATATCCATTACATTAAACAAAATGTCTGATTTCACAGACATATTTCTAAAAATACAATGCCTTGCTTTGATATCCAAACATAGTGATCATCATTCTTCGCTTGAACTGTTGTCACTACTAGAGCTACTTCCATGACTTGGGTTATTTTCAGGAATGTTTTGTTCACAGTGTTGATTGTTTTCTTCTTCTTCACCTTCCATCTACAAACATAAAAATAAACTAAAATGAGTGTATATACATTGGTGAGAATAATGAAAATTGCAATATTAAATAATATACATCAATGTAAATCGAAAACAAAAATGACATACCATAGCAACAATTGACTCAAAAACTTCACACATTCTTTCAAAACCATGTAGAATGCCATCTTTCAAAATTTCATCTATTGGCACAGTTCCATACTTCGTTTTCTGCAAGTTTTATACCCCATAACAAATCATATATTTAATATAAAATATTTTTTTGTTCTATTAATTATAGATGGAGCTAAGTAAAACAAGATCGATAGATGCTTACAAATTCCACAATTAATTTCTGATATGCCAACATATACTCACAACCCATAGTTAACCAAATTTCAATCAATTCGTTTGATGGTTCTTCTTTGTATGTTAGCACTTGTTTGAAGACATTCAGTGATGATTTTTGTAAAACAACTTAAAAAATACAAAAATTAAATCTAGTTAAGTTGTTATAAGAAAGTAACAATTACTCACAAACTTAGATATCAACCCTTTTCTTCCTTGTCATCCTGTTTTATGTGCTGAATGGGCTCCATTTTATTTTCTTTTCTGCAAGAAAATTCTTGAAAAATCAATATTTAATACTAAATTATTTATTTATTGTACCTAATGATCGAAAAATTCAATGATTACATATTACATTTGAAGCACGTTGTTGTTGAGATGGTTCCTCCTGCGATGCAATTTTGTCCATTTCTTTCACCATTTCCTTGTACACCTTTTTGGACATTCCTACTGGCATATTTCTAATATCAACTCGTTCATCTTTTGAGATTTTCATAATCTTCCTGAAAATGTAACATCACAATAAAATATTTAATTTTTATATTGATATATGAAAAGTAAATATAACAAAAGTGATATTTATAAATAATTCTAGACAAACATTTAAAGGAATATTACTTTTTCAATCCTTCCTTTTTGTTGTTGTATGTTTTTGCTATTAAAAGTCTCACATTCTCTGGAAACTCTTCCTATAGTTTAGATAAAAATTGGTTCTTGGAATAATTGAATTGATTTTTGTATTGTAAGTGGAAATAATGTCTATACATTCATTCCATTAGATCCCTCAAATTTTTGTAAAATTTTTTCCCCCTTTCGTTAACCTCCAACACCACTCCAGATGAACTAAGGAGCAATTCATTTTCATTTGCATGTTCTATTTTTTTTCTTTTCTTAGAACAACATTCATTTTCTGAGTTTTTGGTGCCTGTAGAACATTAAACATATGTGAATTAATGAATTGTTTGACACATGTTATCTAATAATTTTAAGTATATTATTAATGATAATTAAAAAAGGAAACTCATATTGGATCGATAGTATTTTTTCATTCACTTGATTCATCCTTTTGCAATTTTTCCATCAAGATTTTATGCTCTTCTAGTCCTAGATCAGAAATGATCTTATCGAGCTTCGTCATTTATGGCTCTGCATGATACACAATAAGCAATACATATTAGTTAAACTTACATGTAGTTCAAAAATAATATTTTTTATAAAGAATTTACAAAGAACTTGCCTTTTTTTCTTTTCTTGATGTGTTATCAGTATTTTTGTTACTTGATCTCTTGTCAGTCATTTCTTTATCAATCTGAAACCTGTACCATATCATTCATTAATATATTTATAAATAAATTGTCGACTTTTCAGGTAAAAAATAAATCTCAAGAAACCGGTGCGCCTTTCATGATGTACACACCATCGTTGGTGCGTGGGGGTATTACAAACGCACCGCAAAAACAATATAATAGACCGTACGGTGTGTGGGGGTATTATAAATGAAACAGAAAAACAGTGTGATAGAATGTATGGTGCTATCCTCGTAACATGGAGCACCAGTGCCCTATTTCAGATATGATGCACTAATTTAAAAAAATGTTTCAAAATTTTTTATTACACAGTACTTGCGCAGTGCGCTAGGTTACGCAGGGCGCACCGATAAAAAAAAAAATCCATTTTTTCCAAAAATTCATGCAATGGCCGAATGGATTGGGATCCGACTATGCAAGTCATCCTATGGGTTGGATGCCAATCTAAAATGAAAAGCCCTAATTCTGAAATCACAGAAACAGGGAGAAGAAAGGGAAAAAAAAAAAAAACAAATGAAGGGTTTAGGGTAAAAATGGATAAAATTGAAGAAAAAGTAAAAAAACTACAGAAAAATTTAAAAAAGAATCAAATTTAATCACGAGATGGTTTGAAATTCTATGATACAGGGTTTGAATCACCAGAAGTTTGGTTTCTGATTGTCTGAATACTTCTGTTCAAACGTATTTCGTTGCTCCACAGTGCTCTTGTGCTCCCTTGCTCTAGGTATGTCTCCTGCAAATCTCTGGCTGAAAATTTTAGCAAAAATAGTGAAATAATGAAAAGTGTTTATTATTTAAAGAATTATTTTATGAAATTAGATTTTCAAAAATATTTTTCCGTCCATTTTTCAATTTGCCGTTTTTTTTTTTTTTTTCACTTAAAGAAAATAGAGTTGTGCTTTTTTTATTTGCGTTTATTCGTCACCGGTGTGTCACTTAATAGCACTGCATCGGTGCGTCCTTTTGTAACACTGACACCGGTGCGCAGTAACTAAAATGAACCAGTGCGGTTGTATGTACAGTAGCACCGATTTGCGGTTAAGGCACCAAAATTACTTTTAGGTATGTACACCAAAATTTAGTGAACTCCAACCATAGAAATTGAGAATTAGAATTTCGTTTATTCTTGAGAATTAGAATTGAGAATTGGAATTGGATAAATTCCTGATGGAAATAACTATTCTTGCAATTCATTTTGTTTATTGCAGGAGGTCCCCACTGATTATGTGGAGAGAATGCAATGTGGGGCGTGTGAAGATGCAATACTACAGGGCCCAAGTGGGAAATTGTGGCATGTGAACCTATGCTATACTAATACGTGGGTAGTTTTCACAAATGGTTGGGAAAGTTTTGTTTCTGAGCAGTTTATTGAAGTTGGAGATATTTTATTTTTGAGACATGTTGGAAATGTACATTTTGCTGTGAAAATATTTGGGCCATTTATTTTCAAAACTACACCTCTTCTTCTTTCAGAAAAATAAACTTGAACCTTTCCATAACCTGCAACAATAAAAGGTGCCCCATGATCTGCTTTCTCATTTGTAAGTTCCTCCTCCATCTTGGCATCCAATTCCCTCTTTTCTCCTTGTGCTTTCTATCTTGATCTTAACAAAATTTATACAATCTCTGTTTTACGAGAAACTGACCTTGACTGTTCTGGGAGAAATGACAACGATTCCTTCATTCTACATTTGTTAGCAGAAGAAGACTGATTTTCGACTAGACGTTGCAGTTATTACATGTGGAGGCAATGGTTTCCCATAGAAAATGAGTATAGGGTTGAGCAGAGGAAAGACATTTCAAAATGGGCTATTACATTAGCTTTTCCAATGGGAAACCGATTTGCAGGTGGAAATATGGTAGCTGCAGGTATCTATGCTTTTCTTCCCGCAGAAATGGTCACTGGATTTCCATTTATAATACAAGTAGACTTTTTACTAGTTTCATCCACAGGACCACAACTCAGACAAGTTAGAGATGTCATTCAGGTTCAATTGAAAGCCGAAGATGTGATTTTATGCAATGTCAGCTTTGCCGGTAAAAGTTTATGTAAGCCAACCGAAGCTCAGACAATACTCTCAGCTGATTTTAAATGCATTTTGGAGAATCTTTCCCTTCATGGGACCTACCATCCTGATCAACAACGTCAATTGATCTTTCTCTGTTGTCCTTAAGGGAATGAGAATCCTTCCCTTCATGGTGCCTCTTGGCTTTATCGACTGCCTCGATTGATCTTTCTCTACCATCAAATCTGCTCTCCATTTCTCCATCATGGGACCTTTTAACCCTATCGCTAGCCTCAATCGAATGCTCTCTGCCAGTCTCAACCTATACTCCTTTTCTCCTAGTTTTGTACTTTGTCGAGCTCTGTAGCCATCTGAATCCCTGTAAGCGTCTTTGTCCATATTTCTGTTTGAATCAATCATTTTCTCTGTTATAAACTTCTCAGCCGAAATTCGAACTCTCGTCATTTCAAACCCTCATCTCCTCAGAAAAAATCTTGCCCGCGATTCGAACCCTCCGCTGCTCCAATACTGCACTTTATAGAATAACCCTGTTCTGGTGTGCGGGGTTTTATAGGTGCACTTTTGTGGTTTGTAAGATCGAGGTTTATGTTTTGGCGTGGTGTTTTATGATGCACCGGTGCGGAAGAGTTGTGAAGCACCGGTGCATCTGAGTACTAAGACACACCGGTGCGTATTATGATGATAAGTGTATCATATATATATATATATATATATATATCTCTGTGTGTGTGTGTGTGTGTGTGTGTGTGTATATATAACTAAATAATGTTAAAAATATACAACTATAATATAAATTTCATGGATCAGGTGGTGGTAGTACAACATCAATAGCAGTACTATTAGAGGCCTGCTCAGTCAATGGTGTAGCCTCAACGGTCGATGATCCAACCTGATCATGATCATGACTAGTACTGATGGATGCTGCAGGTTGCTGACTGGATGTGGCCGATGGTCCAGCCTCATCTCCATGATGACTGCTAGATGCTAGTGGAGCCTCATGCTCATCTGCAGGCACAACGTGAGGTGAACGATCATGAGATGATGAGTTGTTGTTTGTGGACTATCCATCACGTGATGCGGCTCGACCACGCCTATAATGTGCAACAATCCTCCTCAGTTGTGTAACAACTGTCGTAGCTCCTATGACATGCCACATCAGGTTGTACATGTCACGCGGCATGCCTCTCCACATCTGTAATAGCCTATCATTGGCCTGTATATCTCTATAATGAGCGGGCATGATGCCCTCCTCAACAATGAATGCACTGATTTGGTCACCCAACTCCATCATGTATCTAGTATTAGGTCAACCACACCTAGCAAAAGGTGGTACCGACGCACTAGCAGGAGCATGTCTCTCTACACCAGCCTCCTGATGATCCTCAGCATCTGGCATGCCCTGATCATCATCAGGATCCACACCTAGATCATGTGGTGGTGTCGGCATCTCCTCGCCATCAAAAGAGCCAATGTCTGCAAAATATATACAAATACACAACAATAGTTAGACAATTTCATTACACAATTTAATAAAAACAAGTTAAATAACATGTTAAAATAAATATAAATAAAACAATAATATTAGCTCTATCATCTCGAAGCTCATCATATGCGAAGAGTACGTTGGCACACCCTCGCCAATCCAATCCAGCATAAGGACAGTGGACCATAATGAAGGGATGCAGCTCATCAACACTAGCTAGTAAGTCTAGTGCATCATGCGATATCCTGTCTGGAAACATAGTCTCTCCCCTCTTGGGCATCATCTTCCCCCACATGTGCATCCGTGCCTCCAACACTGACCTACGAGGCTGCCGAAAAAAAGTAGGCCTCATCTCTCGAAGCCTCTCAAAAAATAAACAAAAAATCTTTGAAGCAAAATGGAAGTTGACCCTCCCTTGTGCATGAGCACATCATCTATCTAAGGCTGCACAGAACTACCACAAAAAAATGGCAGACCACCTGACAAGTCGTGGCTCTTGTACTAAAGAATCAACATAATATATAAGTGATAAACTAATGCGTTTCCCATCACCAATGTTGTGTGAAATGGTCAAAATGAGAAGTGAGAGGCACTGCACGTCCTCACTACCAAATACACCAATACGTAACTGACCTCCAGCGACCTAAAACTCTGCAGGAGACATTACTGATGCTCCAATGTATCTCTGGGAGTAAAATAACTGAATCCCTGCTACACAACCAGCTGGAACCTTTGGGAATGAAGGAAAATCCACCCCTCTCCTTGATAGCCTTGTAATGAAATATATATCCTCCTCAATGGGTATGTACCACTGGTCAGGACCAACCTAGAAAGCCTGTCGGTGGGCATTCCACCTATGGATAAGATGTCTCAAAAACACATTATGGGCCTTTAGGGAAGTAGCCTCCTCATAGAACTTGAGGAGGCCTACCTACCTTAGGAGCCCCTGGGTATCTGCTATAATAGGGTGAGGGTACACATCTATCTCCCTCTCTCGTGCCTCCCACAGGCGAACCATGTCATACTACTCCGCTTGTTGTTGCTGTTGTTCCTCCTCTTCTCTTTGAATCATTGAAATATTAAATATTTTTTTATATTAAATCAGACATGTATTTAGAAATATACATATATAATTTTTTTTGAAAAAAAAAAACAGACCAGTCGGTGCGCCACAAAAACAGTCATGCACCGGTTCCGGTGCAACGTTTGTTTGTAGCGCACCAAGGATGGTGCCCCAGATGACATACAATGCACCGTATGTGGTGCACCTGAAACTTTTTAAAGCACCATTGACTATATATGGTGTCATAAGAGTGGTGCGCTGACTAAAATATACGCCTCGACGCATATAGTTGTGTTATTGCACCGACTTCCTAACAAATTACATAGTCAACGGTGCGGTCTTTTACCAGGTTGCACCGTTGACCCTGTCGGAATGTCGAATGCGGTACGCTGACAGACACCGAGGCGGATATTTCCGTCAACGCACCACATTTCTATTCCCATGGTCAATGGTGCGACTAGCTAAATGACTACACCGCACTTTTTTTGTAAATTTTAAAATAACGCGGGGCGCCTTTCGGTACTGCCCCGGACACAGTGTGGATACCGTTAGCACCAGTTGTGGTGCGCCCTGTAAATTTAATAGGCAACACCACTTACTGCTGCGAGCCGAACGGCTCGTGCGCACCGCACGACAAATATTTTTTTTCTTTTAAATGGTTAATTTTAAGGTTATTTGAAATTCTAATCCGCTAAAAAGCTTAATTATGGAAAAACAAGAAAAATACCTGTACATTTTACCATTGAGGAGGCATATTGGCTATAGAATTTGCAAAAGAAAATTTTCCCACCATTTTGAAAAATGCAAGCTGGAGATTGGTGGGAAATGCACAACAGCAATGCGTACAATGGGTGAAATGGGAGCATCGATGTCAGGGCGGCTCAAACAAGGATAAATTGCATCGGTGCTTGAGAGCTCTGGAGCATTGAGAAAAGTGAAAAATGCAGTTTTTTGGCCGTAATTTTTTTTTTTTTATTTAACCCTGTTCTGGTGCGCGGGGTTTTATAGGGCACCGGTGCGATTGCTTAAGACCGCATCGGGCGGTTTCAGTTTTTCCATGGTGTTTTATGATGCACTGGTGCGGTTTCTTAACACCGCACCAGGCGGTTTCTGTTTTGGCACAATGTTTTATGATGCACCGGGGCGGAATAGTTGTGAAGCACCAGTGCTTTGCAGTAATAGGACGCACCGATTAGGTGTGTATAGAGTGCATAGTGTCCGGTGTGCCAATGTTTTGTGCAACCGATACTTTCTCTTGTAGAGCGCACCGGTGATTGAGAGATCTGAAGCAATGAGAAAAGTGAAAAATGCGGTTTTTTGGCTGTAATTTTTTTTTAATTTAACCCTGTTCCAGTGCGCGGGTTTTATAGGTGCATCGGTGCTATTTCTTACAAATGCACCAGTCGGTTTCTATTTTGGTGAGGTTTTTTATGATTCACCGATGCGGTTTCTTAACACCGTACCGGGTAGTTTCTATTTTGGCGCGGTGTTTTATGATGCACCGACGCGGAAGAGTTGTGAAGCACCGATGCTCTACAGTAATAGGACGTACCGGGTGAGTGTGTACGGAGCGCACGGTGTTCGGTGTGCCAATTTTTTGTGCGTGCATGTGCTTTCTTTTGTAGAGCACACCGGTGATTGAGAGCTCCGGATCACTAAAAAAAGTGAAAAATGCGGTTTTTTGGCTGTAATTTTTTTTTTTTATTTAACCCTTTTATGGTTCGTGTGGTTTATAGGTGCACTAGTGTTGTTTCTTATGAACGCATCGTTCGGATTCTATTTTGGTGTAGTGTTTTATGATGCACTGGTGCAGTTTCTTAATACCGCACTAGGCGGTTTCTGTTTTGGTGTGATGTTTTATGATGCACTAGCGCGGAAGAGTTGTGAAGCACCAGTGCTCTACACTAATACAACACACCGGGTGTGCCAATGTTTTTTGCGCACCGGTGCTTTCACTTGTAGAGAGCACTAGAGAGATTTTGGATGAGAAAGCGCACCGAGCGGAAAACATCCACAAAACCCTCGCCCGCCAACCTCCTCTAGTAACCTCCGCAAGAAACGAATGTATGGGTTATTTTTATAAGGGGTTCCTAAAAAACATCCACTAGAGGGTATTTTCCTTGTAGTGCATACTCCTCAACCATGGCGTCAACCCAAATTGGTTGCTGCACTACTTCCTGAAAAGAGGATGGTTCTGTCACAATACACTTGCTCATAAGAGCCATGTATCTAGTAAACCTATCTGGAGACTATCTCTGTCTATGGAGTGATGTAGGTGTTGTTACATGTTTTCCACATCAAGTCTCAATCTTTCAGCTTCGGTGGTGCGCCTTCTACCATGTCTGGTGGATGGCTCTACATGAGTGGTTTCTTCCACTCCATGATCCTCTGCATGTGGTTGTTCCACATCTTGAGGTTCATCCTTTGGAACCAAGAGTTCCTCATCTACATGCAAATCAAGCTCCCTCTCAAGGGACAATCACATGGCTTTCTCCTCATCAAATTTTATATCCCGTCTCATAACACTCATCTTTCTATTTGGAAAATACACCCGATAGTTGTGGGGAATATCAGTGTACTTCACAAATATCCCAATCTCAGTTGTTGGTTCTAGCTTCTTCCTGGAATCTTTGGTTACATGGAAATAGACGGATGAGCCAAAAATTTTAAAATATGAAACATAAGGTTTCTTACCAGAAAAATCCTCCTCTGGTGTACTCATCCCAAGTATCCAATGAGGACTACGGTTATACACAAATATCGTTTTGTTGCATGCCTCTGACCATAGATGCAACGATAGTCCCTGATCATGTAACATCGCTCGTCCCGCACCCACAACTATTCTATTATTTCTTTCTGCAACCCCATTCTGTTGTGGGTTATGAGGTGCAATCAACTCTCTCCGAATTCCTTCTTTGTTATAGAAGTTCTTGAATTCATTGCAGATTTAATCATCACCATTTTTGCTCATCAGAGTCTTCACATGCTTCCATATGTCTTTCTCAACTAGTGCTTTGAACTTAAAAAAAATTTAGTACGTATGATATTTCTTCTGCATGAAGTAGATCTAACACTTTCTATAAAAATTATCAACAAATATCACATAATACCTATGATTTTCTGTCAAAGCTGTAGAGAATGGTCCACACACATCTAAGTGAACACTCTCAAGGATTCCCACTGCTCAATTCTCCTTTTCATGAAAATTGGCTTTTGCATACTTCCCCATGGTACATCCCTTGCATGTGTATATCTGCGCAAGAGTACCCTTTGGAAGCTACATAGAAATCTGTTGCATGACCTTAAAGGCACCATGGTGTAGATGGCCCAATCTCTTGTTCCATAAATCACCCTCATCCTGGCTCACCACTTTGTCTGCTTTGCTCATCAATCATGCGCAACCATCTACATCAATTTTGTATAGATTCTTCACATGAATCCCAATATACTTGAATTGTGTTGTGACTTTGTGACGAAGGAATGCCTTCCCTTCACTAAAAACCACATCGTACCCTCTATCCTCCAACATTGCAACTGAAACTAAATTCTTTTTCAATCCTGGTACATGAATTACATATTTTAATAAGAAGGGTTTACCCGAATGTCTCTGAAAAATAACTGTACCAATCTCGGTAGTGTTATACCTCCCATCATCACCCATTTTGATATGCATCTGGAGATCCTTCTCCTCCAAGCTACTAAAAATTTCTTTGTCTCCCGTCATGTGGAAATATGCATCGCTATCCAAGTACCACATTGATCCCATCGCACTAGACACCATGCATGTGATGAAAGAGAATTCAAACACAAATTGCGAGGCCAAAGCCTCACCAGTTTCAGATCCTGAAGCCTTCTTGTTCTTCTTCTTATGTGGACAATTAGTGGCATAATGTCCATGCTCATGACAATGAAAACATTTCACTCTGGACATGTCACGCTTATTTCCTTCTTTGCTGGTCTCATATTTGGAATAATATTTCTTTCCCTTCTCCTTCTTTGCCTTACTAGCCAAGGCACAATTTTCCTCATCATCTATCTTAGATGAGGATCCATCCCTGGTATTCCGCCTGAATTCTTCTTGTAAAAAATCTGACCAAAGTCACTCCCAATCTGGTAGCTTCTCCCTCCCATTGACACAGTCTTAATAACTATGCCAACTCTTGGGAATGCCTAGAAGATCTAGGCTCACCAAATCATCTTCCACTACAGTAATTCCGACACTCCCAAGCTCAACTTGACATTGGACGAACTTGGTTAAATATTTAAGAATAATGTCGCCTTTCTCCATTTTGATTTTCCTGAGCTTGTCCTTGAGTGCCAGTTTTTTTTGGGCACTGCTACTCTAAAAAAGACATGTCAAAGCCTTCCACATTGAATATGGAGTCACTTTTCCATGGAGACTTGAGACAATTTTGTCTCGAACTCCCTCTAATAAGATCCTCCTCGCCTTTGCAACCTTATTTTTCCAAGCATCAAGAAGAGCGACATCTGATGCTGCGAGTTTGGGAATATCATTATCAATGAATTCTTTCAACCCGTTTTCCTCCAGAAATTCCTCCATCCTGTCTTTCCACACATCATAATTAGAATTTCCCTCTAGTGCATATTCCAATCTCAAGCCATTGAAATCCATCTTGATCCTCCTGTCGCACCAAAGAATATTTTTGCAAATTCGAATGCTATTCAACACAAACTCAATTTATTCTCCACTATAGTGATTTCTTGCACTTTGATACCATGTAGAAATTATAAAAACAATATGTATACCAATGGATTCAATCCGATCATGCAATATGCTAAAGAAAGATATTGAATCCTTCTACAAATCAATTGCGGAAAATAAACACAATCGCCAATCACAACAAGTAAAGAAAGAATAAAATCGAACCACAACACAAATATTTTCCCAAGGAAAGATTATTGCTCAAAATCCCTCTATCTTCTATTGTATATTCACCAAGGAATCATGAAACAATTACAATGCACTCTTCTCACAAGAGTCTGCGGCACTCTCACAACTGTCTCACACTAAGCTCAACAAAATTGACCAACACTTAGCTAATTTTCATCCTCTTCTCAGCCTACCTTTCTTGCACAATTCATGTGGAATGCAATCCCTATTATTTAGGAATTTCAGCCTTCCAAAACTGTGCAATGCTCATGGGAAATCCTATGGGTGTACTATTGCATGAAAGAAGTTTTCTAATAATACAACTGATAGTTAACATCCCTTTAACCTCTGTCTCAACTAGGTCTCCATAAGAACTGACATGCATGCAAATATTAATAGTAAATCATCAGTCACTTGACAGATCTCTACATGTGAATTAAATCTAATTTAATTCACTTGACCTCTCACTAGTGCAACAATTAGTTACAACTAGTTATACTGACTTCAACTCAATTAATTGAGTTAACTGATTTCTCATGCATTAAACTAATGCACTAACTGCAACTTGGAATCAAAAACTAATAGAATCACTCTGCATGCCTCACCAACCACCCTCAACTTGAAATTCATGAGCTAACTAAGTTTATCACACTCAGTTAACTATTACAAGTGATTATGTGATAATATTACATTTTATTGTCCAATTTAATTAAGGTAAAATTAAATTAGACACACATTCCTTGTTGACTTTTCAACACCTATAACTTACACATATTGATAATGGGGGTGGTTTGGAAATGTACATGTAAACAAAAAATCTTACATATGAGGTATATATTCCTTTCTTTGTTGCCTCCGAAGTTGCAATGCATGTTCCTAGGGTGTTGTTGATTCCCTTGATAATTTCTTCTTTCTAAAATTCCCAAGGAAGGGAAAAAATCCCAAGGAAGGGAATATAAATGGATCCAAACAAGAGTGGCTATGAAATGTTCTTTATTTGGGCTAAATCGCTTTGTCTAGAATCATAGGTAGAGGCTTTCTGAATTGAAGAAATAGGGAAAATTTTGAAAGACCCTTTCATTGTCTTCATAATTATTGAATATTGTTGTGAAGAATCTCTTAGATCCTAGTTTGAGATCTACATGGCACTTTAGCTTCCAAAATATTTTTATCCACCACATAAGGGATTTATCGAATGTCCATATTCCTATAAATTTTATTTATCGCATGGTCTTGCATATATTAGATGTTGTCTACTATTTGTTGGATGCAATTTCAAAATTTTAAATATGATTATATTGGGGAATGCATGTGCTTTGTCGATGTGGCTATGGATTTTCCCCTTTGTTTTCATTTTGTTCATTCGAATTTGATCTAACTTATTGGTTATCTTTTCCCTTGGGATTATTCTATGATTCCCCCCCTTATCTATAGTTTTTGTTGGTTTGTTTTGGTGTATATTGGAGTTCCTTTCTACAACATTTTGAAAGGAGGGGGATACTCCCCCCCCCCCCCCCCTTCTCCGCCCTCTTAGGCTTGTCATGACATAGTTATGATAACCCAGTCTTTTGAAATCCTCGGTTGTTGACAAAGTACTCTCATGAATGATCTATGTATTTAAGACATTATTTTATTCCTTTATATTATGTTACAAATTAAATCCTTGTTCTTTCATGCATGTTGTATAGTTATTTTTCACAAAGAGTGAATGATATAAGTATATGTAGTAAAATTGAGTAAATGATAAAATAAAATTAACATAAAATTAAGAATTTTTATTATATATCATTTATGACTTAAAATATAAAAGAATATAGGTTAAGGGAAATTATAATGATAGAAATTTATCTTAAAGTGTAAAAAAAATGGTGAATATCACAACTCCCTAATATGCAAACAGTACAAATATTCAAATTTCTAATGAATTTATATAAATGTTATGAAATTTTGACGATTTATAACATAGAATATTTGTATCCTATAAAATTTGGGGGAATTATAAAAACATGGAAATTGGTGAATCTTTTTTTTGGAAAAATCATGGAAAATCAATATTTTTTCAAAATTTAACCCCTAAAATTCCCCAATGATGGTGATAGTTGTAAAGTAGCAAGTTATTTTTAAAAATTATGTTTTATATTTTGTCTGATTAATAAAAAAAATAAAATTTACTATTCACTCTAACATTATAATGGTAATATATATAATTATATCTTTAGGGACCTCCAAGGAATCACCATGAAGGCAGGGGACTCTAAATTGTGCATCAAAAAAGTGCTATGAGGGGATGGAGAGTTCAATTTCTACATGGAATCCTATACTACTTCTTTTCTTATTACTAAGTTTGATGAAATATTAGAATGAGGTAAATGATTTTATTGTATTGAAAATTCTTCTTAACTCATTAAATAGCTTAGGTTTCTTTGAGTTGTTACTAAAAATTTTAGGTCAATCAATAACATTGTTATTTTTAAAATCTAACAAAATGTTTTGGGAATGTGATGAACATGCATGAATTTTTGTTTGTTTATGTGTGTTGTTAGAATTATAGTTATTCAATACACTTCATATATGAAAATAATTATTTATATAACTACATCATCTAAAAATTTATTACTGTGGCCATGGCTGGCCATGAGATTTTGTGCTTAGATTTTTTCGTCATTGAATTTGTTTTTTCTTTTCTTTTTCCGATAAAATTTTTCAAACCATTCTATCAATAAATATATGAGAGGTTTATCACCCAATATCAACCATAAGTGTAACTTGGTAACTTAGTTAGACAATTTCTTAAAGGAAAAAGGGGGTGCAATCATGAACCTCATAGGGATACTTATCATTCTCCTCCTATATGAAGATGCCATTATTATTTTAGTAAGGAACCCTTATGAGAAAAAAAATCAAATTCTCAAAGTTTTTTGCATTGGTGTGCATGCATGGGCCTAGCAAGGTAGTAATGATCACCCCCCCACATGAAGCTGGCATTTCTATGTTAGTAAGGAACCCTTATGTGGAAATAAACATTAAATCAAAGTGTTTTACACTACTAGATGTGATTATGGATATTGATAAAATAAAGATATCATTATGTATAGAAGTGTCACTTACCCAAAGTTTGTTTTGTGTAAACCACAACTTGGAAGAAGTCCCTTTATATAGATAGCGTGTTATTAACTTCAATCCTAAACTAACCAAATATTATAGTGTTGAAAAAAGGATTAACAAAAGTTGGTGAGATTTTTTTAATACTGAAAATATATGTCGAGAAGCACAATGTTGGGAGAAATCATATTTGTTTTTGATATGTTTGTTATCCAATTTATTTTGTATGGTTGTGAAGAGAATGGTTTGTAATATTTCTAGGGATACTTGGAAGAAATTTGAATAAATATAGAAGTTTTTAGTAATATGTATTATTGTGCAGAGTAAGGTTATGATAAATAATTTATTATACAATATGAGTTGACTAACATGAATAGAGAGAGGCTTTTATTATAACTTCAAAATTTAGTTAAAATCATTGAAGACTAAAGATAGAGTTAACTTGAGATGCTAATTTTTGGCTCTCTTAATGGGGGTGGGTAGAGAAGTTCCCTTAAGAATATCAACATTTTTAGCATTATTATTATAACTAACTTTTAATAGAAATGATATGTTATAATGAGATTGAAAATAAGAAAGATTAGGTTTAATACAAAGATGCCATTAATCCTATAATAATAATTTGAATCATTTCTTCATTGTTAATAACTTTAAGAAGAAACTACCAATTGAGTTATCCTATGTGGTTAGGAGGAAGGAATGGAATCCCCCCACCCAAGTTAAATTCCCTAAGTGACATGACGAATGTTGATAATATTGACAATATATGTATATTCCTCATATGGATATACAACATTGTACTTGTGAAAAAGGAAAAAAAAACTTTAAGAAGAAACTAAATCATATATAAACAAGAATAAAACCTTATTAGCCTCAAGGCATTTATAATATAAATTATTCTCATAATGTGCTAATGTATGAAAACCAAAGTGATTTCAAAAATCATATTTACAATTTATTTATTTTTATTTTATGTTCACGAAACAAAATTTAATCTCAGTGAACTCCTCATCATCACCATTTGTTTTTTTTTCTAAGTGGCATGAGTCTTGAGATGACTGCATGCTTAACCTTTGGTTTGAGAAATCATGACCTAAGGGCATTTAAGCTATCAAAATCACCTAGGGATCACACTTGGCCTGGGTAACACTGACCCTTAACATGGTTGGATTTTTTCCCACGAAGTTTAGAATTGGTTACCTTCACATCATAAAGTGCCTTAATAGTGCCCCATCACCGTCTATTTTATGCCTCGTGGGCCTCATTTTCACCATTTGAAATAAAATAAATAAATAAAATTATTTTCATTTTCAGTATAAAAATATTACATAATAAATTTAAAACTACATATATTTGTTTTTTTGTGTGTGCTAGGTGGATACTTTATTTAATCAATGAAAGTTACATATAGCTTGAATTTCCAAAAAAGGACTAAAATCAAGGAGATACTTGAAATTAAGAAGTTTCCTACCAAGAATAGACAATAAAAAACTACTATTATAACAATAACAACATAGAAAACTCCTTGTGGATTAAAGATTTAAATGGGGGAAATGTCTCTGACATTTGCATAACTTTCCATGAGTTGACTAATTGTTCAGTGTCTTCCTATACAAGTGCTTTATTTCTCATATGACCTCATTTTTTTGCTTCTTTGTATTGCCTGGAAACCACCTTCAAATCCATCGTTTGAACCCCAAGACTAGATAGTGAGGAACTCGAGCCCAATCATGCTTGCTTCAATATAGAATCCTTGCTTCGTGAGCTAGCATGTCCATCACATATTTTCCATGGTATGATTCTGCAAGGGAAATCAGTTGTGGGTCATCCAGATCCATATATTTTGGTAGGAATTTTGCTCTGGCTTCTTTTGAAGGGAAGATAATCATCTCATATGGGAATGGATTTTGCTTATGCTCTTCAAGAGACTTTTGCACGAACTTTGTAGGGTTATGAGATTTACCTTTTGTTGATTGCATAATTTATTGAATCTTGACTTGCTTTGGAGACTCCTTTAGTGAGGAGAGAGACTTGAACCTATTTTATTCCTATGGATTTGGTTAGAATTTGAGGTACCCTACAAACTCAAATTTCTTATTTTTTGGGGAATTTTTCCCAAATCAATTAACTCTTTCTTAGAAGGGTTTTATTCAAATGTTTCCTTGTTATTCATTAAACAATCCCTAATAATATTCCTATATTGATGACAACGTCTACATCTAAAGGGGACTTGTTCATAATCTAGAGACTACTTCCAAAAACTATCCTGATAGTAAAGATATACAAAGGTTGGAACAGGCTAGGAGATATTCATATAAACACAGATTCATGTAGATGAAGTGTAGTTCCCTCTCTTGGTAGCCTTTGATAGTTCGAAAAGTTTTTGATGACATTACCAATGCCTTCAAGGGTTTCCTCCTCCCAATATTCTTTGGGGAGATAAAATAGATTGACACAAACTAGGGTTGCAAGGAAATACTCATCCAAATTACACTACTCCTTCCAAAATCACATGAAGAGCCTTCCAATGTTGAAAAAATACGACCCTCCTTTAAAAACCCTCGATCTGTCTTTTAAGTTGGATAAAATGATTGTGAAAACCTTGGACCTAACTACAATTCTATTTAACCCTATGGGTTACATTTACTTTATATCCACCCAATCAAAGCCTTTTCAATGGGACATAATCTAATAAATTTGCAGATCAAAGCACAATCTTGGATATATTGGATATATTCTCTGATCTTACCAGATTTAACCTCATATTTTAGATCTTGTATTAATTTTGGCAAGCAATGCCCTGTATTTTTAGCTTGCTACGATGCACCTAGTAGGAGGGATTTTTTTGAACCCAGAAACCCCACTTCGTCTAGCTGCGATATGAAAAGGATGTAAAATATGATGAGATTGATAGGGAATACTAGTAGATCCAGACTCATTATGAACTCCCAAAAGAATTTGGCTATAGGAGGGGGCAGAGCCCCCTCTCGTGGATCCAAGCATATATGGCTATGCAGAAGAAGCCCTAGAAGTTACAAAGCATAATTATACATGTTTCCTTAATTATATTAATAATTTATTAGTTTATTTGATTGATTTTGGGTACTTCCCTTATTTTAAAGACGGTTATCAGGGAAATCCAACTAGTTATAGTTTTAGCCACCTAATCCTGTAAGGACATTGAGTGAGGCCCAATAATATCCACAAAGGAAGTTGACCCCATGACCTTGTACTTGTCATTCACAACACTCAACTATTTGAGCTAACTCGCTAGGTTTAAAAGTGCACACTATAAAATGCTAAATTATTTCAATGATGATATTTAATCATATATATATATATTTTTTTATATAGGTTTAAATAAAAAAATGATTTGAAAATTTATCAAATATATAATTTTTAATATTGTGTTGAATGAATTATATATATAAATATTTCATATTTTCTCATAATATTGTTTTTTTAATAAGAACCAACAATAGCTAATATATTAAAATACATTGAGCTAACACTTAGTTCAAATAAATGATTTACATAATAAATTTGAAACAAGTGGACATAGTGAGAATGGAGTATGTATCAATGACCATCTACATAATTATGACCTTGAAGCTTTTGAAAAAATGCTACAATATCTCAAATGTTCCACTTGTACATTCACCAATACTCACCTAACATAAAATAAAATTTACAAAGCTTCAAAATGTTCCTCCATTTTGGTTTCTGAGTCTCCTGATTAACCATTAAGGAAGGGGGAAATACCGCTCTTTCCCCTGCCACCAAATTTCACCTTAATTTAGCATTGACCCCAAATTATACATGTGATAAACCTTGGAGTTTTTTGATTTGAGAACATGGATAAATTTATTATTGGGGATAGACTAATACAACTAATAAATCTACTTGAAATTATGACTTAACTTTGTATATGAGGGGAGATATCCTGAATATAAATGGTGAATTATATTCAAGGAATCACCAAAAACAATCACCTACTAAATTCCCAAATTCACAATTTGCCTCAAACCTTAATAGAAGGCATAGGCTTTAGCAACATTGTTGGAAGTGTGACCTAAACCCCAAGAATACCTATGGTATTGATTCTTAGGGAAAAAAATTACACCCCCGTTGCCCCTTCCACCCCTTTCTCAGAGTATTTTTTTTTACGGTAAGAAGTATTCAAGATTGATAAGCAATTAAACATTTTTAAATTTTTTTTCTTTAGTATGGATATGATTATTGACCAAAGAAAAAAAGGATATGATAATCAAATTCAAAAATATTACTTACACTCATGTATGACAATAACAACTTAGAGGAAGTGAATTCATAATAGTATCTCAATATCGATCTTGATCACAAGCACAATTATAACTAAAGAATTGAGAAAATAATAAATGGAGGGTGGAAAGTTTAGTATGGACTTAAAATAAGTTGTAAATCAATACTCCTTTGGATATGGGATAAGAAGAAAATAATATTTGAGGATCTCATTTTCTTTGTTATCTTTTATGATTGTGAAGTTCGGGGTCAGATCATCTCTAGAGAGTAGTGGAGAAATATAGCACAAATAAAAAATAATTTCATATCTAAAAATATTTAAATTAGAGGGAATATACCCTATCCTATCCTCCTCATGAAAGGGAGTCTTTCCCCCATTGATAACATGGTTATTACAATATACTTAATGTAAAAGAACAAGATAAACAACATGTAAGATACAATGCTTCCTAAGGTTGCTTCAAAATCTAGTCAAAACCACTTGTGGCTCAAGTGGGGTTGGAATAAAGATGTCAAATATTGGCTAAATCATTGAGGTATCAAGGAAAATTTCACTCTAAAAAATAATGATAATATAAAAAACATCATTACATCTAAATTTAAGGAGATTCAATTGTGGTGTGATAAAGAATTAGAGGATGAGAGAAAATTAAGATTATACAAAGAGACAATCAACTCTCCCTATGTTTTAACTAGTGTAAAGAAGAAAATAGGCATTGCTAAAAAAACAAAAAAAATCTGATGAGCTCCATAATGAAACATAACACAGCCCTTTGGGGTAGCTCACTTGGCAGAGCATGTTATCATGTTATGTAAGATATTATGAGATCCTTGCTTCTATCCCTCAATTAACCCATGTCCATGTTAGAGGTAGGCATGGTGCACCTAGTGGTTATATTTTAGAAAACATAATCAAACCCGTGTCACACAAGTACAAGACTGATTCAGCTGTCAATTCCACTAGTCACAAAGAAAAAAATAGTGAAATAGGGCATTAGAAAATTCCTGAAATGCCATGGGTTGAAACAATTTTGCATATTTGTGACACTATAAGGGTTGAATATGAAACTAACTTTCTCTTGGAATATCTTATGTAAACCTACATTACACATCAATTTCACAATATTTGTTACAATACCAATGTTTCTAACCTTTTAACTAATCAAAATTGTGGTAATTTAGTGATGCTTTTATAAAGCTTTTTGAACATACAAATAAAATTATGAAGAGTATCAAGTAATTCCTTACCTTTTTTTTAAGGTCAATAAATCAATGTTGATATTAGTGGGCATTAATAATCACCGAAATCATCATAATTTTAAACTATAAATACTATAAATATTCACAAAACATTTTCTAATGTGCCAACATTTAAGATTATATTAATATTTTATTTTTATATAAAATTAATTATAATAATGTATCTTTATAAATTATAAAATTAAGGGGTGGTAGGAGGGGGAGGGGTATTAGATGACCCCAAAGAAGCAAAATTAGTAGCAACGTATTCATGGGCCCTTGGATGTATGTCAAACGGCCTAGTTGAGGATTATGCCCTTCTTTAGTGGATTCATATTGTCAAAGACAGTCAGGTCACCTCTCTCACGGTGTTGGGGGACTCTCTCCTCCCCATTCAACACTTGATGAGAGGATATTCTCCAAAATATAAAGCATTTGGAAATATCATGAAATTAATTTAGCAAATAGTAGAAGGGATAAATTCAATATCATATTTCCATGTGCTTCATGAGCATAATAATAAGGCAGATAAAAATGCTAATGAAGGGAGCAACTTAGGACTTATAAACTTGATCATAAATGAACAACTTAGGTTCTCCAAAATCATATAAGATGCACAAATATGCATTTAAAAAAAATATTAAGTCATATGAGTCATAACCATAGGAAGTCATGTATTAAAAAAGAAATTGGAGGACCTAATGGCAACATGGCCTCCCCTCGGAAGGAAAATCATGCAATTAACAGAGAAAATAACATCAAATAATCGCATTAGACCTAACAAAACACCTTAGAAGCTATGGCATGAAGAGATTTTACACCATGTACCTAGTAAATTATATCTTAGACCCAAGTTTTGTGGTCTTGTGTCAAGTTGCGTGATGATCTCATTATGAAGGGAGATGGGAAGGGCATCCCCCACTTCTCTTCGCACATGAGTGTAGTGAATTAAGGGGGATTATGAGATAAGTGAGAGGAATCTATGGTCACAAGAAATAAGTTTCCTTGGAAAAGGGATATTTTGGAAGGAGATAAAATTATTTCCCATTTGACCTAGGCTTGAATTGAAAAGAGTACCCACTATGACAAAGTCCTATAAAACGATGCATTATCTAGCTCTAGGATGAGGTGAATTCGTATTTGTGGCTATATACATAACCTCAGAAGGATGGGAAGGAATATCACATCTCTTAAACAAATGTCTCCTTGAAAAAAAATATTTTCTTGGTCCATTATCCTCTACAAATTCAAAATTGATTTGGAAATAGGAATATGGGCATTTCTTCATGTTTGAATTATATGTTCTTGGGCATAGGATATGGAATCCATTCTCTTGATAAAGGAAGAGACCAAGTCCTTCTCACACCGTGGAAGCTTGCATGCATAGGTGTGGAATCATTAGTGTTGAGGGAAGGTAAAACATGCTTCATAGATACAAGTGATGAAGGGGGTGTGTTGGGGGGAAAGTGTTACTATTTATGCTTGGCATGAGTTGTTAATTTTGTCTAGATCAAAGCGCAATCTGTGAAGAATTGTGGGGAGATAATTAGGGGCAGCGACAGTTGGTATTGGTCACAAAACCAAGGAGAAAGAGAATTTTGATACTTGTGGTGTGTATGCAAAGGCACAATTAAATACTAGAGTGGAAATATGAAGTGGAATCCTTTCAGCAACAGGGTAATAATGAATGATAAATTAATGAAGATGATAAATGAACTGACTGTGAGAGAGTTTGGCTACTGTAACATATCTCATGGACAAGGAACAAAATCTAGAGGAATGTTTTGTTATCACTTCATAATTCCTCCAAGCTGAGGAAAAGAACCCAAAGGTAACCACAAACCAGTTTAAAATTGGAGTCCAGCCCTTCTAGCTTTACAAAGGTTTCTATCCATATGCATCTTCAATCACTTAGATGACTGGTTGTCTTATATTTTAGTATATATATTGATATCTGAGAGGAATAGGTTTAACAGTTTTATGGTAGGGAAGAGGGAAAATCCATTGGGCATGGAGTCATATTGAACTAATGATTTTCAGTGATATGATGGGAAAATGAGGAATCCTTGGACAGGGGAAAGGTAGGAAATCCTTATGGTGTATTTTGTCAAATTTTGTTGTATATAGGTGAGAAGAGGATTAGTGGAATTGATAACATCTAAAGTATCTGGTTGAGGATGAATTTTAGATATCTCAATGGAAGAACAAACACTAAGATGTAACCTTTAACAGAGCATTTAAAGTGAATTCTGAAATAAATTTTGTTTAACCAACCATTGAAGACATGTCATTTAAGCATGGAAATAATAGAATATAATAAAACAAGAACATGATATAACATCACCATAATAAATTAACACATGAATCCCTGAACAAGTAGACCTCTACCTTCATCATTCACTAAAACGTTTTTAATGAAAATGTATAATGCTCAATGTATTATCTATCAAAGCCTGAACAACCAACCTTTTGCACAATAAAATTAACGAAATACATAAAATTATCTCCTCCTTGGACTTAGGGGGTTGAGTTCAACCGTTTCCCCAAAGATAGAATGAGTTACATTAGATTTAGAAATTGCATGCTAGGAAATAGGGACCGAATTTCTAGAAAATAAGTGTCAAATATTAGGTCATATCTCTCGAATCATGAAAGATGTTAAAAAAAAGAATGAGGTTTTTGTATATGAGGTTTTTCTTGAGATAAATCTCTCTTAGTTTTTGAAAATTATTCTTCATATCCTCAGAATATGCACCAAAAAATCATGACTAAAACATGAAATAATGAAATTTGAAAAATAGGCTATAAAGATTCATTCGAATATTCCAATTGTTAGGTGTGGAGCCTGATTATCTTGTTTATTTTGTATCACAGCACTGGACCCCTGTACCTTAATGGGGCGGCAATTTTTCCCATAATTAAACGATGCCTAGGGGCTCCAGGGGGGGGGGGGCAGCTGCGACTTTATGGAGCCCCCCCCCCTTGCGAGGAGTTTCGGGGGCAGTGCCCTCGAAGCTAAAAACAGATGTAAAATTGCCTTGTAAAAGTATAGTAATTTCTAGTCAATCTAGGCCATTCATTAGGAAGATGATCTGACGGTAGAAGTTATGTTTGTTTTAGGGTTTCTTTCCCTAGAAGGCAACCCCTCGCTTGTATGAAGGTATTGTATTGCGGTTGTGTATTGTATGTGTATTCTCTAAGCGAGAAACTAATAGGGAGACTGTGAGAGAGAACAAAGGATATTACAGCATATCTTTTGTAGGTTGTGTCTCTTCATTTTGCTAGATAATAGAAAGGAAGGACTGGTTGTTTGGGATAGACATAGCCCAAATTGGGTGAACCACGTATATCTGTGTCTCTCTGGTTTTATGTGTTTTGTGTGCTTGTGTTTTTCCGCATATTTTATGTGTTGCATTGCTCTGTAATATATAATTTTCTAACACCAATATATGAAGGAAAATGAAGGAGGTTTAGCTCGTATTTGACAAAAAAAAAAAATTAATTAATTTCCAATTGGTCAGAAACTGATTTTGAAGTTAACTTCTAAAACAATAAAAAACACAACAAATCCCCTACAACCAAAACACAATGAGTTCATGATTTTCATGCTTCTGATTACCTCCTAAGCTTCTGAATGTGTCATACATGTGAAATAAAACCTGTAAAACATGAGATACCTATTGTATAACATATGTTCATACTATAAAATCCCATCCTTGAAAATCATCACCTATAGCAGAAGCGCAACGAATTTTATTTGCATGAATTTGACTAGCTGTCGAAGTCTTTGACCAAGAAAAATTGTTGGTAGATGATGTTGAAAACCTTAAAAACCTTTTTGAAAATTCATGCAAAAAATAAAATCCCAAACTCTAATCCTTTACTAAATCTTAATGCCTTTGACAGTAGCGCAACAAATGGAAAATCACAACAACTTGTGGTGGTAATGATATGATGAAATCTTTGATTTGACTTGGAAACTCACTGAAAATACACCACTTAACTCGAATCAATGATGAAAAACCAAAATCCATTAATATATTCACTCATGACTTGGATGAATCATTTCCTAAACTTACTAAAACTAGACCTTTTAAGACTTTGACAACTTGATTTCTTTACCCACTCAAACTTTAGTATATCCTATCCTAAATTGACATTAAGACTTGATCTCTGTCACATCATAGCAGCACTTTATAAATTGACCAAAATAATAAAAATACTAAACTTGACTTTGATTACTATAACATATGACTATAACACATTTGGCTAAACAGGAGGACGAGTTGGATGCGTTTCAATGGAAAAATGAGGTCATGAAACAAGCTAATGAGGCACTCAAAAAATAGGTGAATAACTTGGAGGATCATTAGAATGATTATTCTTTCTCTATTTCTCCTTATGTTCAGGGTCCACTTTACTGAATTGCAGCTCTTCCATAACCATGACATCTAACTGCTTATTTATTGCAATATTATTTTTCACTGTACTTGGTTACTAGACTTCAGAAGGATTCGAATTCCTTTTACTGTGAGCATATTCATACTTTAGAAGGTACGAAATGTAGCCTTTATTCAAACTATTTGACTGTGTTTAGGGCACCGAAACAATCAATTTAATCTCAAGGATAATCCAAACTTCTTGTTGCTATTGTTACCCAAAATCATAAAGAGACCCATCCAAACTTCACTCTTCCATCATACAAACTGTTGTCTGTAGTTACCCTCCTAAAATCTCAGAGGAATCCGAAATTCCTTCACTGTATTTTTTGCGTAGTCTAGTTAGGTATATATAGTGGTTTCCATTTGTAATAAGCCAACAAGATCTATTGAATAACCGCATCTATTTTGAGCCGACATGAGTTTGCATTCTCTGTTTTGCGAGGCATCAATTAATGTTATTTACATGTGTAACAATCCTTCATATACATGACTCTATATATTTATGAAAAGATGAAAAAACCCCTAAAGACATCCAGAATAAGTCTTTGACCTATAATAAAGTCTTCTTGCTCATGAAACCCATGAAGCAAGTGTATAAAAAATACATTTTATATCTTTATCTTCTTCATTCACAAATTTCTAATTACATAGTCATTATGAAGATTGATCCTTATTAGAATTTTCAACACTCCCTCTTAACTAGGTAGGTATTCATAATCGTACATGGTCACTCTCAATCTGAAGAATATCATAAGAAGAATTTTATTGGTAATCTATCTGTTATAACATCATATTATCCAACATTGTTACGTAGCAAGACCTTCACTTAAAGCTCCATCTCTCCATGAGATCTTGAGCTACAATGCTGGTGAGACCGATGACTATAGACACCACTATCATTGTCTTCGAGGTACAAAATACACCCAGGTGTTCACCAAGTATGAACTCATAGGACCATTCTTATTTCCAAAAGAATATTCATCCTTTCATGACTACTCTTTTCATTGGATGCCTTAATGCATCTCAACAGAGTATCAGATTCTAGATAATTTCCCAATCCAAAATACTCAATTATTTCTTCCAATTGAAGAAATTAATAATGTGTGTCTATCTCTCCCTTTTAGCTAGGGAGAATCCATTTACCATGTGTATACATTCTTCTCCATGACCTTCACTAAGACTTATGGCTATTAGTCCTAGTCTAGTGCATGACCCATGAGATAGAAAAACACAACTATTATTCCCTCTTAACCAGGGACCTACAACAACAATGATGAAAAATATCCAGCTTCTCATGAAGTACTCCTTCCGTCGATGTCATGAATTGAGGAGTCGTCATGGATCATCCATCACTTTCATCCAAGAGCCATGTCTAGAAAGTGATCCATCAATATTCTCATATGGTCTAGCTTCATGTTATATTGCTTTCTTTCGAACCATATATCTTCCAAGAATATTTCATCCTACCATATGGTTATTAATTTGTGGAAGTCATATACTTCCATTTGGAAGCCCAGCATAACGTCATCAAATGTTATTCAATTATAAATATGCATACTTTAAATCAAAATTTAACTTAGTGATGATCTTTCCCAGTGAAATATTCTTGTACGCATCGACATTCTTTCTTTACACATTGACACATCTCCTAAAGATATGAATTATTAAGGGTCTCCATCCTTTCCAGACTTCTCTAAGTGTCTACATATCTTACTAGAAGATTTTATAGTCAAGTCTTCTTGGCTTCCTTGGATATTGACTGCCTCTTTTCATGATTGCACTTTCTCATGATCTCTTCCTTTCTCTTCCACACATATTTATTTCATTCCCAAGAACTTCCAAGGTGCATCTCCTTGATAGTATATAATCACCTCATATTCCATATGAGGACACATTATGTTGATTTCATCTAGCGTGGAACATGTCTATTGAAAACCTGTGCATTAGAAGAGTTCATGCTTTCTTTGATCATACTTCTACCTGCAACCATATGAACTGTCTACATAGAATCCAATGTCAACATAAATATATATATTTACCTCATTTATTTTTTTTGAACTATCCTACAACAAATTTCCTTGGGGTGAAGAGTTTTATTCCCTTGACCCACTTTATCAATATGTCATCATTTATAATTCCAAATTTCTGCAAGTTATAATTTCTCATGGAAACCTATTGCTTTATTTCTAACCTATGAGTCCAAAGAGGACTCCATTAGAAAATTTCAGCATCTGTTTCCTTATTTACTAGTGAATGATGACCTTTACCTTGATGGATGCCTTCTATAAATGTTGTTTTCTCAGTGAGGTTCCCAAGATTCTCTTATAACATAGATGTCACATATGTGTTACAGACATCCTCCTAATGCTTCCATCATGATGCCAATCCTGGAGTGATGTATTTATATAATATACTATGCTTCCTAACAACCCGATAGATACCTCTTAAAGAGGAATATGATCTTAATTATAATAGAGATCTTTGAATTCTTCTTTCATAGGCTTCTTTGAATCTGGTTCTTCCATTTTTTTCAATGATATGGGATTCTTCCTTTTTCATAAATGCTTGAAGTGAAGTTTTCCCATCCCTCTTGCAAAGCATTGAGCACCACTATAGTTATTTCTCTATAATAAATTTCTTCTCCTAATTCCTGCAATTGATATTGTATTTCAGAAATCTTCATGAAGTTATTTCCTCCTCTCTAGACATCTCCAACATGAATAGTTCTTGTCTTAGAGATATTATTTCCCCTACAATGCTTACGGAGAACTGCTCCACCAATTTTTCATATATATCTTTTGAGGATTATATTTTGATACATATGGAATGAGAGAGTATTTTATGGATTCTATAAGAATCCTTTGGACTCTTACGTCTCCCTTCGTGTATTTGGCATGACTTCATTGTCCTTTTACTTCCATGCATGAAATTTTGAAACCCTTACTAGTTTGTTGCTTTCTTTGCAAAAAGGAATTTTTGATAGATTCATATGAAGTCATAAAGATACTTACTTGAGTAGATTATTTTCTTCTATAAACTTCCTTGTTGATGATGATGTAGATATAAGCTCCCTCTTGGATTGACTCTTTCAAGAGTGGTGTAAGGACCTTGGATCCTTGATGATGATGATGATAAAGGATGATGACTTCAACAAAATGATGATTTTATGATGTCTCCAATAGTGTTGAATTCGCTTCAATCACGAGATAGATTTAGATTCCTTGAAGATAAAAATCACCTCTTCAAAGAACCTTGATGTATATGTTCTTTAAGTAATATCTTTTGTCTTCTTGAAATGGCTTGAGGACTTCTTCAATTTCTGCAAAGTGCTCCTTCTTGAATGAATGAATATCTTCTTTGATATATAATTTTATAAAGTATAACCTTCTCTTGAAAACTGATCCTTGATCTTGTGGTCCTTGTGTGTTTTCTTACCAAATAGTCCTTTCTAGCACCTTAGCTTTGATACCATGTTGAGAATTTGATAGGGAAAAGTTTAATTCAATTCTCTACTTGATAATTACTTGTGAGATTACTTCTCTTACTTAATTCTTATCTTTATTAGCTTATTAGATATTTCATCAAGTCAATTAGCAAAAAAAAAGAGACACAAATTTAGGCTCTTCAGGCTAGGGCCAAAACCTCTCCCTCTTAGAGAGGAAAACTCGCATGTAATTATTCTTATAGACTTTCAGTTGACAAGTACCATGACCATGACACAAACCCTTGAACTATGTATGCCTCCAAGACCTTTTCAATGCTCCCCTTTTTGGCTTCTTATGTTGATCTCCTTTTCTGCACCATTCTGCACCATCACTAGGAAAGCTTGGTTCCTAGTCTTTAGATAATATGCTTCTTTGACCAAGATCTCCTTTCTGTAAGACCTCCTTTCTTTCATCTTACTTTTGTGATGGAATCAATATCTTTACCTTGATCTAGTACTGATGTCCTTCCATTAAGGTAGTATTGAGACCTTAAAATGAGGTTCCACCACATTTCTGAATTGCAGCTCTTCCATACCCATGACACCTAACTGTTTATTTATTTAAATATTCTTTGTCACTGTACTTGGTTACTAGACTTCAGAAGGATCCAAATTCCTTTTTCTGTGAGAATATTCACACTTCAAGAAGGTACAAACTGTGGCCTTTATTCAAATTGCGTGACTGTGTTTAGGGCACCAAAATAGTCACTTTAATCTCAAGAATAATGTGAAATTTTTGCTGCTACTATTTACCCGAAATCATAAAGAGACCCATCCAAACTTCACTTTGCCATCATCCGAACTATTTTCTGTAGTTACCCAATGAAAATATCAGAAGAATCCGAACTTCCTTCATTGTATTTTCTGTGCCTTGGGTATATATAGTGGTTTCCATCTGTAATAATCTGACATGACCTATTGTTTAGTTGTGTCTATTTTGAGCTAGCATGAGTTTGAATTCTCTGTTTGGATGCTGAATTAAACAAGGAGGATATGCCTATTATTTGAGCTGACTTTCATGAGCATATTAATAAGGTCTTGATGTTGGAAACATGATTTCCATTAGACCAAAACCCGCAGGCGTTAGTCTCCAATACAATCGCCAGAGTTAGGATCCATGAGAGGTGGTTAGTACTTGTTGCGAAACACACAGGGAGCGTTGAACCCAATGTCCAACAATCTCCCCCCAATGCGAGCCAGGTGAGTTTTGAACTCGAGACCTGTCGCTCTGATACCACTTTTTGGAAACACGATTTCCATTTGACCAAAACCCATAGGCATTAGTCTCTGATACAATTGCCAGAGTTAGGATCCACGAGAGGCTGTTAGTCCATGTCGCGAAACACTTAGGGAGCGTTGAACCCAATGTCCAACACTTGAGGCATCAATTAATTTTCTTTACAAGTGTAACAATCCTTCATATATATGACTCTATATATTTATGACAAGATGAAAAAACCCCTAAAGACATCAAGAAGAAGCCTTTGACCTATAATAAAAACTTCTTGCTCATGAAACCCATGAAGCAAGTATATACAAATTACATTTTATTATGTTAGATCTGAGACTTTTGTGATCCATATATTAGATAAATGTCTTTCCAGATTAATCACATCATTAGGATTTGGAAAGACATTTATCTAAAAAAATTATTATCTTTGTCTTCTTCATTCATAAATTCATAATTACATAGTCATTATGAAGACCAATCCTAGTTACACTTTTCAACAACAAAAAAAAAGCACTTGTGAGAAGATAAAAAATAGAACTACTCTCACTTTGAGACTAATTACATGCTAAGTACATCAGAAAATATAGTTGATAAATATACAGAAAATATAAAAAAGTTTTATAGTAGCCTCAAATTCTATTAGGTGAACTAGCTGAAAAGAACACTCATCATTTGAGTATGGAATAACAAGAAAGAAAAGAGAACATAAAAGAAAGATTTTTTTATGATGCTACTGGCCACTAGAATATGTCCTTACAGGGATGCTTATGTAGTTAAAAAAATTGATCATCCCTGTGCTTTGACATAATCCACAAATATTTTTCCATAGTGAGCCCTTCTTTTGAAAACCTTTCTGCCTCCGAGTTTTTGTCCTTGTAGATATGGTGGTAAGATAAAAGAGTGAAATAATAAATAATACACATAATTTCTTCCATTATGGGAAAAAGAATGATATTCTTGTAGACCTATAATTTTTTTACAACTTATGGTGAGCATTGAATCCCTAAAGATCTGGATTTGTGTGCATCTTCTCTCCAAAGAAAATAAGAAAAGAAATTTGCATGCAAGGATTTTTGTCTAGTTGTTGGTCCCATTTCCCAATCCAGTTTTAACATGATAGTAATGTGTTTCGTTAAGGTAAAGGATGAAACATCCACCATGCTATCCCATGTCATTTGAGGCGGCATCAAAAAATTCCCATGGATGTGATTTGTTTATAAGTTCTGTCTTGGGTGCATGGGGGGGTGGGGGGGGGGAGGTATTTTTCCTCAATGACTTAGAATGAAAAGAATTTACACAACAAATATATATATATATATATATATATATATATATATATATATATATATATATATATATATATATATATATATATATATATATATATATATATATATATATATATATATATATATATACCTTAGGAAAGGTAAGAAATTACTTGGCTTATTTTAAAATTTTATGTCTATGTTTGAAGAGCTTTAAGAAAAATAGTCTTGAATCACTATAATTTCGATGAACTAAAAGATTAGGAAGGTTAGTAGAGTAATAAACATTTTGAAATCGTGATTTAATAAATATTGGTGTATACATGACATTTTGGGAGAAAGTTATTTTCATTTTTAACCCTCTTAGTGTCACAAAGATGACAAATTTTTTTAATCCATGACATTTTAGGATTTTCCAACACATTGTTTTACTATGGATCTCGTGAGAGTTTGTTCTTATTTTAATAATGCTGATTTTATTCTTTATGCTAAGTCAAAATAAAGAGATATTTTTTATTTTTTAAATTGGTGTTGATGAATTCATTATAATCTCTTAATTTTCTTTTATCCTCTAATTCTTTATCATGTGAAAATTTCTATTTTATTTAAATGTAATATTTTTTTTGAAAGAAAAAATCATATGTATTCACTAGTGATGTACATATACATGTTTCTGTCACAAAAAATGATATTGTCATAACTTCAGAAAAATATCACCGTTGTGCATAATACAAAAACAAAACATCTTGTATTACATCAAGAGAAAATTTCTATCCGTCCTATTCCAAAAAAAACAATTGATAGTCGATACATCCATCCATATTAGAGAAGGAAATCCATGGAATATACTTTCTCCCAATCAATGAATTCATAAAGGCTCATAGCTTCGATTGAAAAAAAGAGAACTTCTTCGAGATTTCATAAGATTTCACATTTATCTCTTGAAGTATATGATTAAAGGAGGCCCAATCAAAGGAATGTGCTTAATATCTATGAGAAAGGGTGTTACACTAAAAATTGTCATCCTGACATTCTGCTATGTGTATGAGCTCATTATTACTCATACTTCTCCCTTTGCAAGTCTAACATATCAGTTCCTCATGTCAAGCCTTGAAAACCAGAGATATGTTCCTAAAAATCTCCTAAACTTTGGTGTCGCACTTTCTTTCTATCTTGCATGCGGTCCCGCACCAATGACTAAAAAATATAATGACCCCTACAATATAGGTAGGAGAATGCCCTTGAAAAGCACCATTGAAAAATCCCCAAGGAATCTCAAAATATAACTCTAGTATTACCAACTTCCTTAGCATTTTAACCTTGAGTTATGACTTAAATTATTTAGTGAGTGAAGGAATTTTACTAACAATTAATTTAGGGGTAACCTCTTTGTTCTTGAAGAGACTTGCATTGTGTGCACACCATAGACTGCAAATAAGGAAACAATGCATCCCTAATATTCTTAAAACGACTTATCATACATCCTAAGTTTGAAACATTCTTCCAAATTAGAACAAGATCAACAAGACTTCAAGTTTAAATCTTTTAGGAAAATCTTTAGAACTTGCAAAGTGTATTCACACTTGAGGAATAACTGACAAGATGATATCTCCTATATTTTTCATAAGGCGCATTTTTTGGGACTAATCCTTCCTATTTTCAACCAAAATTCCCAAGTTAATAATTTTTTGTTAATATCTATCCAAAGAGTAATTCTAGACTTCAAATGAGTGTTTATCTTTGGCTCTACCACCACTTCCTTTGATGCTAAAAATACTCTCTGAAATAAACCTTAAACCATAAATTCAAAATGAAATCACTTGAAATGGGATCCTTAGATCAACACTATGTGTCCTTACTATCCTCTTACAAAAGCATAAAATTAGACACCAAAATACTTGTAAAATGTTCCCAGTCATAAACTTCTTCCCCAATCAGAACAATAAAGACCATAGAATTCCACCCCTATTGACCTCATAGCTGGTGTGACTGAGCTTTTGCATCACATAAATATTCATTGACCACACTACCTAAAGGAGAGAGGATGAGAAGTGAAAACCATCTCTATCACCCAACCAAGGTCCCTCATCAATACACATGCTTCCTCCATCTCCAATCCTCCAAACAACACAACCACCAATGAGATGATGACACAGAAAAGTGGTGTGATTTTCACAGGAGCCCCACTCATAACACTAATGAATGCCACACAAAGTAGTCAATCATGGTTGAGCTAAAACCTTAAGAATAATACGTAGTTCTGACTCTAAACCAAACCTAGATAAGGGAAAACAGATCATTGATGTGGAACCCAGTGTCATTATTACTACTGTTAGGGTCAAAAAAAGTGATCTTAAAGTTCTGAAGGAAGGTGAACACCTCTTCCACTCACAAATGTGGGTGAAGGGTGCTCCACTACAGTTTCATTTTTGATAATGGGAGTTAAAATAACCTCATCTCAATAGAGATCGTTAAGTGGTTGGGATTTCAACAATTCCACACCCACAACCATGCACCATTGGGTGGCTCCACCAAGGGTGAGATATTCATGTCAACCAACAATGCCACCTACCCTACAACATCAAGAATTTTACAGATGAGGTATTGTGTGGTGTTTCTCCCCTTGAAGATTATGATGTTTTGTTATGCCAACCATATTTGTGGAATTGACATGTTATGCATGAGTCTAGATCTCATGGTGTTATTATTACTTTGGGTAGAAAATGATACATAATACCATAGGTAGCCCCACCCACTACCATTTATTTGAACTCTACTAAGAAATGCAGTAATATCATCTCTTAGACCAGGAAATTTGTAGGTTTTACCCTGTACAAAAATTACCTACAAAATAATTCTTAAAACAAAAAATAAACAATGGCGAGAACATAAAAAAAATATACACAGATATTTTCCCCTGGATCCCAAAACCAAGACTACCATATTGATTTTTCATTATATTCCTTTCAATGTTACAATACCTATATATACATGCTGAAGCATTCATAAACCCCAATCCATTAACCCTGGATTAGAACATAACCATAGTTCCCATGATCAGATCTACATAAGACCATGGGCAAAAAACCATCATGCACAAATCCATGTGAAAAAACAATGCACAAAACCATAGGTAGGTCTGCCCACCTATTATAGGGTCCAAAAAATTTTCTTGACCCCCTGTGCCCCCTTGTGACCCCCCTAATGCACCCCACACAATGAAAAAAATGTTTTCACCCCCCTTGTGAACCCCCCCCCGCGCATGCAACTAGTCGTGGAAATAATATAACACTCACCCAAAAGAAATTGTCTTCCTCCAGATTCGCTCTCAAAGCAATGGAAATATTGTGGAAACATCCATGGCCTCCACATAGGTCTCCTCCATGCAACAAAAATAAGTGAATATAATCATGGATTAGTATCGAGGCATATTCTCCTCACCCCATGGGGATACCTCTATACTATCAAGTCAAGCATTCAATCGACCTGACCCCTAGCGCACTACTACCCAATGGGCCAATCTATCGTCACTCTCTCCTAGAGAATGACGAAATTAAGTGAAAAATTCAAGAGATACTCCAAAAATAGAATATTTAACTGATTTCCTCACCTCATGGAAGCCAAATTGCACTTGTGCAAAATAAATAAGGGACTTAGAGAATTTTCATTGATTATCAGGCCTTAAACAAAATCATAGTAATGAATCGATACCCAATTGCTATATTGATGATATTCTTAACTAGCTTAAGGGGGAAAAGTATTTAGTAAGATTGATTTGGTGTCTGGATATGACCAAGTCCCAACAGAACCAACTGATGTGTGGAATATTAATTTCAAGTCCAAGGAGGGTCTTTTTAAATGGTTGGTCATGCCTTTTGGTCTGAAAAACTCCCCAACTACTTTCATGAGAATGATGGATGATATCTTGTAGCCTTTCACCAACTTGTTCATGGTTGTATATCTGAATGATGTACTCATCTCCAAAAAGAGTTGGAAAGAATACTTGTAACATATACAACATGTCCTGCACACTCCACTACAACAAAATATATGTGATAAGTTAGAAAAATGATCTTTCAGCATGGACAAGGTCTAATACTTCAGGTAAGTTATTGATGAGCAAGGAGTGCATGTGGATCCAACCAAGATTCAACTCATTTGGGATTGGATGAATCCAATGACTCTAATAGAGCTTCACATCTTATTGGGCCTTACTAATTTCTAAGAAATTTTTATACTGGGGTTCTCTTATATATTCTAGACCTTATGTCAATTAACTAAGGGTGGAGAAAAAATAATTTTTTCTTGGTCTGAATTACAAAAAAAGGAGTTTGATGAGCTGAAACATCACCTTTTCTCCACACTAGTCCTCACCCTTCTAGAAATATGAAAACCATTTAATATTGAGATAGATGCCTCTGACTATGCTATTGGTGTAGTACTCATTCAACAAGGACATATGATATCTTATCATAGTGAAACACTCTCTAATATTATCTGGTGATACCCCACCTATGATAAGGAGATGTATTCAATTGTGCAGGGCCACCAACAATGGGAACATTATATTATGGGAAATGAGATGGTCATCCACACCAATCATAAGCATCTTTAATTTATGTAGACATAAGGGAGGTTACATAATGACCACCATAAAAAATGGTCCACATACCTGCAACAATTTCATTTGAACATAAAATATAACAAGGGTATCACCAATCATGTTGTAGACTACCTTAGGCAACCACCAGTTGTGGCACTGGCCATAGTTCCCAAATATTGTGGGCACAAGAACTCTGGTTGGCTGCAAATATGTTATAGTGACTTAGAATTTGCTACCATATACTAGATGTTGATGGAAAGAAATAAAGTTCTAGACTTCCACCTCTATGATGCACTGTTATGCTATATGTGACACCTTAATGTTCCTTTAAACGAGCATGCCATTCTGATATGGGAGGCACATTATAGTCGACCAGTAGGGCACTTTAGTGTGGAGAAAATAGTGGAAATATTACAAAATTATTTTTATGGGCTGAAACTTCGACAAGATTTTGGCAAGTATATCAGGTCCTACAACACCAATGTAATTTCCAAACCAACTATTAAGAAGTAAGGATTGTACACCCCTATGCCTACACTTAGCTGACCTTGGGAATCCATCTCAATAGACTATATGTATTTCCTTCCTACTACCAAGCATGGTAATGATTGTGTTTTTGTGGTAATTGAAATATATTCCAATATGGACTTTCTAATGACTTGGAAGAAGAGTATAACAACATAATCTAATGCCAATATTTTCTTCAAATGGGTATGGGTACATTTTGGGATCCTACAAACCATCATATTATATTGGGATAATATTTTCCAAAGCATGTTCTTATTGAGCCTTTGGTCATTCTTGGACACCCAGGTCACCAAATCAATTGCCTTCCACCTTGAAACTGATGGCCAGAAAAAGGTTGACAACATGATGATGGTGCAAATTTTGAACATGCACAACTCCAACAATCCACACACATGGGATGAGAGACTCCCTTATATTCATCAGAACTATAATATATCTCTCCACATCTCAACTAGCCACAAATCCTTTTATGTGGGCATGTGAATTCAAGCATTGTGTCCCATCGACGTTGCGTTGTCATTTGCAACTACACAGGCCGAATTAGTACATGTTTAATCTAAAGTTGTAATATTCCCAATTAGCCACTGCTACTTGGAATATTATAACTGCTCCATTTTTGAAATTAAGAGTTGGGAGGACAATAAAAAATATCCCTATGTGAAAAGGGATTGGATTAGGAGGACAAAATAAAGCCACTTGGTGTGAAAGAGGGGCAAAGCAATGAGCTAGATCCAGTTGACCAAGTCAACATCGTTGTTATAAGAGGAGGGAAACTAACTAGGGCAGCGCAGTCTTGAAAGAGGAATCTTCTCAAGGAAGTCACATCATCAATGAGTGGGGTCCGAGGTGAGGAAGCTCACCAATGATAAGAAGGAGGAGATAGCAGCAAGGAAGAAATTCAGTATTCATCTCTGTTTGGTCTTTTGACTGATTGCAAGCTTCAGCTGTTTAGCCGAAGTTGCAGCACTGTTTAGTGCAAATAATTCTCATGCAAGAATCTCATCTTAACCTTTGGTCTAGCTGACTTGGAGATCCAAGGAGAAGGTCCCGAGCTCACTTTTCATCATTTATCTTGAGGAGAACCATTCTGCATCATATACAGTGCAGTCACTTCCATTAACTGCGTCATTTCTGCAGTAGCAGGAGTTGCTGGGTGAAACCCTCCTATTTTGTGCTTGTTTCCGAGGAGGAGGTGTCTATTTCACTTCGGGGGGCCTATTTAAGGAGTCCTTGGGCCAATTTCTGTATTATTCACTTATTTCAGATCATGTTCAGTATTTCCTAATACAGATTTGCAAGGCACAACGTTATTTTCTGCAGTGCTGCATTTTATATTGTTATTTTGTCGGAAACCCTTGCCGGGATGTTCTGATGTGCTTGCAAAAGGGGTAAAACCTCTCATTTATGATTCTATGATTAATGAAAGCTCTAGATATGTATTAAATCATAATTTTCTATAGATTCCCTAATCAAAATTACATTTTTTTAGTCTTCAGCAATTATATTTTGTGAAGTTTTGGGATTGGGGTGTTTTTAAGCACATATGAGTTGGGGAGATCTGTTTAATGTAGCTAGAATGATTTTTTTCTAATTCCATTTCATATTTAAGCTACATACAACATATATAAGAGGATCCAAGTCCTTTTATGCGTTTTTATTTCATATTTTTCCTTATACAGTGTCCTCATTGGATATTTTGCAGAAATTCCTGAAAAGGAATATTACAGTGGTATCAAAGCTCTGCTCTTGGCTCAGCTTGTGGGAAAAATTTATCTTCAGCATGGAGGAGGAATAAATTTCAAATCTCCTACTTCAAACCCTACAGAATATTGCAAGGGACCTCAAGGATATGAGACATGAAGGGGATTCTATAGAGTTTTTCCATGGGGCAAGCACCAGCATTGCAAATGGCATGGGGCATTCAACTACATCACAATGCTCTACCATGCCTTCATTTATAATTGGGAGAGATAAGGAGGGAACCCTGGGGGAATATTTTGAATAATATGAACTCCAATCTCAAGGGTTCAAGGAGCACTTGAGCTTTCAGGAGTTTTGTCGGATCAAGGATGGGAGGAGGATTAATCCTCATAAAAAGGAGGAGAACTTGATGCAGGGATCAGCCCTATAGCGCAGTATGGTATGGTTATTCTTACCCACATTTTATAGGGCACCTAAGTGCACAGCCAAGGCTTGGGTGGAGAAGTTGAACACATACTTCTAACTCAACAAGGTTTCTGAGATAGAAGCCATCAAGATAGTTGCGCTACACCTAGAAGGGGAAGCTCAAGAATGGTGGTTTCATGGACTAACCACACTTGGGCATCATCATATCACTTCATACTAATATTTCACCAAGAAGCTAGTGGATAGGTTTGATCCAAGAGATCCGGAAGCCCACTTTGGCAAGTTAACCAAGCTCAAATAGGAGGGAGATCTTGAGGATTATATTGTTGAGTATTTGCAGCTTTCAGTGATGGTATCCAACCTCACTATGATCAGGAAGGTATGTATGTTTATTAATGGGTTGGCTGCACCATTGCAAGGGTTGGTCAAATCCACTAAACCAACCACACTCCTTGAAGCTGTGGAGAAATCTAGAGATCTACAACACATCTTGCCTAGGGCAAGAAAATTATTGTGGTAGGAGGCTTACTCAGGACCAAGGAAGACAATCTATGTCCAAGATTGGGAAGGAGGATGTGTTGAAGGGAGGACACATCAGGACAAGACCTTCTCCAATAAGGATGCCAGTGCTATACCACCCACAGAAGACTTTGCTCCAAGATGGGGAGCTATTGCAGCGTTAAGAAGGGTCCCAAACTATCTAACCTTGAGGGTGAGAGGTACTATTATGGGGCAAAGAGTCTCTGTGTTGATAAACAATGGGGCTACTCATAATTTTATTGATGCACAGCTAGTACAAAGGAGAGGAATCCACATGGAGAAGTTTGAGGGATTCTCGGTTTTGGTCCCAGGAGCTATGACCCTGCAGTGTGCCAAGTATGTTCCGGCACTAACCATCACCATGGGGACCTACACCTTGACAAACCACTTCTTTGTGGTAGACATTCCAGACACCAATGTCATATTGGGAGTCCAGTGGTTAATCACTCTTGGGAGAGTTACCACTAATTGGAGAAATTTGGAGATGGAATGGACAGGAGGGAAGGATGGCCAGCAACAAAAGATCAAGGTTATAAACACATACCCCCCTCGGGTTATTTCAGCACACAGGATGGAGGAAGATCTGTGTAGAGGGGATGTAGAATGGGCAGTGGAGCTACATATATCAGAGGTGAAGGGCAAGGATTCACCAGTGCATCGAGATGTTCAATCTCTCTTGGACCGGTACTCTACAGTATTTGGAGATATCCCACCAGGGAGGCCTCCTGACCAAGGGTTTGAACACACCATTGAGCTAGAACAAGGGATCCAAGCAATAATCACCACTCCTTATAGGCATCCCAAGGCTTATAGGGATGAGATTCAAAGGGCTATCCAAGAGCTGCTAGCTCTAGGACACATCCGGCCTAGTACTAGTCCTTTTTCTTCTTCAGTGGTCTTAGTAAAGAAGAAAGATGGCACATTGAGGATGTGCATTGACTATAGGGCCTTGAATAAGAAGACCATGAAGAATAGGTAACCTATACCCAGGATCAATGAACTCATGGATGAGTTGAGGGGATCTAAATACTTCTCCAAGATTGATTTTAGATCTGGGTATCATCAAATCAAGGTGAGGAGAAAGATATCCCCAAGATAGCGTTCGGATGTCACTATGGGCATTTTGAGTTTCTGGTAATTCCCTTTGGATTGACCAATGCCCGGGCAACTTTTCAATCCTACATGAACCACATCTTCCGTGGTCATTTGAGAAAGTTTTTATTGGTCTTGTTTGATGATATTCTTATCTACAGCTGCACTTGGGAGGAGTACTTTCAGCATATTGAGACAGTTTTACATATCCTCAAAGAGCAGCAATTCTATGCCAAGCTCTCCAAATGTGAATTTGTCCTCACAGAGATGTTGTATTTGGGGCACATCATAGGAGTAGATGGAGTGAGGGTACATGAGGAGAAGATTCAAGCTATTAGAGATTGGCCTGAGCCCAAGAATGTTACAGAACTTAGAGGATTTGTGGGCATATGCACTTATTACTGGAAGTTTATGAAATGGTTTTCACAACTAGTAGCACCACTGATAGACTTGAAAAATAAAGGAGCTTTCCATTGGACACCTACAGCACAGAGGTCTTTTGATAAGCTCAAAGAGGTAATGAGTAGTTGTCTTGTTTTGGTTTTGCCTGACTTTTCTCAACCTTTTGTTCTAGAATGTGATGCATCAGGTGAAGGTATTGGGGCAGTCTTGATGCAAGGTGGGCATCTTATAGCCTTTGAGAGAAGGAAGTTTCTCCCTCATGAGAGGTTGTACCCCATCTACAATAAAGAAATGTTTGCAATCATGCATGCATTAGCCAAATTCCGAAAATACTTGGTGGGGAATAAGTTCAAGGTGAAGACTGACCATAACAGTCTTAGATTCTTCCTTGAACAGAAAAAACTCCAAGAGATACAACAGAAGTGGGTGAAAAAAATCTAAGCTTATTAATTTGACATAGAGTATTTCAAGGGGAAGAGCAATGTAGTAGTTGATGCACTATCCAGGAGGCCTACAGCACTATCTTTGAGAGGCATGGACGCAGATTGGAAAGCTTAAATTTTAGTTGAGTATTCCAAAGATGACTTTGCATGTGAGATACTTGATGGGGTGGTATCGGATGAGAGGTTTAAAGTAATGGATGAGGTCATCTATTACCGAGACTGGATCTTCTTGGCTAAGAAATCCAAGCTCAAGGAGAAGATCTTATTGGCATCACATGATTCCCCACTTGCTGGGCATCAATTTTTCACAAATACTTACAGGGCCATAAGGGATAGATTCTCATGGAAGGGTCTCAAGGAGGATGTGCTCCGACATGTCAAAGAGTGCACCATTTGTCAGCAAAACAAGTGAGAACACACCCACCCTGCTAGGTTATTACAACCACTACCTATTCCAGATGGGAAGTGGGAAAGTATCTCTATGGACTTCATCACCGGCTTACCGACAGTACAGGGTAAGGATTGTATCTTTGTTGTTGTTGATAAACTAACAATGTACTCTCATTTCTTTGCCATTTCTGCACATTATACTGCTTCACAAGTAGTTGATCTCTTCTTCAGAGATGTATTTAGACTCCATGGTCTCCCAAGGACCATAGTGAGTGATCGGGACATCCACTTCATAGGTGGCTTTTGGCAGGAAATTTTCTAGTTAGTGGGGACTGATTTGACTCCAAGCACTAGCTATTACCCCCAAACCGATGGACAGACCGAGATAGTGAACAAGTGGCTAGAAGGCTACTTGAGGAACTATGTAGCAGGGCAGCAGAGAGCTTGGCTGCGTTGGCTCCACTTGGGAGAGTATTGTTACAACACTACTCACCATATTTCTATTGGCATGACTCCATTCCGAGCATTATATGGGTATGAGGCACTCTCATTTTCTGATGTTATGTTTGGGGCAATTAAGGCTCCAAGGGCAAAGGAATGGATTCAGGAGAACCAAGACATACTCAGGGCACTCAAGGACAACATTGCTACTGCCCAGAAACAGCAAAAGATGTATGCAGACCAGGGTTGGATAGAAAGATAGTTTGAGGTGGGAGATCTTGTCTATCTGCATCTTCAGCCTTAAAAACAGTCCACACTCAAGGAGAAGGGAGCTGAGAAGCTCAAACCCCGTTTCTATGAGCCATACAGGGTGGTCAAATGTATCGTTAAGGTAGCATATGAGCTGGATCTTCCTAAGGGGAGAAATATCCACAATATCTTCCATGTTTCTTGCCTCAAGAAGGCCATTGGGAGGAATGTATTTGCCAACATGGATCTCCACCCCTATTGATGATGAGGGCCACCTGATTTTGCAGCCAGAAGAAATCTTAGACACAAGGGAGAGGCAGCTAAGAAACAAAGTCATCAAGGAATATCTGATTCGATGGAGGAATCTACCGGATGAGGATGCCACTTGGGAGGGAGAGAAAATCGTGTATCATCCTTCTTTATTGTTTCTTTTGGGCAAGCAAATTTTAAGCGGAAGGACTGTAATATTCCCAATTAGCCACTGCTACTTGGAATTTTATAATTGCTCCATTTTTGAAATTAAGAGTAGGGAGGACAATAAAACATATCCCAGTGTGAAAAGGGATTGGATTAGGAGGAAAAAATAAAGCCACTTGGTGTGAAAGAGGGGAAAAGCGATGAGCTAGATGCAGTTGACCAAGTCAACAACGCTGTTACAAGAGGAGGGAAACTAACTAGGGTAGCACAGTCTTGAAAGAGGAATCTTCTCAAGGAAGTCACATCATCAATGAGTGGGGTCCAGGGTGAGGAATCTCACCAGTGATAAGAAGGAGGAAATAGCAGCAAGGAAGGCATTCATTATTAATATTTGCTTGGTCTTTTGACTGATTGCAAGCTTCGGCTGTTTAGCCAGAGTTGCAGCACTATTTAGTGCAAAGAATTCTCATGCGGGAATTCCATATTCACCTTTGGTCTAGCTGATTGGGAGATCTAAGGAGAAGGTCCTGAGCTCACTTTTCATCATTTATCTTGAGGAGAACCATTCTGCATCATATACAGCGCAGTCACTTCCATTAACTGCATCATTTCTACAGTAGCAGTAGCTGCTGGGTGAAACCCTCCTATTTTGTGCTTGTTTCCAAGGAGGAGGTGTCTATTTCACTCCAAGAGGCCTATTGAAGCATTCCTTGGGCCAATTTCTATATTATTCACTTATTTTAGATCATGTTTAGTATTTCCTAATACATATTTGCAGGGAACAGCATTATTTTCTGCAGTGCTGCATTTTATATTGTTATTTTTTCGGAAACCCTTGCCGAGATGTTCTGATGTGCTTGTAAAAGGGGTCAAACCTCTCATTTATAATTCTATAATTAATGAAAGCTCCAAATCTGTATTAAATCATCATTTTCTGTAGATTCCCTAATAAAAATTACGCTTTTTCAGTCTTTAGCAACTCTATTTTGTGAAGTTGTGGGATTGGGGTGTTTTTAAGCACATATGAGTTGGGGAGATCTGTTTAGTGTAGCTAGAATGATTTTTTTTTCTGATGCCATTTCATATTTAAGCTACATAAAACATATATAAGAGTATCCAAGTCTTTTTTTTCGTTTTTATTGCATGTTTTTCCTTATACAGTGTCCTCATTGGAGATTTTGCAGAAATTCCTAAAAAGGAATATTACAAAAGCTAGAAAAACTACCAAGTTTATTGAATGCATTAGGAAAATTTTCCATCAATTCCATGATATCTTGGAAAAATACAATGATAAGTACAAATAGTAACATGATTAACACTAGGTTCCACATAAGTTTCAGGTGGGAGACAAGGTTTGGTTACATTTGTAGAAGGAACACCTTGTAGGGGCCCACCAGAAGATTCGACCACTTCGCTATGGATAATATACCATCACCAATGTTGTGGGGGGGAATTATTTTAAACCAAGTATTCCCTCCTTCCTTGGCCCACACATAACATTCAATGTGGACCACCTTTGACCATACTATCCACCATTATTGGACACAGGACAAAACAGAAAGCATGTGACACCAAGAGAGCTCAACCTAGATTGCATTGAACATGCCATAGTTGATCAGATCATGGGAGCACAACTTAAGAACACTCACTAATATGGGATATAGCTGAATCAAGTTGTCAAAGTAGGCCAACTTCTTCACCAATGCAAGTGGCTCACTAGGGACTAAGTTCAACACAAGTTTCCCCATATAATGTAGGCACTCAATGTAATGAAGATCATTGCTTGATAAGGGAGGTGGACTGATCAAGGTGGATATCGGTTTCCACCCACTTATTCCATCTAGAATCATAGCACAATTTCTTATTTTGTAGCACAACCTTTCCTATTTTGGTAGTTTTCTATTTTTGGTAGTTTTAGGTCCCTATTTTGAAGCCCAAAATTATGTTGTTTTGGGATATGGGCTAATGACCATATTTTTCTACCATTGGTAGTTAGAAATTGTACTCCTTCGATATACCTTTCTAATGGACAATTGCGCGGGCCAAATAGAGGTCATATGCAAAAAATATGACCTGGGAAGTTAACATTCCAACTTACCCCATTGGGGGCCATAAGCCTTTGCCACTTCATCTCCTAAGGTTAGGTTTTTGATGTTTAAGGTTTTATTATTAATTCTTCATGATAAAAAGGACTCAAAGCCTCATTGTAATACAATTTAGGAGGTGCGCATATGTTACACAATAATTTCTCACCATGCTAATTTTCTCGTCCCTGATTTTGATATGCCCCGTGACGAATCTTGTGCTATGTTTCCATCATCAAGAAATATGATGACATATCCCCTTGAAAATCCAAATAAGACTTCCTTGAAATATTACTGAAGAAACTTGGTCAAATTCCTAGTTTCCTGGGTCAACATCCTTCCTATTGCCATGACCGCGTTGATGTCCTTATCCCAGTTCTGGCCCAGCGCTGTCAACGCCCTAATTTATTGGAAAACCATATTGATCCCCTTTCTGGCAGTGCTTCCTCAAATGAAGGAGAATATTCGACTTATAGAAGCTCAAGGGCAGCGAGTTGGTTGTTGAACAGAGATGATAAGTTCATTCTTTATCATTTTAGATTCTTGATATCATCCATGGGGGATCATCCCTTAGAAAGTGGGCCTTCCTCCTCCTTTCATGGGCTCCCAACCTCCTTCTCCTTGCTATAAATTCACATCCCTCATTCCCCCAAGTTTAGAGCTTGGTTGATCATTTTCATACTCGTCTGAACTCTCATCCCTTCGCATGCTTGCATTGTGATTAAGCCTAAGTGCACAGGAGAAGGAATGCTTTTGAGATGGGTGAAGGACTCAAATTTTCACCTAAGGACACCTCCAAAATCAAGGCCTGGTTTTAAGCTCTCCTTTTGTAATTTATCAATAATAACATCTAGTGTTTGATTTCTATATTTGTCTACATGATTATGAAAATATTATGGTACTCCTTGATCTGCTAGATAGCTAGTGTTTATGTTTATTATATATTTTATCACATTATTGTTGTCTCTTGATCATCCACATTTATTCAAGCACCATCAATATCAGGAAGCGGGCCTACAAGGTTCGTGGATCAAGGTCACCATCAAAAGATCCAAGGATAGCGAGTGGAAAAAGGTATTTATCTCTCTTTCCTCCTTTAATTGTAAGCATTAGTTAAGAAAGCTTATGTTAGAAATAATCTCATGTTGCTAGATCCACTTTAGGGATAGATTTAGGCTAGAAAGATATTGCCTCTATCTATGAGGGGCACCTGACTGCAATGATCAGATAGATCAAAAAGATTCACCTCTATTATGATGTCTTTAATCCTTTTAAGTCCTCTTCCTTTTCCTCTCGAATTCACTCAATCACCTTCATTTGTAAATAACTGCTAGTCTCTCGCTGGCCTGTAAAGGTTGTTTGTCATTTGTTGTGGTCAAAGCTGAATCTGATACTCTTTTTTGTTTTTCCTTATTTCGTGAGAGAGCACTGTACCCTTTTCAAGTTATGGCTAGTATCGCAACAATCAAGTATATGGTGCCAATTGTTGTTGATTTAGCTTTATGGAGGTTAGCTTGATTATAAATATCTTGACGCTCATTTGCCTTGATGATCTCATAAAGTAGTTGTATAATCGTTACTAACTTGATCGAATCTGAGATCATTCTGAATATGATTTAAGAACAGACATCAATATCATCCTAAGATATTAAAAGAGGAGGATCATGTTGCTTCAGTACATTCCCACAGAATATCAGGATGCAGATATTCTAATGACGATGCTCACCAGGAGGAAATTCGAATACCATAGAGACGAGATTGGGGTGAAGGATAATCCCTTTTCTTATTAAGAGGGAGTGTTGAGATTCAACAAGAAGATTCAACATCCAGGCCTAGTGAATTAAGCACCTAGTTTCATTCAGCCCCTGGTTGCATTAAGCACCCATACTAGGGTGGCGCCGATAGTGATATTTTTTGGTGCATGTCTATTTTTATTATCCCTCAATTTAGATGGACATTAAACTTTAATATATTCTCAATGTGGACTTGAATGAGTTAAATGAAAGTGATAAATTTAGTTATCTAGTGGATTTAGAGTTAGAGGTTGGTTAGTGGGACATGCAGAGTAATTCTAGTTGTAACAAAGTTCAAAGTGTTGTGGTGCATGAGTTGGTTCAAGTTGTAAATTAGTTTAACTTAGTTAAGTGAGTTAAACTTAGTTGTGCTACTTGTAACTAACAATACAATACTGAGAGATATAGTGAATTAAATATTAATTAATTCACAAGCAGTGATCTCACATGAAAATGAGGATTTACTATTATTAACTGCATGCATGTCAGATCCAGTGGAGACCCAGTTGAGTTCTAGGTGAAAGGGAGGGTGACTATTAGTTGTAGGATTATCTGCTTGCACACATCTAGGGAAACACCCATTGGAGTGCCCATGATACTTGCTTAGTCAAGGCAAGAAATAATTCCTATCTTTTAGGGATATTTACCATTAGGGATTGTGCAAGCAAGGCAGGTTGTCTGGAGGCTGATAATTGGCTATGTGTTGGTCAGTTTTGCATATGACAGTGTGAGACAATTAGCTGATGTACTGAGGGATCTTGTGAGAAGAGTTTTATATGTAATTATTTCATGATCCATGATTAATATACAATAGAAGATAGTGGGGTTTTTAGCTGTAAGCTTTCCCAAGGAAATTATTTATGTTGTGTGTGATTGATATTTCTTCAAGTTCATGTGATTTGCGATTGTGTTTTTAATTCCGCAAAATATTTGTAGAAGCGATTCAGTATTTAACTTTAGTACATTGTTAGATCGAGTGATTCCAAGGTATACATGCTTGTTGTATAATTTCTACAGATGGTATGTGACTTGGAGCGTCAGTTCGTCACCATCATACCAGTGCATTGGGCCATCAAAACATGGTTGACAAGTGGCAAGATGGTATATAGAAACATTATAAAGAAATTGGCTAAATAGGTAACGTCAAGTGACAAAATTGTTTATTAGATCTTCTAGATGGAGGATATTATCACAAATTATGAGAAATGGTCAGTGAAGAAATGGTTGAAACATAAAGGATGGTGATGTGACAGTGGATTCCATATCAAGACCTCAAAATCTGAACTTCGAAATTTTAAGAGAGATCAAAAGGATTTCCTAATATCTTGAGCTCTGAGAAGCTTAATACCATGGTCACAACCCATGGCCGTGAAGATCTTAGCAATGCAGCGCTTGGGATTTCATCATCTTGGGACTTCAATCTTGACATTTTTGTTTGGATTTTGGTCTTGAGAGGGTCTCCAACCTCTGAGAACTGATAGCACTATTTAATTTATGATGCTTAGACATGATCATGCATAGCTATGTGTTAAGCATTGAGGGAAACCATAACTATTGTTTCATTTTCAAGTTTGTTAAAGTGTTTCAAAATAGAACTAGGTCAAAAATAGTTATATATTGGAGTTGTGCATATATAGATGGAAAAAAAAAACATGATAAATTCAGTTTTCCTATGAAAATTAATGTTGGAATTGATAAGATCAATTCACAATACCATGGGTAAAAACCATGGATCAATATCCATGGTAATAAACACATAAAAAATATAAATGAAGATCAATGAGTAGGAGCTCGATGCACATATACAATCATGTATGTTCAAATCAAGAAAAATATAGAGCATTACAGTGAAGGAGTGGCATAGATGTTGTGTGCCACTTGGTACATATTTGAGTTCTAGGTTTGAAATTGGAGCTATGCAGAGTTTGAGAGATAAAATTGGTTTAAAACTGAAGTTGATATGTAAACAAATAGTGCACATCTCAATTGTTTTCTGAAAATAAATATTGCTATAAGAATAATGTCCAATTGTGGAGCCATAGACATGCGTGAAAAAATTAATGAAAGATGGATTTTAGTTTTTGAATCAAGTCCAGACTTGCAAATCATGGGAATTGAGTCTTCTTCAGGTTGGTGTCTTTTAAGATTAGGGGGTTGGTGCTTCCAACAAGTTAGTGCCTACAAAGTGTCTCTAGCAAGTTAGTGCCTACAAACTAGTGAGAGTTGGTGCGTCCAACAAGTGTCTTCTTGCAAAGAAAAATGGAGTTAGTGCCTCTTGTAGGTTGGTGGCTACAAACTATAATGTAAAATGAAGTTGGAGCTTGCATTTACATTATATTCAAAATAATTTTTGTGGTTTTCGCTCATATGGGTTTCCATTTAAATATCTTGTGTTCAAGCTATATTTGATTGGTGCATTAATATTATGACTGAATGTGTTTGATACGCTAAATAATTGTTAAAAATCATACAATATTGATTCATCCCCCCTCTTAATATTATCCTTGTGTCCATCAATCTATCTTCTAGTGCCTTTCAAAGGAAGGGTTCAAAATGGAATTGTTTCTTTTTTGTTGCCTTTGAAACTGTGGTTCTAGATGCATTTCTTTCTAGATTACTATTGGTGAAACTAATGGAGTGTAATGTTGTGCTTTCCATCTACATGATTTGAAACTAATGGAACCCATTGTCATTTCTTCCAATTATTATTATTATTTTAATTTTTAATTTTTATTTTTGGTGTAGCCATCTAGTACATAGTTTCCATCTGCAATTAGTGGTTGGATTTCCTAATGAAAGGAATTCAAATCCCTATCAAAGTAAAATAAATTATCTCCGTATGATATAGGTAATTCGATGAGAAATTTTTTGTAATGTAGAAATTTGCTGAATAATGAAGATTTATCCACCGAGATTATCCCAATCACATACTAATTCGAATTCATATGCAACACATAATCTCTTCTACAATCAATCATCAATTTTGCGGAAAATGGAAACAGGCCGCATGCACACATAAACACAATATGTAATGGGGAAAGATTATAGCTGAAAACCCCTCAGCTATTTTGTATATTATATGGATAGAACATGTAACAGTACATAGCACAATACTCCTCACAAGTACTCAGTACTATCTCATAAAGTTACACACAAACTAGCTTGGTTTTGAACAAGTCACAGGTTCAAAACTCATCCACTAATTTCCTGCCTCTATTGCGCAATCAAGGCTGGTCTAATGAGAGATCCAAGGTTCGAATCTCCTTGGCTTGACAGCGCAATCCTCATGGGCAATTTCCTCCAAGTGTGGTGCAAATCTCATGCACAACTAATGTCACAACCGATAGCTATCTCAACCCTTTCATCTACCTCTTTCACTGGTCTCCACTGAACTGTCCATGCACTGTAGTGAACTGATGTGTTCTTGAGTTGAATAATGAGTTAATAATTATTGAATTAAATAATATTTAATTCACTCCACTCATTACTAGTTGATTAGCTAGTTAAACTAATCACAACTAGTTCAACTAAGTTAAACCGAACACAACTCCACCAACTGTCTCATCAACTCCACCAAACTTCTGCCACTGAAGTCCTAACTGAAGTCAACCATGCATGAGCTCAACAAACCCCAAGGAATAGTGTAATTCCTTCTGTCAGATGCATGGGCCACATCCGTAGCTCCAACTGAAGTGCTGTAAGAGAATAAACTGAAGTTTAGAGTCCAAATATTATTAAGGGCTAATAATATTTGACTGACCTATTTTTAGACAGGCAGTCTAAAAATAGACTTCGACCTGTATGTCTAAAAATAGAGGTCCATCTATTTTTCCCAACTCGACCAATCATCCAAGAATAGCATACTGCAGCTCCTAGACCATGCTCCATATGTCTAAAAATAGACATAGTCTAAAAATAGACTTTGCGCCAAAAATAGCCTGCGGGCCCACTTAGTGAAGGCGACTTCATTTCACTAAGCTCCATCATCTTGTTGCATTTTCAACACTCCCTATCAACAAGATATGGATTATCTGCAACCCCTATCCTGCCTCTGTGGTATTCAAATTTTCTCCTGGTGAGCGCCTTCGTCAAGATATCAGCATTCTGATCCTCCGTGGGAATGTATGAAAGTAACATGATTCTCCGCTGCACACAATCTCTGATATGATGGTACCTGATGTCGATGTGTTTGGATCTATCATGAAATAGTGGATTAGCCGAGAGTTTAATGCAACTCTGGTTATCACAATAAATCACCGTAGGCTCCAAGTGTGACCCGAACAACCCGACCAGGATCTTCCTCATCCATATGGCCTCGCATGCAGCCAAGCTTGCTGCCATATACTCAGCCTCTGCTGAACTGAGTGCCATGGATCTATGCTTCCTGCTGTACCAGGAAACTACTGTCGACCCAATGCTGAAAACTCCTCCAGATGTGCTCTTCCGGTCCGTTGGGCTCCCTGCCCAATCTGCATCAGTGAAGCCAGAAAGCTTCGCTCCATCCTCCTGTCTGTACCATAGACCATATCCCGATGTGCCTCTAATATAACACAATACATGCTTGCCTGCCTTCCAAAAGAGCTTGGTAGGCTTAACCATAGCTTGCGAAAGCTGGTTAACAGCATAGCATATATCGGATCGTGTATTGACCAGATACATAAGCGACCCCACCAACTGTCGATAGACAGTGGCATCCACTACCTCCGCTGAAGTAGCATCCTCCTTCCTCCAACCACCAGGAAGAGGAGTGCCAACAGGCTTGCAGCCTTGCATGTTGAACCTCTCCAGAATCTCCCGGGCATACTTGCCTTGAGAAACAAACAGTCCTCCGCTGCGCTGCCAAATCTCCAATCCCAGGAAATAATGAAGGATGCCCAAGTCCTTCATCTCAAACTCTCGTGCAAGATCCTCCTTGCATGAAAGTATCAACTGCTCATCGCCAGTCAAAATCAGATCATCTACATACAGTACGATGATCAACAGCTTCCCCTCCACAACAATCTGGTACAGGTTTGGATCCGCCTCACTCTTGGAGAATCCAAGCCCAGTGAAGTAGCTGTCTATCCGAGTGTACCAAGCACGAGGTGCTTGCTTCAGCCCGTACAGTGCTCTCTTGAGTCGGCACACATGCAACTCACTGCTGAAGATCTCAAAACCTTTAGGCTGCTCTATGTACACCTCTTCCTCAATAACTCCATTGAGGAACGCAGTCTTCACATCCATCTGATGAATGTGCCACCCCATCTGCGCTGAGAGAGCAAGGATCGTCCGTATGGAAGAGTACCTTGCGACAGGTGCAAAAGTCTCCTCATAGTCAATCCCCTCGATCCGTGAGAAGCCACGGGCGACAAATCTCGCCTTGTACTTCTCCACACTCCCGTCAGCCGCCTGCTTCACCTTGTAGATCCATCGCGAACCTACAACTGATTTCCCAACCGGTCTTGGGACAATCTCCCATGCACTGTTCCTGATGATCGAATCATATTCTTCGATCATGGCATCAACCCATGCGGGTTCCTCCACAGCTTCCTCAAAAAGAGGATGGCTCTGTCACAACACATTGACTCATAAGAGCCATGTATCCAGTGTACCGATCCGGTGACTGTCTCTGTCTGCGCTGTGCTGTAGGTGGTCCTACAACCTTCTCTGCATCCCGAGCCAGTCGCTCAGCTTCTGTAGTGCGCATGCGCCCTCTGATGGTTGGCGCTGCCTGGGTGGTTTCTTCCACCTCCCGAACCTCCTCTTGTGGCTGATCCACATCTGGAAGCTCCTCCTTAGGAACTAACAGCTCCTCATCTGCATGCAAGTGTAGCTCCCTCTCAAGCGAACACTGCATGGCTTTCTCCTCCTGAAATTTTATATCCCGTCGCACAACAGTCTTGCGACTGTCTGGCACATACACTCGATAGTTATGAGGTGTATCATTGTACCCCACAAATATTCCAACTTCAGCAGTTGGATCCAGCTTCCTTCTCGCATCCTTCGTCACATGCATGTAGACAGGAGATCCGAAAATCCGCAAATGGGAAATATCAGGCCTCTTGCCAGAATAAGCCTCCTCTGGTGTACTCATGCCAAGAACCTTGTGAGGACAACGGTTCTGCACATACACTATTGTATTGCATGCCTCAGCCCACAAGTGAAGGGGTAGGCCCTGATCATGCAACATCGCCCGTGCAGCACCCACGATCGTTCTGTTCTTCCGCTCAGCCACCCCGTTCTGCTGTGGGTTATGGGGTGCGATGAGCTCTCTCCGAATTCCTTCTGCGCTGCAAAAGTCTTTGAATTCAGCCGAGATGAATTCACCACCATTGTCGCTCCTAAGAGCCTTCACATGCTTCCCCGATTCCTTCTCTACCAGCGCCTTGAATTCACATAACTTTGAAAATGTCTCGCTCTTCTTCTGCATGAAGAAGATCCAGCACTTCCGAGAGAAATCATCAACAAAGATCACATAGTACTTGTGCTTTGCTGTCGAAGCTACAGAGAAAGGACCACACACGTTTGTGTGAACTCTCTCAAGGATCGTCGTGGCGCGACTATCCTTCTCGTGAAAGGTGGCTTTCACATACTTCCCTAAAGTACACCCCTTGCACTGATCTGACTGTGCAAGAGTGCCCTTAGGAAGCCCAGTAGAAATCTGCTGCAGGATCTTCAAAGCTCCATGGTGAAGGTGGCCCAATATCCTGTGCCATAGCTCGCCATCATCATCCCGGCTCACCACTTCTCCCACCTTGCATGCCATTGCTGTGCAGCCATCTACTTGCAACTGATAAAGGTTCTTGACTCGAACCCCTATCTTTCGGGTCTCACCAGTAGTCTTACTGCGCAGGAAAGCTTTTCCTTCGCTGAAGACCACATCATACCCCTTGTCTTCCAACATCGCTACAGAGATCAAGTTCTTCATCAATCCTGGAACATGCAAAACTTCCTTCAATATGAAAGGTTTACCAGACTCCCTCTCAAAGGAAATGGTACCGATACCAGTCGCACTGTATCTACCATCATCGCCCATCTCGATGTGCACTCCAAGATATTTTTCCTCCAGATCTGAAAACATATCTCGATCTCCGGTCATGTGAAATGACGCACCACTGTCCAAGAACCAAACTGATCCCGCCACACTTGAAACCAAGCATGCGATCAGTGAAAAATCCAGTTCGAATTGAGAAGCCAATGCCTCCCCCGCTGCAGATCCAGCAGCCTTCTTATTTTTCTTCTTCTGCGGACAATTTGTGGCATAGTGTCCGTGCTGGTGACAGTGAAAACACTTCACCTTGGACATGTCTTGCTTCTTTCCTTTCGCACCAGACTGAGAAGCTTTCTTGCTCTTCCCCTTCTTTGCTTTGGCAGCCAAAGCACAATTTTCTTCATCATATACCTTTGATGAAGATCCGTCCCTGGTAGTCTGCCTTATCTCCTCTTGCATGAGATCCGACCAAAGTCGCTCCCATCCTGACAACTTCTCCCGACCATTGACAGAGTCCTGACAGGAATGCCAACTCTTCGGAAGACCAAGGAGAGCCAGGTCCACCAACTCCTCATCATCAACAGTCACCCCCACACTTCCCAGCTCATCTCTGCATTGAGTGAACTTCGTGAGGTACTTGGCGATACTGTCGCCTTTCTCCATCTTAATGTTTCTGAGCTTATCCTTGAGCGCCAGCTTCCTTTGGTCGATCTTACTCTGGAACAGATCTGTCAACGCTTTCCACATAAAATATGGAGAAGCTTTTCCATGTAGGCTGGATACAATGTGATCCTTCACGCCCTCCAACAGAATCCTTCGACATTTCGCCATCTTCTTTTGCCAAGCCTCGACTTCAGCAGGATCAGTGGGATTTTGGACATCCATATCTACGAACTCCTTCAGCCCATTATCTTCTAATACTGCCTCCATCCGATCTTTCCATGCAACATAATTTGAACTGCCTTCAAGAGCATATTCGAGTCACAAACCGTTGAAAGACATTTTCAACTCTGGCACCAAGAAAACAAACTGCTGCAAAATTTGAATTCCAAACTCAAAAACTCAACTGCTTCTGGATCTGTGAGAACAAATTATTTCTAGCACAGAGATCGACTATAAGGGCATTTACTGGATATATCACCTTTCAGAGAAAGGATGGATCCAGAGGCTACCTGGCCCGTTACAGACTCTGTCTACCGAAATAATATTGTAATCACTGCAATAGATCCCGATGATTGATTCACTCCGATACCATGTATAAATTTGCTGAATAATGAATATTTATCCACCGAGATTATCTTGATCACATACTAATTCGAATTCATATGCAACACATAATCTCTTCTACAATCAATCATCAATTTGCGGAAATGGAAACAGTCGCATGCGCACATAAACACAATATGTAATGGGGAAAGATTATAGCTGAAAACCCCTCAGCTATTTTGTATATTATAATGGAGAGAGCATGTAACAGTACATAGCACAATACTCCTCACAAGTACTCAGCACTATCTCATAAAGTTACACACAAACTAGCTCAGTTTTGAGCAAGTCACAGGTTCAAAACTCATCCACTAATTTCCTGCCTCTATTGCGCAATCAAGGCTGGTCTAATGAGAGATCCAAGGTTCGAATCTCCTTGGCTTGACAGCGCAATCCTCATGGGAAATTTCCTCCAAGTGTGGTGCAAATCTCATGCACAACTGATGTCACAACTGATAGCTATCTCAACCCTTTCATCTACCTCTTCCACTGGTCTCCACTGAACTGTCCATGCACTGTAGTGAACTGATGTGTTCTTGAGTTGAATAATGAGTTAATAATTAGTGAATTAATAATATTTAATTCACTCCACTCATTAATAGTTTATTAGCCAGTTAAACTAAACACAACTAGTTCAACTAAGTTAAATCGAACACAACTCCACCAACTGTCTCATCAACTCCACCAAACTCTGCCACTGAAGTCCTAACTGAAGTCAACCATGCATGGGCTCACCAAACCCCTAGGAATAGTGTAATTCCTTCTTTCAGATGCATGAGCCACATTCGTAGCTCCAACTGAAGTGTTGTAAGAGAATAAACTGAAGTTTAGAGTCCAAATATTATTAAGGGCTAATAATATTTGACTGACCTATTTTTAGACAGGCAGTCTAAAAATAGACTTCGACCTATATTTCTAAAAATAGAGGTCCATCTATTTTTACCAACTCAACCAATCATCCAAGAATAACATACTGCAACTCCTGGACCATGCTCCATATGTCTAAAAATAGACATAGTCTAAAAATAGACATAGTCTAAAAATAGACTTTGCGCCAAAAATAGCCTGCGGGCCCACTTAGTGAAGGCGACTTCATTTCACTAAGCTCCATCATCTTGTTGCATTTTCAACA